>JAOANR010000002.1:60519042-60595745 GCA_030278955.1 Hygrophila difformis
TCAATGCATCGACAAGGATGCAATTTCTTGGAGCTCACTCATTTGTGGGTATGGCTTACACGGTCAGGGCGAGCATGCAGTTCTCTTGTTCGATGAAATGCTGCAGGATGGAATTGAACCCGACACAACTGTGGTCGTTGCAGTTCTTTCTGCTTGCAGCAAGTCAGGATTGACAAAAGAAGGAATTCGAATATATGAATCCATAGTGGAAAACCACAGGATAAAACCTACAGTTGAAATCTGTGCTTGTGTGGTTGATATCCTTGGTAGATCAGGGCAGCTAGATCGAGCACTAGAGTTCATAAAGAACATGGCTGTTGAGCCCGGCCCGAGCATTTGGGGCGCTCTTTTATGCGCCTCAGCAGAGCACGGAGATTCTGAAATGCTGGAGTTGGCGTACAAGTCCCTTATCCAAATAGAACCGGACAACTCCTCAAACTACATATCTCTGTCCAACTTATGCGCCGCCTCAAAAAGGTGGGATGTCGTGGCTGATATTCGAAAGGGTATGAGAGAAAAGGGGCTAAGAAAGGTGCCGGGATGCAGTTGGATCAGCATAAGCAGCACGACACATAGTTTTGTGGTTGGAGACAAGTTGCATCCTTGTTCCGAGTTGATATACGGTGTGTTGGATGAGCTACTTTGTACGATGAAGTTGACTAGTTGTCATAATCATCCCCATGAAGTTTACTTGATGGATGAATTGGATTCTTGATCATTTTCTAAGTTTTCTCTGCGCGCAAAAATTCATTCGCATCTGTGGTCTCTTTTACAGTTTTGATACTTGTTTAGAAGTTAGAACTATATAATTATTACATTACATAATTTTGGTATTATTTAGGGTTTAGGTCGTACAATTCATATCTCACCAGCCACGGATTCATATTTTACTATAAATCAGTGTAAGTATTCAAATATATTAGGGCACTAATTAAAAATTATTAAAATAAAATTATATGAGTATATATAAACAGTCTGAATATATACTTTGATTTGCTGTGGGTACGGTGAATGCAATATTTATGTAGTTTCACTATATGCAGATGGCAAGTCACTTACAAATTAAATGCATAGTTTTTTTTTTTGGATGAGGCCTTTAAAGTACCGTGGTGGGAGCCTATGCCACACAAATTATAAATAGAACAAATGGGAGTGATAGGGGATCATGTGGGATTCGAACCCACAATGTATAGTTGAACCCACGATATATAGTAGGTTGCATAGTTGGTTGCACGAATGATAACAAAACTTATAAAATTGATTTCTTATACGTACATATTTCAAGTGGCGATTTAATTTTTTATTTTTGTTATAGAAATAACTATCTTTATTTATGTATGTGTATAATAAAATGGTATATGACTTATTAGCTTGTGTTTATAGTGGAAGTATTGTAATGGAAATTGGAATTAAATGATGAAAGAAAAGAAGTTTAAAGGTGAGATAATAAAATGGATAAATTGTAATAATTATGGCTATGAGATGAAAATGATTTTATTGCTTCTCTTTTTTCATTTACACACTACATGCATTTATATAGATTGATGTCTTTTAATCACACCATGCAAGTCCAATATGTGGAGTGCAAGACTTGGAAACTACACATGCATAGCTAGACATTCACATGCCTTCTTTAGGTAGGGATCACATGCATAATACTCCCCCTTGAATGTCGTCAATACAAAGAATATGCCTCGTTAAAACCTTACTTGGAAAAAACCCAGTGGGAAAAAATCCAAGTGAAGGAAAAAGAGTACAATATTCTTGTATCAGATGCTCCCCCTGATTTGGACATCATTTTAAATCTCGAAGCCGCCGCATTCCAATTTTCTTCACGAGTTTCTCGAATGTTGCAGTCGGCAATGCCTTGGTAAATAGATCCGCTAAATTATTTTCTGATCGAATTTGTTGCACATCGACTTCACCATTCTTTTGAAGATCATGAGTGTAGAAGAATTTTGGTGAAATATGCTTCGTTCTATCTCCTTTGATATAACCCCCTTTCAACTGGGCTACACAAGCCGAATTATCTACAAATAAAATTGTTGGGGGCATTTGTGGTTCAATGATTAAACCACAACTCTTCAATATATGTTGAGTCATTGACCTCAACCAAACACATTCTCGACTTGCTTCATGGATTGCTAATATTTCGGCATGATTAGAAGAAGTAGCAGTTAGAGTCTGCTTCATTGACCTCCAAGAGATAGCAGTTCCACCACACGTGAAGATATAGCCTGTTTGAGATTTGGCTTTGTGTGGGTCTGATAAATAACCTGCATCGGCATAGCCAATTAACTCATGTCGAGAGTCTTTTGGGTAAAATAACCCAAGATCAATTGTTCCTCGGAGATAGCGAAAAACATGCTTTATGCCTTTCCAATGTCGTTGAGTAGGGCAAGAGCTGAATCTTGCGAGTAGATTGACTGCAAACGTGATATCAGGTCGCGTGCTGTTTGCAAGATACATTAACGCACCAATTGCGCTTAAATATGGGATTTCTGGGCCAAGTTGCTCTTCATTATCTTCTTTTGGCCTAAATGGATCCTTTGCAGGATCAAGTGCCCGAACGACCATTGGATTATTTAGCGGATGAGCATAATCCATTCGAAATTGCTTTAATACCTTTTGGGTATAAGCTAATTGATGAACAAATATGCCCATTTCCAAATGCTCAATTTGTAGGCCAAGGCAAAATTTCGTTTTCCCGAAATCTTTGATTTCAAACTCCTTTTTCAGATATTCGACCGCCTTTTTCAACTCTTCAGGAGTTCCAATTATATTTAAATCGTCAACGTAGACTGCGACGATCACAAATTCTGACCCATTTTTCTTTATAAATACACAAGGGTTGATCGGGTCATTTGTATAGCATTCCTTTATCAAACTTTCACTGAGGCGGTTGTACCACATTCGGCCAGATTGCTTGAGCCCATACAACGATTTTTGCAATTTGATGGAATAATTTTCTCTGGGTTTTGAGTTGCAAGACTCAGGTAATTTAAACCCTTCAGGTATTTTCATATAAATATCATTTTCCAATGAGCCATATAAATATGCAGTAACAACATCCATCAGCCTCATTTCGAGATTTTCTCATACTGCTAGACTCATTAGATACCTGAATGTTATTCCATCCATAACTGGGGAATATGTTTCCTCAAAATCAATTCCCGGTCGTTGTGAAAAACCTTGGGCTACAAGTCTTGCCTTATATTTGGCAATTTCATTATTTTCATTTCTTTTTCTCACAAACACCCATCTGTAGCCAACAGGCTTCACATTTTTTGGTGTTTGGACAATAGGGCCGAATACTTTTCGTTTATTCAGTGAATCTAGTTCAGACTGAATCGCATCTTTCCATTTTGGCCAATCATTTCTTTTCCGACATTCTTCAACTGATCTTGGTTCAGGATCCTCGTTATTTTCCATTACATCGAGTGCAACGTTGTATGCAAAGGCATTATCAACGTTTGTTTCTTTTCGGTTCCAACATTTCCCAGTATTGATATAATTGAAAGAAGTTTCAATAACTTCATTTTCTTCTGGGTGAATATTTTCAGGTTCAACCTTTTCGGGGGTTGAATCAATTTCTCCTTCGGGAGTATTATCTGTGATTGATTTATCACCCATATGGATAATTTTCTTCTTTCGTGGATTTTTATCCTTGGAACCCAAAGGCCTACCACGCTTCAGGCGTGCAGTAGGTTCATTTGCACTTGGAATTTGCCATTCTGGGACATTTATATTGGCTGGTGCATTTGTTGCATCATTTATATATGATTTTGTGACTTTAGCAGCATCATTAAAAGCATCGGGTAATTGATTTGCAATTCCCTGCAAATGCACAATTCTTTGAACTTCAAGTTCGCATTGTCTTGTACGAGGATCAAGGAAATCAAATGGACTTTGCCAAGATATTTCCTTTTTCAGTTGATCATTTCCTCCCCCTAATGTCGAGAATTGAGTTTCATCAAAATGACAGTCTGCAAATCTTGCAGTAAATAAATCACCCGTTTTTGGCTCAAGATATTTAATAATCGAGGGTGATTCATACCCGACATATATGCCCAACCTTCTTTGAGGTCCCATTTTTGTGCGTTGTGGTGGCGCAATCGGTACATAAACCGCACACCCAAAAATTCGCAAGTGGGATATATTGGGCTCCTTTCCAAACACAATTTGTGTAGGGGAGTAGCTATGATAGCTTGTCGGCCTTATTTTTCACAAGTGCGGCTGCATGCAATATAGCATGTCCCCAAGCAGAAACAGGGAGTTTTGATTTCATTAACAAGGGTCTTGCAATTAATTGCAATCGCTTAATAAATGATTCTGCCAGACCATTTTGCGTGTGCACATGAGGTACAGGATGTTCAACAGTAATTCCAATCGACATGCAGAAATCATCAAATGCATGTGATGTATATTCTCCAGCATTATCAAGGCGTATTTTCTTTATCGGATGATCTGGAAACTGTGCTCGCAATTTTATAATTTGTGCAAGTAATCTTGCGAATGCCAAATTGCGAGTTGATAATAAACAAACGTGTGACCAGCGTGATGACGCATCAATTAATACCATAAAGTACTTGAAAGGTCCACACGGTGGATCAATAGGTCCACATATATCGCCTTGAATTCTTTCTAGGAATGTAGGGGATTCAATTCCCACTTTTACTGGAGATGGTCTGGTTATCAATTTTCCTTGTGAACAGGCTGCACAATTGAACTCATTTGGGTTCAATATCATTTGCCTTTTCAATGTATGGCCATTTGAATTTTCAATAATTCGCCTCAGCATTATACTGCCAGGATGCCCAAGTCTATTGTGCCAGGTAATAAATTCACTAGTAGCTTTCAAGCCTACTAGGTTATGTATTTCTGCTGCACATATTTTTGTATAGTATAAGCCAGAGGAGCAACATGGCAATTTTTCATTCACAAATTTTTTGCCATTTTCAATTCGAGTTATCAAAAGATACTCGTGATCTGCCTCTTTTGAAGTTTCAATGTGATATCCATTTTTTCGAATATCATTGAAGCTCAGTAAATTTCTTCGAGCTTTGCGTGAGAACAATGCATTTTCAATTGCCATTTTTGTCCCTTCAGGGAGAAATATAACAGCTCCACCGGAGCCTTCAATGCATTTTGCATTACCGCTTATAGTTTTTACTGCGGTCTTTTCCAATTTTAAATTGGAGAAATAGCTTTTGCTTTTCAAAATGCTATGCGTTGTTGCACTGTCAATGAGGCAGATATCATCTCCGACTTTTGAATTTCCAGCATCCATTTCTCAAATGATAATCTGGACAGAGTCTCCTCGTGCTGATAACGTGTTATAGAAATAACTATCTTTATTTATGTATGTGTATAATAAAATGGTATATGGCTTATTAGCTTGTGTTTATAGTGGAAGTATTGTAATGGAAATTGGAATTAAATGATGAAAGAAAAGAAGTTTAAAGGTGAGATAATAAAATGGATAAATTGTAATAATTATGGCTATGAGATGAAAAACCCCCGGCGCAGCGTTTTCGTATGAATTTTTCGAACCCTTAAAAGTCTTCAAACGAGAAAACTCAAAACATGAAAAACATTCCTAAGACTTAGATCTAGCTTCTGTAAAAATTTCATAATTTTTCATATTGTTTTAAAACCTGATCCGACCCAAAACCGAACAGCATCAAATCTGGATCTTAGAATCCTTGACAGAATTTTCGTTCGAACTTGACGGTGATTTTTACCTTAGATCTAGACCGATCTAGGATTGGAGTTGAACATAGGAGTTGTAGATCTATGAGTCTTAAATACCTCTGTAAAATTTCATGCATTTTCATTAAGATTTGCTACCCCAAACCGCGTCGAACATATTCTGTGGTGCATGAACCTTTCGAAAACTGAGACAGATTTTAAGACCGAACTTAGTTGATTAATCTGACTTAATCCGTGATGAATTTGCATAATTTGCCTCTAATAAAACTTGTTTATTTTGGTGTCTTTTAAGTGCTTGTAAAATTTCATAAATTTTGGAGCTCGTTTGCTATGTCAAATATTCTTTTGAAAATCAGTGCGCTGTTTTAGAAAAGTTGGCAGATTTCATACTCGGCAAAGATTGTAAAATTTCACCCGTTTCCTCACATAATTTCGGAAAACTTAAAACATGAAAGTTGTTCGTTGGGATGTTTTTGAGTTACTTTGAAAATTTCAGATCAATCGCCTAAGAAATGGATTTTTAAACTGAAAAGGCGCAAACTGCGACATCGATTGGTTTTAAAACTTGAGAGATCTTGAAATCTTGTCGAAACATGAAATTAGCATTTAAGGTTTAAATGATTGGGAATCTCTTTGAAATAAAATACAATTGAAATATCTTGGCAAAGTCCATTTGATTTTTAAAGTGCCCACGATCACGCACATATTTCAATGATTGAGTCGCGTTCACCTCAGGGAACGGTTTTGCACCTGCGGGCCTAGATTCATGATTTCTCAACAACAATAGGCTGTTTTGTTCAGCCAATAATAAGCAGGTGATAAGATCAGAATATCTCTGAAAACCTTTTTGACGGTATGTCTCACTCAATACTGAGTTTTTAGCATGAAACGTAGAATACGTTTTTTCAAGCATTTCTGCTTCAGATATCTTTTGCCCACATAATTGCAATTGGGCCGTAATTTTGAACACAGCGGAATTATATTCCCGGACTGTTTTGAAGTCCTGAAGTCTCAGGTTTGTCCAGTCATCAAGGGCTTTTGGAAGCACCGTCTTTTTAAGATTATCATATCTTTCTTTCAGCTTTTCCCACAATGCCAGTGGGGATTCCACAGTCACGTACTCCATTTTAAGTGCCTCTTCGATATGATGGCACAAGAAAATCATGGCTTTTGCCTGATTTTGATGGCTGGGATTTTTGCCTTCAGCAATAGTATCTTCCAGACCCATTGAAGTAAGATGCATTTTTACATCTCGGGCCCAGGACATATAATTGCTTCCTTTTTTCATTTACACACTACATGCATTTATATAGATTGATGTCTTTTAATCACACCATGCAAGTCCAATATGTGGAGTGCAAGACTTGGAAACTACACATGCATAGCTAGACATTCACATGCCTTCTTTAGGTAGGGATCACATGCATAATAATTTTCCTTTTGTTTTTTAAACTAGTTGCTTCAAGTGGCGATTTAGGATTTTATTTATTTATTTAAGCAATTGCCACTTGAATTTATTTATTTAAGCAATAGCGATTGAAAAATGAATAAAAGCATATTATTTTGATAATTTAACCAGTGAAAAGTGAACTTAAAAGATTGGTTGCACAAATTTTGTTATTTTTCCTTTCGGGCATGTTTCCATATGTTTTCTTAGAGAGTTTTTTTCTATAATTAATACTTCTACTTCTAGTCGAGTAGTCGACTGCTTTATAACGAGCAATATATTGGACTTTCCTGCTCTGCTCGCGCCTCTATTATATTCTCTCTCATCAAAAATCCTTTTTTTTTGTTATTTTTCTGAAAATGACAAAACTGTTATAGAAATAACTATATTTATTTATGTATGTGTATAATAAAATGGTATATGGCTTATTAGCTTGTGTTTATAGTGGAAGTATTGTAATGGAAATTGGGATTAAATGGTGAAAGAAATGAAGTTTAAAGGTGGGATAATAAAATGGATAAAGTGTAACAATTATGGCATGAGATGAAACAAGTATTAAGCTTGCATAAAATTTTTCTCACTTTTCTCAATACATTACATAGGCTATTTATAAACTTTTTTATCCTCTCACTATTTACTAACCTCATAATCAAGGCATATGCATTTCAAGACTTTCACATGTCTAACCTTATGATCAAGGCATGAACATGGATATTCACATGTTGAACACTAGACATTCACAATCTTATTTACATGCATAACACTCCCCCTTGAATGTCGTCAATACGAAGAATATGCCTCGTTAAAACCTTACTTGGAAAAAACCCTATGGGAAAAAAATCCAAGTTAGGAAAAAGAGTACATGATTCTTGTATTTTTACTTCTCCCCCTGATCAAAGCATCAGTTGAGATTCTTTAGTTGGCGCATCCCAATGCTTTTCACCAACTTTTCGAATGTTGCTGTTGGTAGTGCCTTGGTAAATAAATCTGCAAGATTATCAGCTGAACGGATTTGCAGCACATCTATTTCACCATTTTTTTGTAAATCATGAGTGAAGAAAAATTTTGGTGAAATGTGTTTCGTTCTATCTCCTTTAATATACCCTCCCTTCAATTGTGCTATACAAGCTGCATTATCTTCATATAAAATTGTTGGGGGTATCTTTTCTTCAGTAGCTATGCCACAATTTTTCAATATATGGTGCATCAAAGATCGCAACCATACACACTCTCGACTGGCTTCATGAATTGCTAAAATTTCAGCATGATTTGAGGAAGTAGCAGTCAAAGTCTGCTTCATTGATCTCCATGAAATTGCAGTACCACCACATGTAAAAACATAGCCAGTTTGAGATTTAGCTTTATGTGGATCTGATAAATATCCGGCATCAGCAAAGCCGATTATTTCATGTCGAGAGTCATTTGGGTAAAATAACCCAAGATCAATAGTTCCTTGGAGATAGCGAAATATATGTTTAATTCCATTCCAATGTCGTCTTGTAGGAGATGAACTGAATCTCGCTAATAAATTTACTGCAAATGATATATTTGGTCTAGTGCAGTTTGCAAGATACATTAAAGCACCTATGGCACTTAAATATGGGACCTCTGGTCCAAGAATTTGTTCATCTTCCTCTTGTGGTCTAAACGGATCCTTTTTATATCAAGTGACCTTACGACCATTGGAGTACTCAATGGATGTGCTTTATCCATATAAAATCGCTTTAATACTCTCTGAGTATAAGCTGTTTGATGGACAAAAGTTCCATTATTTAAATATTCAATTTGCAGACCAAGACATGATTTGATTTTACCAAAATCTTTGATTTCAAACTCCTTTTTTAGGTATTCAATAGCCTTTTGGAGCTCCTCTGGAGTTCCAATCAAGTTGAGATCATCAACATAAACTGCAATGATTACAAACCCTTGTCCATTTTTCTTAATGAAAATACATGGACAAATTGGGTCATTTGTATAACCCTCTTGTATCAATGACTCACTGAGTCGGTTATACCACATTCGCCCGGACTGTTTCAGTCCATATAGGGATTTTTGTAATTTGATGGAATACATATGTCTAGGATTTGATTCATATGTTTCTGACATTTTTAATCCCTCTGGGACCTTCATATAGATATCTGTATCTAAATTTCCATATAGATACGCAGTAATAACATCCATCAATCTCATTTCAAGATTTTGATGGACTGCTAAACTGATAAGATATCTAAATGTTATTCCATCCATTACGGGGGAATATGTTTCATCATAATCAAATCCGGGTCTCTGTGAAAACCCTTGGGCGACTAATCTCGCTTTGTATCTGACAATTTCATTTTTGTCATTTCTTTTTCGGACAAAAACCCATCTGTATCCGACTGGCTTTATATTTTCTGGTGTTTTGACAATCGGTCCAAACACATTTCGTCTAGCCAGGGAATCCAATTCAGATTGGATTGCATCTTTCCATTTTGGCCAATCTTTTCTTTTCCGACATTCATCAACCGAATTTGGTTCATGATCCTCGTCATCATTTATGATGTCAAGTGCTATATGGTACGAGAATACATTATCTATGATAATTGCATCTCGATTCCAAACATTTCTGCTTGTGACAAAATTGATTGATATTTCATTATTTTCAAGTTCATTCTCCTCTGGAGCTGCAAGTTCCTGCTCCTCTGGAGCTACTTGCTCTTCAAGAGCTTCTTTTTCCTCTGGAATATTTTCTGTAATTTTGTCACTTTCAATTATTTGTGATCCTCTTTTCTTTCGAGGATTTTTATCTTTTGAACCTGGTGGTCTACCACGCTTCAAGCGTGCAGTAGATTCATCTTTGGCACTTGTAATTGGTCCCTCTGGGACATTAATTTTGATTGGAACGTTTGCTGCCGGTATAAGAGATTTTGTTACTCTTTTAGAGTCGCATAATGTGTCCGGCAATTGATTTGCAATACTCTGCAAATGTACAATTCTTTGTACTTCTAGTTCACAATCATTTGTACGAGGATCGAAGAAATCTAACGGTGTTTTCCAGTTGATTTCTTTTTCTTTCTTTGGTTGATTTCTGTCTCCCCCTAATGTCGGGAAATGAGATTCGTCAAAATGACAATCTTTAAATTTCGCAGTAAATAAATCACCAGTTAATGGTTCGAGATATCGAATAATCGATGGTGATTCATACCCGACATATATTCCCAATCTACGTTGGGGACCCATCTTTGTGCGCTGAGGTGGTGCAATCGGGACATACACAGCGCAACCAAATATTCTGAGATGGGATATATTGGGTTCATGCCCAAATGTTAATTGTATAGGGGAGTATTCATGATAATGTGTCGGTCTTAACCGCACCAATTTTGCTGCATGTAATATTGCATGCCCCCAAGCTGTCAATGGCAATCCAGATCTCATTAATAATGGTCTGGCAATTAATTGTAAACGCTTTATAAGCGATTCAGCAAGTCCATTCTGTGTATGGACATGAGCAACAGGATGCTCAACTATTATGCCAATTGACACGCAGTATTCATCAAACCTCTGGGATGAATATTCACCAGCATTATCCAATCGGATATTTTTTATTGTATAATCAGGGAACTGTGCTCGTAATTTAATAATTTGAGCAAGTAATTTTGCAAACGCATGGTTGCGAGATGATAATAATGATACATTGGACCATCGTGTTGATGCATCAATTAGCACCATAAAATATTTAAATGGTCCACATGGTGGATCTATAGGTCCACATATATCGCCCTGAATTCTTTCAAGAAAACTGGGGCTTTCAGTTCCCACTTTTGTTGGTGAATGTTTGGAAATTAATTTTCCTTGGGAGCAAGCAACACATATATAATCATTATGTTGCAGCAATTTTTGTCCCTTTAATGAATGGCCATGACTATTTGTAATAATTCGCCTCATCATTGTAGAGCCGGGATGGCCTAGGCGATCATGCCATATCATATATTCATCAGTAAGCCTATGGCTTCCAATAGACCTCTGGCCTATTTTGGAATGATATTCATTAGTGGGCCTCTGGCCATTAATAAACCTCTGGTTTATTTGGGGAATATTAGACCTGTGGTCTAAGTGATAATTTTCAATTGTATTTATCTTTGAAAAATACAATCCAGAAGACAGAGCTGGTAATTTTTCCAATATATATTTCTTACCATGTGTGGTATTTGTAATTAATAAATATTCGACATTCTCTGAAGTCGATGTCTCGAGATGATACCCATTTTCTCGGATATCTTTAAAACTTAATAAATTTCTTCGAGACTTGGGAGATAGGAGTGCATTTTTCACAATTAGTTTTGTTCCCTCTGGGAAAATAAGGTTGGCTGTGCCAATTCCTTGTATAATATTTGCACTACCACATATTGTGTTTATATTTGTATCTCCCATTTTTAAATTGGAAAAATACCTTATGTCTTTTAGTATTGTGTGCGTTGAAGCACTATCAATAAGACATATATTATCACTTTTATAATTCCCCATTTTGCTGTAATTAAAACAAGATATAATTAATATTAAAACAAGATTTAACATAAGTGAAATATTACAATACAGAGACAATAAGATAGCACACATACAAAAGTAAAGACAGATACAGAAGTTCAAAGCGTAATAAAAATAATAATACAACATAACAATTAAACCAAATCATTATATAAATCTTCAACTTGAAATTCTGGGATATTGGGCATATTCTCCTCAGAATTCATTCTGTCAACATGGTTTGTTTCAACCACCCTTTTTCCTTTATCCCTCTGGGAATCTTGATAAAGTTTCACCCAATGATCTCTGGTGCGACAATTTTTGTACCAGTGCCCTTTTAGGCCGCATCTATCGCATTTTGCTTCTTCATAGTTCTGTTTTTGGACATCACCTCTGGTGTTGCCCTGATTCTGATTACGTGTGTCTGTCGTGGGCCTAATGTAAACATTGTTGCGGAAATGATTTTTCCCACGGCCTCGATTATACCCACGACCACGAGGTCTCTGACCCCGGCCACGACTACGGCCACGACCACGGCTGGAAGATTCAGTCACATGTGCCTCTGGCAATGGACTACTGCCAATTGGCCTCATTTCATGATTTTTTAATAATAAATCATTATTCTTTTCAGCCAATAACAAAAACGTAATCAGATCAGAATATTCAGTGAAACTCTGTGCTCGGTATGTTTGTTGTAACACCGTATTGGAGGGGTGGAATGTAGAGAATGTCTTCTCTAGCATTTGTTTATCAGTAATTGTCTCACCACACAGTCTTAATTGTGATACGATATTAAACAGAGCAGAATTGTAATCATTTACTGATTTAAAATCCTGGAATCGTAAGTGTGACCAGTCATACTGGGCTCGAGGGAGATTAATTGATCTTAAATGATCATATCTTTTTTCTAAATTCTCCCAGAGTTCAATTGGGTCTTTGACCGTTAAATACTGTGTTTTCAATCCTTCATCAAGATGATGGCGGATGAAAATCATAGCTTTCGCACGGTCTTGGTTTGAAGCCTGATTATCTTTTTCAATTATTTTTTCAAGACCCATTGATTCCAAATGGATTTCAACATCCATTTTCCAAGATAGATAATTATCTCCAGATACCATCAGTGGTCTGAAATCCTGCTTTGTCAAGTTAGCCATAACAGAATTATTGAAATACAAAATATTACCTCAAAGAAATTCCGGCAGAGCTCCGTTCGTAGCTCGTGCTAATAACGTGTTATAGAAATAACTATATTTATTTATGTATGTGTATAATAAAATGGTATATGGCTTATTAGCTTGTGTTTATAGTGGAAGTATTGTAATGGAAATTGGGATTAAATGGTGAAAGAAATGAAGTTTAAAGGTGGGATAATAAAATCGATAAAGTGTAACAATTATGGCATGAGATGAAACAAGTATTAAGCTTGCATAAAATTTTTCTCACTTTTCTCAATACATTACATAGGCTATTTATAAACTTTTTTATCCTCTCACTATTTACTAACCTCATAATCAAGGCATATGCATTTCAAGACTTTCACATGTCTAACCTTATGATCAAGGCATGAACATGGATATTCACATGTTGAACACTAGACATTCACAATCTTATTTACATGCATAACAAAAACATGATTATGAAATTAGTTATACCTACCGACAATGGTCCAAAAATAATTCGCATTGCCAGCGCAATGAACAATGGTGTAAACAATCGGACAATTAACAAGTTTATTATTCCATAATCAACTACTGTATATAAATATCTATTTTGAATTGCAACATATATAAAGCCAGCTTGCCTCAACTCTCCTTGTTCGTTGAGAGATCTCTGGAGCAAAATTTTTGTTGCCAAAAATGTCTTTACATTCAATGTCAGGCTGGAATGGGGATTTGGCCCAAGGGTCATGTCCCCCAACTTCCAACCTTACTATTGGGGATTCGATTCTCACCCGGTTCTCAATCCCTCCTTTTATCCTCCTTTGTAATTTGTGTAGTTTGAACTCCCATACACCTTTACCGACACTCGAGTGTCTATGATTTGGGGGGGAAAAATGGGCTTCGTTAGGGTGTTGCGGCATGATGTACTGCGGTGCATCACAGCCGTTCATTTAATCTGAAAATTGATGATTGAGATTAACTTGAATGGTAAAATAGAAAATTTGATATATCACTCGCAAATATAGTTTAGTACATTTAAGCTACAAACTAGATACATTTCAGCAATTTGAGCGACATGCAAAGTGTTTCAGCGACGGTTTCTGTGTATTTCAGCGACAGATGCTAGTATATTTCAGCGAAGTCAGCGACTTGATAATGCGCATTTCAGCGACTTCGTAAAGTTGCAACCTCAATTCTTTCGTTTAACATTTTTCAGCAACGACTTCTATGTATTTCAGCGACGTGCTATAATATATTTCAGCGACGTGCTGTAGTATTTTTCAACGACTTGATGATGTGCATTTCAGCGACTGCGTAAAAGTTGCAACCCCAATTCTTTGGTTTAATATATTTCAGCGACGAGTTATGTTTATTTCAGCGATATATCATTTACAACCTTATAGTAATATATATTTCAGCGACAACTATTATATATATTTTTTTGGACAACTTTACCTCTTCCATTTACAACCCTTAAATTTAAATGAACGGTTGTGATTATTGCCCTTGATGTGCTGCGGATTCCATGATTGCACCATAACCGAACCCAAAGAAAATATGACTACTAAATGGTAATGCCGCAAGTCACAACAATGGTGACTTTGTTTCTCTTTCAAAAACCAGTCCTTTTAAGGAAAAAGGCAATGGTCTTCCGTGAAAATAATCGACTTCTGTTCCATAGTCGGGCATTTAAACATATACCCGTTACTCGAATCCAATATATACTATACAGAGAGTGCAAGAGAATTGCCGGCCGTGCGCAAGCTCTTGCCTTAAAAATTCGAATTAGGCAGAATAATTGTTGTCCCAATCCCAACCCCCTCACAGTTCCCCAGTGAGTGAGGCGAAGGAATGAAAGTACAATGATGTTGTCTAAATTTGCCCTTGACCCTTATTTGTATTCTCAGATGCTATAGATATTTTTCCATAAGTGGCTTGTGGGGCTCGAGTCCTCAATCATGGATCATAATATCATATGAAAAGTACTGTTAAGCTACTAATCTATTCAGCATATGGCCAAGCAACAATTATTACATGCAGCACTCACTTATCAGTCATTGTGATTCATCTAATCTAATCTCATCTCATCTCATCTCATCTCATCAACTACTGTCAGGTCAAAAGTATAGGTAGTTAGGTATTATTCGGATGGTATATTGAATTTCAAGCAATAAAATAGGTAAATGACTCATTGGACAAAGCCATGTATTGATTCCAAATTGAGCTAAGCTCCCTCATTTACAGTAAACTAAAGCTCAATGTTGAACCAAACAGCATTTATAAAGTCCTTGCCATTTTATTTTGCCAAGGATTCACTTCAAACGTATTGAAACTAATCTATACATTAAATGTACCTTGGCCAGCATTCTGAATCTACCCACTGTTGTCAACCCCATCTTTGCTTGCATTCATAATGCAACGAACACGAGAGGATCAATTGAAGTTAGATGGGGCCAACTCTTTATGCGCCATGTAAAAACACTAATTAGAAATCATTTCACCTTTACCAATCAGTTTCTCTTTCTCGACAATAAGAATGCATGGCCACAGAATCAAACATAACTCTCCCCACCCTTCTGTTTCTCCGGTTTCTTTTACTTCTTCCTATCTTCTTGCTCTTCTCCGGCGTAACTTGCAACATAGGCACTTGATGAAGCCAGCTGAGGGGCAGTAGAGCAGCAACAAACTGGATCATGATTCCCAAAGGAAGGCTGGAGTAATTACCAGATGTTATGCCAAGAAAAGAAGCAAGACCAACACCTAGAAACCCGCTGAATATGGAAGACAGGCACAATGCTGAAGCCAAGAATGACATCAAAGATCCTTCACAGCCTGGTGGAGCCAAGCTTGCAAATAGTACATAGAAGGGCAAGAGCTTGAATTGAGCAATGATTTCTGCCAACCCAGAGAAACAGAGGACAAAGACTTCATTTGGGATTCCGAGTTGGGTGTTTAACTGCCTTACTAAAAGGAGGTCGAGAAGGAGGGAAAATGCATATAAGATCTGTACAGCACCAACTAGCTTTCTCAAGGGTATGGTTTTGCCAAACCGGTCGTAGAGTATAGCTAGGGAAAGAAGTATCAACTGGCCGGTCACTTTTGACAGTCCAATAATTGATGGATTGAGATGCAGACACTGAGTTTGGTAGCAAAATATTGAACCTGACAAAATTGGGATTAATAAAATTGACGAAACAACCCAAATTAGAGGGCGTGAGATGCTCTCTTCCTTGATCACCGTCATAAGATCAGAATATTGCTTCTTGATGGTTTGAGTGACTGATTCCCTCATAAGACCATAATTCGATGGTTTAGGTAAACCAAGGCAATCCTCTCTTGTTCTTAATGATACAGTGAGTTGAAGCATGAGCATAGCTGCAAAGGCTAGGAACATTGATTTGGTTTGATGTGTCTTTGCCAAGAACAAGCCACCAAGTAAATTTCCTAGAACACCACCAATTGCTGTGGCCATATATGCATACGATTGAAGACCAGGCATTTTGTTCTTCTGCCCGTACTCAGCAATGAGCGCATCCTTTGCGACTTCTGCAATGGATGCTCCAAGATTGCTCAATAGAACGCATGCCATGAGAGCAGGGCATGCTTCACGAGCTATTGGTAATAATGCCAGTGATCCCCAGGATAGAGCCTGTAGCAGAACTGTAAAATACCAAATACATCAGGGTTGCTTGCACATGCTCCCATCGGACAAGTTGAAGTCAAAGTCAAAATCACATTGAAGCACCAATCAAGAAATATTAAATGTCTCAAAAAGCATGAGGAGTTTTACCATAGCAAGATCGCATTAACAATCTCCAGTTTTAGTGGCTTGATATGGAAACCTTTCATACTTTCAACAATACCCCAGTTCCAATTACCTTTGGAAAAAATGTTTGTGTGTTGAATAATGAAATCAGTTTCCTCCAAAATTTTATTTGAACAAACAAATTGTCCCTCATTGGGATAGAAACTTGGACCCCAACCATTGGTTCACAAAACCAGACTTCATCATCAACCAGACAAATGACAATGAGAACTTACCCTATTACATTTTGAGCATTGTTATGGCCATATAAAGCTACACCTTTGTCTTGGACCATACTTCTCATGTCAAAGAGAATAAGTTTTAAACAAACAATTTATTAATGAAAGCAAAATTCTCAAGGCTTTTTTGAGTTGAAGTAATCACTCAAGATTCAAAAAAAAGCATAACTTCTTTACAAACAAATACAAGGCATAAACAACCAGGCCTACAAAATAAATTCATACACACTAAAATCATCAAATTGAGGCAAAAAATAGAAGATACTCCTTTAAAGCAAAACAGGTGCAGTTAATCTACAAACTCAAGCCGAAGGCTACACAAAAACAGATGCTAATATAAGCTATAAAACTTCAACAAACATGGTTGGGGCAAAATCTTTTACCTCCAATGGAAACATAAGGTATCCTATGCGCACCACCGATGTACAGAGCATCTGACAGAATCCCATACAAGGGCTTAGCCACCATCGGAAAATTCCCAGAATTCTGTACAAGCTGCAACGCGGATGGATGCATGTTGAGATTGTGCGCCATGTGGAAATTCAGAGCCAGCCATGGAAACCCCCGAAAGCCATTCACATAGTATCCAAGCCCACACAAAACCATCATCTCCTTATTCCCCGCTTTCGAATTCCTCCCGCGGAACAAATCCTTTTCGGACTTATGTTTAACACGGTGCAATTCTTCTTCCGGGCGCATGATCACCGGCTTCGCCAAATGGCTCGGTGCCCTTCTGAACTCCATAGCGTTCTGCGGATTCTTCTGTTTGGAACAAGAAATCCTGGGTGATTTCAGAGGAGACAAAATAGGATCTTGATTTAAATGGCACCGGCAATTGACGCCCGTGTTGATTGCAAACAATGGGTTCGGTTTTCTGGTGGAAATCATGGCCGGAAGCATGGCTGAAGTCGGGGGCTCAAGAATTCAAGAAACCCTCAAATTTGGGAAACGGGGAGGCGCACGCAGAAGGAATGAGGCAAGAAGAACATTGCTTGTGTGGGTTTGTATACCAGAAGAGAAGAAGGGGAATCAGATAGGAAGCAAAAGCAAAAGAGGAATCTAGAAGAGAAGGGGAAGAGCAAGAGTGAGGGCGATAAAATTAAAATACATTTTGGGGTTTTGTGATCAAATGCCCGTATGGTACAAAATTCTAGTGTATTGTTGGGGGGAGATGGAAGGCGAAAGAGGGGTGAAGAGGGTTCCAAAATTTTACAGTAATTGACATCGACGGACGAGCTGCTGACGGATGGCATAATTTGGGCTTGGAATTGGGAATAGGAAATGGGTTTTGGGGGAGATTTCGAGTGATGGGGCCCATTTGACAGGAATAGTGAATCTGTTGTTTTACGTGCGTGTTCCAACTCGTATCATTTTTGCAAAGGCTGTGGTTTTTTGGCTGAACAGCAAAGGCTGTGTTTAAACTGCATTGTTATACTTCCAAGAATGTGATTTTTTGGATATGGCTACAGACAGGTGCTTGCAGGTTTATGTGATGGGTGGAATACTTTTACGATGTAGGTATAGTTGTATAATAGTAGTATTACATTAAATATATTAGATTCAAGTGATGCCTAAAAAAGTTTCATGTGATAGGAGATATGAGTTATCTGCTGGAGGTATAGTTGTATAATACTATACTAAATTAAATATAGTAGATTCATGTGATGCCTAAAGAAGTTTTATGTAATGGAAGATATGAGTTATGTGATGTGGTATATAGTATTATGGGAAGCTGGCTTCATGTGATGTCTTAAAAGGTTTTATATAATGTATACGTATGATGTGATGGGAGACATTATTTATGTGATAGAAGTGTATTACATATTGTAATGTTTGTTCGATGTGGTATGGTGATAGATTCCATCGTTCTTTCTTGTGATATCAGAACTCCACATTACACTAGCATATTCATCATGAAGTTTTGTAATATTTTGGAAGTAGTTACGTGAGTGGCAATGTAGTTTGTAAAATTTGATCTTTAAATTTCTATCAATGTTGTTGTATGTTGATTGGAAGTGTTATTTGAGCTTACAGTTGTAATTGATAGATGATTTCGATTGAAAATCGATATAATGCTCACTGAAATCGGTGAAGAAACGACTTCCGGCTAAGACTAACTATTTTTCCGGCCAAGTTTTGTTAAATTCCAGCCAATTTTTGTCATCTTGAGCTATGTTAGTGTTTCTAAAATTCACAAAGATATTTGTGATCCTCATGTCGAAAGGAGTTGAATGCACATAAGTTTCACCATTTTTGAAAGAGTGTGGAGGATCGTCGGATTCATTATTCATCTTTCTTCTCCGGCGAGCCAATTCCTTTCCGGCGACAATTTTGTATTCTGAAAACGGTTATGAGATCCTTTGTGAAGTGTAGATTCATCTTCCGGACTGATTTTGTTGATTGAATCGAGTCTACACCAAGTTTTGGATGGAGAATATGACAATTTTGGGTGGGTATATAAAAGATGACGGTATTGGTGGGAGAATAAACGATTTTGGTGGGGGAAATATGACCGTTTTGGCATGAAAATAAGAATCTGTATGTACAGACCAATAAAGAGTCTGTACCCTATCTTGATTGTGATTTCTTGGATCTTATAACCGACTTGATTCATAAGCTTGAACTTTTTTTTTCGTATGTGCTGCACTCATTTACTATATTTCAAGGATCTCATCTTAAATTAATATTGATCATAGGATAAATGTCATTATACTTTTTAAATTCAAATAATACTATAATTATACTCTCTCCATTTTTTTTTAAAGTTACGTTTTGATTTTTTCTACTATTCATTGTAGCACTGTTTGACTTCTAGTTTTGTTATAGTTGTAAAAGACAAAATAGCCAAGTGAGATCTTGTTAGATTTGTCTCATCTTATAGTTTTTAAATATCAAATTTTTAGAATTTTTATTTGTACCGAATTTGAGTTATTAATCGTTGAAAATGTGCATTGGCATACGTGCAAATGAGAAGTGTAACCTTAAAAAAAACGGAGCAAGTATTAATTTAATGCTTTCCTTTTAGATCAATCCAATTTCTATATAGTAATCATTCTTTTGAAATCTTTTCTAAACTATTACAAAGATTTTTCTAGTCATTACCATCCAAATTTGAAGTTGCACTGAGAAGTTGAATATTTTGTTCCAATAATCCCCTTAGCAACCACGAGCATAGGAGTAAAAAAAAATAACAAAAATTAAAAAAAAAAAAATCATAGTGGATGATGGATCATATAACATGAGAAAATGGCACCTATAACAAGACATGGCTTAAATATCAAGACAGAATGTAACCTATAAGAAAACATAATGTAAAATATTTCAAGACAATATTACATACTTGAATGTGTAATATGAAATACTTCAAAACAGAATGATAGAAATAAAACATAAAGATAAAAACATCAAGACATAATGGAACTTATAACATGAAAAATGACACTTATAACAAGATAGAATGTCACTTATAACACGATAGAATGTGAAATACTTCAAGACAGTAGGTGTCATTGTGTTTCGAAATATGTGAACATTCTGGCTCATATATAGATATCCTGTTTTGGGTAACTATGAAACTCGGACACGCACATTTGGGTCGAGAATCCTCGCCGGACACGACTCTATCCATGAAACGACACGGGACACGTGTCCGATTACGAGTCCAGAGATTGGACACTGAGTCGACTTTGTTTGCAGGGAAGAGTCGGCTCCGGATGAGGGAGGAAAGAATCATGGTGGAGGAAAGCAAGGAGCAAAGGCCGAGAAGCGGCACAACGGAGGTGACGGCGAGCAGGGGAGGCTGTTGAGGTGGCGACAGCACAACATGGCAAGTGAAGGAGGGGGCAGCGGAGCAGCGTCGGCGGAAGGAGACGGCTGAGGCTTCACTGATTGAGAGATGTGAGAATGGGGGCGGGAATGGGAAATGAGGGAACGATAGAATTAGGGTAAAAAGATGGTGGATTTAGGGTTGGGGAATGTTGGGAGGACTCAATTGGGCTTGGGCTTGGGCCAAAAATTAAACAATTATAGTGTTAGGGGCTGTAATTATATATATTGCTATCAACTTACAACAGTAATGGGCTGTAAAAATTAATAATTATAGTATTAACATAATATAATTATAAATGAACTAAGTGTCCGATATTATTTTTCGGACACTTCGAATTGTGTCCGTGTCTTGAAAATAGTCAAGACACCTGTTTGACCGTGTCCCCGTATCCCCAAATTTTAAAAATTCAGTGTCGACTCCTCCGATTCCCGAATCGTGTCCGACACTCAAAAAAAGTCCGAGTAACATAGTTGGGTAACCAAGATTCCGGACCAATTCGTTTCCAGAGCTGGTAATGGTTCATATATTTCTACATTCTATTTTGAAACATGTGTTCATTAAATTAGCATTCTGTTGCTTACCCAAAAAAATTAGCATTCTGTTTAACTATTCAAATTGACCTTGTGTTTCATTCATATTGTCATTCTAGCTTAAAAAAAAAAAAAAAAAACAAGCTTGTTGTGTTATCTAAATTTAACATCTTGTTACATGTGTATTATTTTTTGTGTTAAAATTTAGGCATTCTGTTTCATTTAAATTGACATTCTTTTTTAAAATATTTAATGTTATATTTTGTGCAAAGTTACATTATGCCTTATTATTATGTAAATTATGTACAAAACTCATTATAAATCTAACAATTCTATTTTATTATGTTGCATTCCTTGTTAAAGGATCTCTGTTATGTTATACTTACTTCGTCTCATTATTTTTGTTACGGACCCACCCAGCACGTATGTCGATACATATTTTTAATGGTTAATAACTTAAATTGTGTACAACGAAAAGTTATAAAAAAATTAATTGTCTAAAACTACAAGATTAGGCGAATCTAATAAGATCTCACTTGACTCTGTTTTTCTTACACAACTATGATAAAAATTTGAATTAAAGTTAAACAATGAATAGTTCAAAAATATATTCGTAACAAAAACACCGAGACGGAGGTAGTAATAAAACTATAGCAAGTCTTTTTTTTTTTTTTGGTGAGTCTAATTGAATTTGAAGAGTCCATATTCTCCTTTTGTCAGCAAAAAGAAATAAATTTATAATATTATATATTTAAAATGATATAATAAAACAGTAAAATGAGTTAAATTATATAAATATTCTTATATAATCAACACCATTGATGTAGTAAAAGATAAGATTCAACTATATTAAGTAGTTGTAGCACGTTCCAGAAGAAAAGATTTCAGCACAAGAACCATATAACCAAGATTTCGGACCAATTAGTTGTCTCTGGAAACATCTCACTCTTTTTGTAAAACAATTTCTTTTAGGCAGACATTTCCATAAGGGGCATAATAATTAAGGCTACAGCTACAACCATGTATAGAGAATAAAAAACACAGAAATTGCAATGAAAGAAATTCGTTGCGGTTTGTGGCGGAAATTCGGTCGCCATTTCGAGATAACTTTTGTGACGGAAGTATATTTTGTCACAAATAGAGACATAATTTGTGACGGAAGACAATTTGTGACAAATTTTTTTTTTCGTAGACAGCCAAGGAAGGCCGGGAAAATTACAAAAGGAAAAACAAAACAAACCCAAAACGAAATGTAAACCCGAGCTCACAGGCCCCTTAAGAACCACGTGCCCATGCAGTGGCGGATCCAGAAATTTTAATTTGGTAGGTCAAATTATCACAATTAGTAATATAATTGACTTTATGATATAATTATTGTACTATTAGTAAAAATTAAATTTATAAATAAATATTATTACTTCAAAATAATTACAATGTTTTAGAACAATTTGAACCTGAATTTGAAATTGTCATGTGATTTAGGGGCAAATATCCAAATTAGAAAGTGTAAGAGGAGAAAAATTTAATGTTAGAAAAATATATAGGCTAAACTCTATTAAAATATTAATTGGATTGAACTAATATTGTTAATTTTTGGACTATATTATTAATTTATTAGTACTAAACTACTATTTTTTTCCCTTAATGGTGGGTCAATTGACCTACCACAACTACACATAGATCCGCCAATGTGCCCATGGCATCAGCCGCCAAGATAGAGCGAAGACCATCTGGGGGAAAAGCCCAAGTCGTAAAGAATGCCTCGTCATCGACACCTCTCTTAGCAAGATAATCAGCCACAGCGTTCCATTCCCAACAAATGTGATGAAATTGACACACCGTAAATGACTCCCGCGACTCATCAATTCTTGCTAGATAAGCAGCCAACCAATGCGAAGGAGAGCGACGACCCTTGATCAGCCGTAGTGCTTCAAGGGAATCACTCACACAACAAATAGCATGCACTCCTTTCTCCATAGCAAGCTGAAGGCCATGGCACACTCCAGCAATCTCTGCATGAAGGACAGACGTATCCCCCAAGTATCCCGAAACACCTCCCATCCAAGCTCCATCATATCCGCGCAACACAACCCCGAATCCCGCCTTGTTCCTCCTAGCTGCTCGAGACCCATCGGCATGCATAAAGATACCCCTCCAATTCCCCATATTCCAGCGTACGAGCCGAGGACCAGCATGATCCAAAGCCTTCTTCACGTGGCCAGCCTCAAGGACTGCCTGAGTGTGCCAAACCTGCCTAAGAAGGGAATGATGAGGCATACAGGTGCCCCTGAAAACCCTCGAGCACCGTTCCTTCCATATCACCCATACCCCAGCCAAGAACCGACAGCCAAACCACCTCACCATACCACGGATCCAGCACCGAATACTTGGACGTTCCAGCGTTTCCAGGTCGGAGGGAATGACAACATCCAAGCCCCTCCAAACATGATCCGCCCACGCACAATAGAACAAGCAATGCCTCCAATCTTCTTCGAAAACCCCACACAACTGGCACATCGGAGAGCTGGCCATGCTGCGCTTAAACCGCAGGGAATTGCATGGCAGCGCTTCCCAAGCCAAAAGCCACAGAAGAAAACACAAGCGTTCCGGCATTTTTGACGACCAAATCCATCTCCAATTTCTCACACCAGTATCATGTTCAAGGAGGAAGGCGTACCCTGACCGAGCAGAGTATTGGCCATCTATATTATCCTTCCAAGTCCATATATCAGTCAAGGACGCATGAAGGGATGGTGGGGCCTGTGATAGAATCGCTTGCATGACATTGTCTGGAATCATGGACTGAATACCCTCAAGAGCCCACTGATTATGCTGAACCACATCCACAATCCGTAAGTTCATGTCCGCCGGCACTATATGAGGCATAAGATTCCCTAAATTAGCATTGTTACACCATGGAGAGAACCAGAAGCTGCTGTGGCCATTCCCAATCCTGAAAGTGAATCCATTAGTGAGTAACTTAGCAGCCTTGCAAATACTTCGCCATACCGGAGAACCCGAAGGGCGCAGACAGGTGTAGTGGCCCTCCTGCGAGCAATACTTAGCTCTCAACAACCGACACCATAATTTATCATGACCCATAAAAAGATCACTCACCAACTTTCCCAACAAGGCAGTGTTGATTAATCTGGCCTTCCGAAACCCCAAGCCCCCATGTCGCTTAGGCCGAGCTATATGGTCCCAGCCTACCAGATTAGTCCCTCGCCCCCTCCTATCCTTCCAAACAAAGTTCCGAATACGTTGATCAACTCTATCACATAGGCTCCGTTGAAGCCACATGAGCTGCATGCAATAAGTTGGAATCGATGCCAAAACATGTCTCGCCAAAGTCGCCCGCCCCGCCTTATTTAACAGGCTCATAGACCAATTAGTAAGTCTTTTATCCATATTTTCCAAGATGAAGTCATAAGCTCACCCATTCACCCTCCCAACATGCAACGGAAAACCCAAATATTTTCCTAAATCATTAGTGAAGGGAATTGCCGTAGCCGATGTCAACCAGCCCCTCTCCACCGACGATACACAAGCAGGGGCATAAGCCCTCGATTTGGCATGACTAATATTAAGGCCAAACGCCCTAGCAAATACCTCCATTTTCCTCGACATGCATGCAATGCTCCTCTCATCCACCTTTGTACACAGAATTAAATCATCTGCGAAGAGCAGATGGGAGATTCCCACGCTACTCGCAGAAATGTGAATCGGCTTCCACTCACCCAGAGACACTTGCTGAGTAATGGCAACAGACAACCTTTCCATGACAATATTAAAAAGATAGGGGGAAAGGGGATCCCCTTGGCGGAGGCCCCTCTGCGGCCGAAAACCCTCAAGCGGGACACCATTCCACAAGATCGAAAATTCAGGCGACATTACACAAGCTATGATAATCCGGCAGACATTCATAGGTATCTCCATCTGCTCCAGACATTCCTGAAGAAAACTCCATCTTACACTATCATAAGCCTTCTCCAGGTCAACCTTAAGAATAATAGCTTTATTGTGAGCATTAGATCGCGAGATGGAGTAAAGCACCTCCTGCAGGATTATAGAATTAGCAAGCGTCCCCCTCCCTGGTAAGAATGCTGACTGCAAGGGTGATATATACCTCTCCAACATAGGTCGAAGCCGATTGACTAATACCTTCGAGATAAATTTATAAGCAACCGAACAAAGAGTGATGGGCCTAAACTGACGAACATTGCATGGCGATGGGCACTTAGGAATTAAACAGATATAGGCTTTGGTTAACAATGATGGAATAGTTCCAGAGTCAAAAGCCTGTTGCACCATAGCCACTACTTCCTCACCAATTTGAGGCCAAAATCTCTTGTAAAAGGCGGCGGGGAAACCATCCGGTCCCGGGGATGCAAGAGGTTTAAATTGGCCAAGGGCCTCCGTCACTTCTGTCGCCTGGACAGGTCCGGCGTCGATGACTCCACCAGCCTCCAAGAACGGCCGAAGCTCAGGAAGGGAATCATCGCTCACAGATCTCCCATCATCCATAAATAAATTTACAAAGAAGCTCCTGACCGACTGAGAAATAACCTCCTGATCAGAACACCACACTCCCTCCTCAATTTGTAATCCGTGGACCTTCTGTTTATGATTTTTGAATTTTGCCTGAGCATGAAAGAACTTAGTATTCCGATCACCTAAGCGGACCCAATCCTCTTTAGCCCGTTGGTGCCAATATGCCTCCTCCAGAGAGAGAAGATCATGGTATTGCTGCTGAAGCCGTTGCTCAAGTAGAACCAGCCGAATAGAGTCCACATGAGCAAGCGTCCGCTCTAGTCCTCCCAGACGCCTCATGATTTTCTTTTTTTTTTTTTTATTCCGGATACGCCGACCCTCCGACGGACATTGCTGTAAGGAAGCCTCCTTAAGAGATTGGAGCTTCGAATGAAGCGGAGCTGATTGCTCCGTATAAACAGTGTTAACCATCTGCTCAAACCAAGGCCGCTCCATCCAAGTGGTTTCCCATCTAAAAGGTCGTCCCCTCGCCCTTCGGATCCCTTGACCACATTCCAGAAGAAGCGGAGTATGATCAGATCCAACCCTAGCCAGGGTACGGATGTGTCCATTAGGGAACATATCAATCCACTCCATGTTCGCCAACCCATGATCTAAACATTTCCTCAGGAACTGAAACCGATCAATACGTCGAGACCATGAAAAGATAGAGCCTTCAGTTCTAATCGGATAGAGCCCGCATTCACCTATGCATGCTCGCAATTCGTCCGCCCTGGCCTGGAAGAAGGCTCCCCCATTGCGAACCACAGACCAGCCAATCTACTCCCCAGATCCCGGAGATACTCCCAATTACTTCGGCGTTTGTAAAAATTGGGGTTTGCATAAACGGCTGTGCAATGCCAATATTGAGTACCAGCCGTGAGCTTCAAGGTGATAAACCGATCGGCCGACTCAACTTCTTGACACGCCACATCACTCCCAGAGCGCCCTAACACCCAAATACCCCCAGCTCTTTTGGAGGCCTCCTGAACAGCTAATGGAACGTAACCCTTATTAAAGAATAAATTCCCCAGTCGATCATACGGACCCTGCGGCTCCAATATGAACACCAAGGAGGGGGTATGTAACCGGAGAACATCTGCAACTATCATCCGAGCATGAGCGTTCATAAGTCCACGAACGTTCCATGCCATTATAGAGAAATTATCGAAAGACGTCATATAAATCTGCAAGGATGAGATATGTAACCACAAACCCTAGCGACACCCATAGTAGGTCACCCACCATGGCACACCACAAGCATCTAACTGGACTTGTCAGGGATCATAACCGCCTCCCCGTTCCTCACATTGCCACTGAACAACCGAACTCCCAGACCGGGCGATGTCACCACATCCGTCTTTGGGTCCATTATCAACTGAGCATATTTAGCTGGCAACCTTGCCGCTAACTCTTTAGAGGCTTTCGTAGACATCGTACCAGAATTAGTTGATTTCTTCATGGTGCGTAAGCCTTTCACACCATGCAAGGCCGTCTGAGAGTGAGAGCTTGGTTTGCCTACATTGCCAACCTTTCCCCGATTAACTCCCCCTGACGTACGAACAACTGTGCTCATATTACCCTCCTTTCGGTGGGATAGGCCGGAGGCAGTACCCGGGTCTCTCCTAGCTTCCTGTGCATCTCCCTCAGCAGGATCCAGCGTGGTTATCTCTGCCTCCATATCTTGTCCCACAACAGGTGTCATCATCCCTGTTTCGCGCGTCTGATTATGCAAATTTGGGTTCCCCGCCAATACCGTAACCGGCTCCCTTACTGGTAACGCTGCTTTCTTAGTCGGCCCAAACACACCTCGAGCGGTGTCATTCGTATGTGCATTAGTAGAGAGCCCAGCGCCCTTACCCTTCACTGGCCCATTAAGCCCCTTCGACTTTCCCTGGTTAGGGAACCGCGGCCTTCCCCGTTTGACAACCATCCACTCGCCCACTTCCAAATCTTCAAGGTTCGCATCCCTTGAATCTTGGGATGTTAATGCCAAATCTGAACTAATCCCCCCTTGATCCGCTGCAGATTCCTTGGCAGGGAGATTATTTCGCACAAGGGCGAGATCCGTATCTTTACTCGTCCGATTTTCCCGCTCATCTCCCCCAGTCGTCGGGGCCTCGGCATCCGGTGGAGAAGAGCCTACAACACCTTCCGGACACTTGTTCTGTAAGTGACCAAACCGCGCACAACTCATACACATCATATGGAGGCCCTCATATGCAACTTGGATAGCCTGGCCTTCGACTTCCACTTTCCCCAACAGTGGCTTATCAAGATCAATTTCAATACACGCTCGCGCATATCTCCCTCTAGCAACCGCAGTAGTTTTAATATCAAACTTAATGGGGGTGCCGAGGGCCGTAGCAATGACACGTAAGGCGTTTTCATTATAGAATGCATGTTTAAGCTCTGGAAACCTAATCCATGTCTGGATAGCATTAACTTTCGATCTCACCGGATCAAATTCTTCCGTCCATCGCATCACCGCAATGCAATGGTCAAAGACCATCCACGGCCCTTCTGTAAGGACCTTCTCCCGATCAGCCTGACTAGCAAACTTAGCGAAAAAACATCTATGGCCAATGTCGAGAAGATCGAAGCGGCCACCCAACTGCCATGCACGCGTAAGTTTCTCCCTTAAAGCAATGAATCCAATATGGATGCCAAGAGGTTTAATCACCAGAATATCCTTCCAGGGCTCGTAAAGAGTATCAAGCACCGATCTGTCAAAGTGAATGCGTGGACAACGCTGATGAGGACCGGACCTATCAATCGACGCCAAGTTATCTTTCAACCAGTCTGAGGAACAAAGGGATGCGAGGCGTCCTCCTCAGGAGGTTCTTCAGCCACAATGTCACGAAACGATTTCACCGGAGACGCCGACTTCCCCGCCGATATGCCAATACACGCCGGGGGTGTGGGGGTGTGTCAGGGGGAGGAAGGGGTTCGAGAGAACCCAGAGCCGGCTGGAAGGGTGAGCCAGTGGCGCTACCGCTCCGGGCCCCCAAAATTTGGGGGCCCCACTCTTTTTTTTTAAAATTATGCATTATAAGTTTATTTTCACATTTTTTTTCTTAACTTCATTGTTGGAGTTTGAATGATTTACCTTTTTTCCGGTAGAATGATTTACCTTTTTAATTCAATTTTTTTAAAACATTGAAACTCGTATATCGGTAAAGGTGTATGAGTTATGCCACAAAAATTACAATTTTTTATTTCCCTTTTGCTTGGTTTGCATAATTTACATTTTTCAATTCCCTATTTATGTGATGTGGTACATTCTTCTTTTGATGTTTCTCTTCGTCTTATATTTTCTTTTTCAATTACAACAAACTCTTCACCAATATTAAGTGGCCAGCTAAGACTTCCGATGCTTTTTTAAATTTAAGCATCTATCAATTGAACTATATCACATCACAACAACACCACACCACATAATTTGTTAGAATATTCTTTATTTTCTTATTTTTTACTCCGTTTAATATTTTTTAGATTTACTAATTAATATTGAATCATTTTTTGTATTATTATGTGGGACCTAATGAAAAATTTTGCTCCGGGCCCCTGAAAAGATCGAGACGGCCCTGAGAGAACCCATTGCTTTTTAGCAGAACTATTGCATTTGTGACAAATTTTTATTTTCCATTGCTATTTCCATCGAAATTTGAGACAGTTTTGAAAATCTTACGCAACAATTAACACCATTAACGGACTCAATGTTTGAATGTTTCATTAATAATATAATTAATGGCCTAATAGATAAATTTTAAAAAGTATATGAATCAAATTGGTTTTAAAAATAAGTTATGGGACAAACTCCTTAATCATCATTAGTGGGTTGGATGACTAAATATGTTGCCACTAGTGTAGTTACAGGCCCGACTGAAAATTAAAATATACTCTGAACGATTTTAGAATTAAAAAATACTCCCTCCGTCCCATTCCAAATGTCCTACTTACTATTATTGGATGTCCCATTACAAATGTCTTCTTTCTATAAATAGAAATAATTTTCCCCTCCAACAACTATGTGGACCCCACTATATACTCACAAACCAACTCTACCTTAATTCCCGTGCCCAACAGTAACAAGATACTTGGAGTGGGACGGAGGGAGTAAGTTACAAAACTATTGTGGTTTTATCCCATTAGCATGCATGGAAAAAAAAAAAATTAACTCCATAAAAAAAATAATAAATAAATAAATAATCCCCTACAGGGGAAATACAAAATCTTCACATCATGAGAATTCAACTCAATATCGGTAAAACTAAAGCAACAGAAACATTAAAATGTAAATAGTACGGAGTATTTCAGAATGTAAAAATTAGAAACAAGCCTAATTAATAAGCTGAATTCTCTAGCCTGTATAGGCCGTGAAGCAAAAAAATAAAGAAAAAAAAATTAATAAGCTGAATTGAACAGTCTCATCATTATCTGTGAGCAGTACAGTACTACTACCATTTCAGAAGCACGGCCGCCAAATCACTTTTACCTCCCCGGTTGATGCTCGATTAGTTGTTACTAGTCATCATTACACAGGACAGCAAGGTCACGTTCTGATTTGACATCATATACTGTATTAGTTTAATCACATGCATTGGAGGCCTTACAGAGGCGCCTTGTATGTGAAAAGAAGATTAGGACAACATTTCACTTATTTTTCGAATGAAATACTCGATATCTGCAGGTGTTGGCGTCCATAAAACATACTAGTATTTGACGCATTCTCCTTACAGAAGATTTTTGGCCTCCTTGATGTGTTCAAGAATTCATCGTCTTTCGAGATGCAACAAACTTGGAAGATTAGTTTAGTGGAGTCTGGACTGCAATAAAAAAAAAAAAAAAAAAATCCTCACACAAACTAAACTTGCTTAATGGATTGTCTTGAAGCATAAAATGTACAAGAAAAGTTGCTCCCTAGAAAGAAGTATCTTTTGATTTTTGAATATATATATATATATATATAGATAAATGTATTTACATTCGGATTCATAATATATAGACTTAGAAAGAGAATGAATTATAATAATTAAAAGAGGCAATACATGCATGCAGAACATACCAGCCGAAAAGTTATCACGGATTTATTAATTATAAACAGATAGGAAGTATATAAATAGATAAGTATTGGTTTCTCGAATCTTCATGCATCTTCATACGCATGTAGGCTTAAACAATATCTCCTTTTTCCTCCCAACTCTCTACATAAACAAAGCAAATTAAAGTCCTTGTAATTCTGGTTTTGCTATTGGTACAAGAAAAACAATATATCAAGCCATAAAATGAAACTTGATATTGTTATTATATTATGCTTATGGATGACAATGGATCGGGACATCGGGTCTGAGTCGATTCCCGCAAGATTCAACCCGGGTTCGGGCTTGGGTTCAATTATCTTCCGAGTCTGACTCGCCGACCCATTGCCATCCTTAGGAATAGCAATGGATCGGTTCTGAGTCCATATTAACAAAACCTAAGGCACAATCTAAGCCCGGGGCTGATTTAGTTCTCGGGTCTGACCCAGATCTATTATCATTCCTAATAAAATTATACTCTCTAACATGATACGTACTGGTACTATATATACTCCACCATACCACCACTGTATATTATGCGGGCATGCACTCTTTTACTTTTTTTGTTCGGCTGCGATTTAAACTAAAAATAAATATAAAATTAAATTGAAGGTGGTTCCATAGGTGGCCCAATCTGTATTAGCTTAGAAAATTGCCGACAAACGAACCAATAATATTGAATACAACCCAATAATATTTAATCACACACTTAAGTATGCCAAGCCCATTGAACAAAACACTGGTGACTGGCCTCTATTCTTGGACTTCAAAAATAACCCCAAATTGCCCCCGGCCATAATACTCCAACAGACCAACATAATACTAGTAGTAACATTATCACAATTATACAATAAAAAAAATATATAGCCAATCATGTTTGATATTATTTCATTCGTCTAATCATAAATTTTTAAAATATATATTTTATTTTATTTTTACTCATAAATATTTAGAAATATTGTTCGTTAAGCAAGTGTATTGGACGGCGTGCTAAAGTGAAAGTAGACTCTTATTTTAATTTGGGATGGAGCAAACTCAAAATACCAACTAGGAGGGCGTCCCTCATACGGGGGAGCCTATGTTTTCTCCATTCAAATTTGTCTGCCCAGTGAAATGAGATACTGGATTAAAAATAAAAAATAAATACACCAATTGATCATCTAAGCCAACATACAACATAAGCTTGATGAGCTTCGCTATATATTGAAGCTGCTCTAGTTATTAGATCCAGTTGAACCCAATAACTTGGAAGTAATTTTTATGATGTACTTAGAGCCCCACCCCAACGTAACTTCCACAGTATTATATATAATATTGTTCGTTTTGTGTGGTATGATTTTATTTTTGAGCACTTCCTAAAAGACCTTACGTTAATAGAGAAGTTGTATTCAAAACTTTTCCTTGAACCGGACTAATAATTGAATTCGCAGTTGGTAGTCGAATATTATTTTATTTGTGTGTGTGTGTGTGGATGAAAATGAAAGAAATATGTTCCCCTCCAGCCAATTTACATGTGATCGCTAGCTATACCTTGCAGCGCTTTTAATTAAATAGGTAATTAATTACATATAGATAAAGGCACGTATAATGCTTACATAGAAATAGTTGTTAAGTTTGTTGCAAAGATAAATTGGCAATGCTTCTGGGGATCGGAAGAAAATGAAATTGCTTCGTCGTCTATGAGTAATTAGAAGAAGGAATTAGACGACGTTCACGTGTTGTGTTACATTGGATCCAACATTAGTCTCTCGAGGATCAGCATAGGCGATGAAGAGCGCCTCCCAGAATAGTTTTTTTGCATCCACTCAAGCTAGACAATTGTTGTTGGTATAAATGTAATTAACTTGTTATACATAATACTCTTACATATAATATATATGTATATATAATAAAGTTAACCTTGTTGAATTAGGCTGGCTCCTTATTTATTTATACTCCCTCCCTCCCGCTAATAATGTCCCAAAACTTTTGGACACGGTATTTTATGTGGGGATGGTTAGTATTTAATGTAGGGATATATTAGTGTTTAAAGTGAGGGTAAATTAAAAATTTATGTGATGTGATTTAAACGTGTTTGAATTTTTAGTTGATTTATTTATGTGTGATGTGATAATTTTGTGTTTGAAATTTTAACATATGATTTAGTTGAAGTATATACTATTAATTTATTGATGTGATGTGATGAGAGAGAGTAGTTTGGTAATTAAAGTATATAATTATTTCCTAAAAGGGAATGTGACACAATTGTAATGGGACAGACCAAAAAAAAAGTGAGACATAATTAGTGGGACAGAGGGAGTATAGAATATGTAATGGTACAGTTAATAATGTAAGTATTGAATAATTAGTGGAATCTGAAATGAATGGTGGTGTGGCTGGTGGATGATCGGAGTTAGTTGTTTTCTGATATTGTTAATTATAAGGCAAGCTGTGGTGAGAATTTGCTGGAATTATTTGTGACGATGGTATGGATATGTAATAGACACATTATTTTAATATTGTGGCATATATATATATATATATTTATAGGAACCTGAATATTCCAAGTTGACTTTATTGTTTGAGCGATCGTGCAGCTGTTTTGTAGGCGTGGATCTTCTCATGATTCTTGTATATATATGTGTGACTTTTTCTCATTTTAGATTCTGTAATTTAATTTAATTAATTTAAGAAAATGGACGATGTTATGTATAATAAATAATAAGCTAAGTTTATAGTTTTTGACAAGTTGGTACAACTCAGCCTCTACATATGTAACATGTCATGATCAGTAATCAGTAATCAGCCTTGTTTAGGCCTTTACACTGAAGCAATAGACGTTAGGACTTTGGTAGCTAGGTTGTCTTGTTTAAATTGCCGGAAGAATTCAATCTGGTTGGCCACGAATTGACTCACGATCCAGGGATTTCTACTCCGATCCAATCTCAAATTCAAATCAATCTTCAAAAACCTGCACAGCTGTTCACCTTTCATTTAATTTACATTATAGTAATAAACTAAATATGTATATTAATAATGATATATCATGAAATCAAGCCTCAAAATTTGGATTTATGCATGCTGCGGGCATCAATATTCCTTACCCTAGCTGGCTAGACTGATTGTTATACAAGTAATAAGCTAAATGAAGTTAGCTTATTCTAGTCAATTTAAGCTTATTTAAAAAAATAAAAATAACTTAAAATATTGTTCAATCAACTATTTTTGAAACCGCTGCAAATAGAAGCATTTTGGAATTAGCTTATTTTAGGCAAAAAAAATTATCTCAAAACTGCCAAATAGCTAATTTTAACTTATCTATTACTCAAATTACTTACATAACCAGTTAACAGCTAATAGCTAATTCCCAAACATGTCCTATATATGCTGTCACGGGATTATTATTATTATTATTATTATTATTATTATTATTATTATTATTATAGCAATTTTAGAAAAAACATTGGTCCAATAAATTGATGTATGAAAGTTAGTAAAGTGAAATAGTCCTGATGTATTTTTTTGGAAATCAAGATTATTATTATTATTATTATTATTATTATTATTATTATTTTTTCTGATTATCTAAATTTAAAGTATTTATATATGTAGCATAGTCGTGGATTTGCGCCGTTTTCCTTATCCAATTGTTATTGTTTTTTGAAATAATACAATTAACTAATGATAATTTCATGTACGTCATTCTTAACCGTGGATCGAAGCAGCTGTATATATTTTTATTGGAAAAATTTGTGCGTCATCCTATCATCTAATTGGCTATTAAATACTACTAATGTGTTGGATATTTTGCTTGCTTCAATACTACTCCGATCGATCCCATATAGTATATATAAATCATGTCAATTTCGTCTCACTTTAGATCACCTAATAGTACTTAATTACTAGTGCATGCCGCTGCATAACCGTCATATATTTTTATTACAGTAATTAATTATAATCTTTTATTCACCAAAAAAAATTTTATAATCTTTTATTTTATTTAATATTTTTAAATATATATATATGTATAGATAATGTAAACTAAATAAATTAATGGCTAGATGACATTTTAGTGATATTGAAATGCAATTTTCAGCATAAATAAGTAAGTTTCCATCGTGGCCTGTGTAACACCAACATCAGCCTAGGAAATGGGTGGTAGAAAAAAAATTAAAACAAAATGCCACATGACATAGAATTCAAAATACACTACAAAGAATTTCGCTGGAAGGTAACGAACTGACCGACGAATATCATCGCTTATCGTTCTTTATCAGATTTTATTGTCTTGTATGTCAAACGACGAATAAGGCGGCAAAATAAGCAACAATATCCTTTAATTGTTTCTCCTTCCAGCGTAAATTCTTGTAGTCTTTGTTCATGGAATTATTTTAACTAACTTCTTTAGTGCAACTATATAAGAAAAATATAGTTAAGTAAATGTTTTTAAATGAGTTGTTCGATTTGTCTAATTAGACAGTTTAAAATATCAAACTTTTATAAATTTTAATTTATATAATTGCTGTTAGTAGTTAAAATTATACTTCTTACGTCTCATTCAAATTGCTACACTTCCTCCTGACACGCATGCCGATATATAATTTTAACGATTAATAACTTAAATTGTGTACAAGAAAAAATTATAAAAATTTGATATTCTAAAATTGTAAGATTAGACGGATCTAACAAGATCTTACTTGACTATATTTTACCTTACACAACTATATAAAAATATGAATCAAAATTAAATAATGAATAGTATCAAATAATGCTGCGTAGCAATTATAGTGAGACGGAGGAAGTATTTTAATTGCGTGAAAAGTGGAAAATGTAATAATATTAAAATACAGTAGTAGTATTAGAAAAGTTACAGTACAGCTTTATACTTCTAGTTAATAGTAGTAGTAATAGTATATGATAAAAGAAAACAAAAGCAATAGTATTATATAGAGAGGATGATCCCCAAGATTCCCTTGCGAATCATCTAATATGATGACACGTTGCTTGGGAGATGAGTTGGGAGAGAATCAAGCCACTGTTTTGGCTGTTTCTACCTTCTTCAACCCCAAATTCTGAAATACTTACTACATAGTACTTCATCCGTTCTCAAATATTTATTACGGACCCACTACGCATGCAGTTCAATGCATATTTTGAATCATTAATAACTCAGTTCAGTATATATAAAAATTCTAAAAGTTCGATATTTAAAAACTAAACGACGAGACGAATCTAATAAGATTCCTCTTGACTATATTTTAACTTGTATAACTATAATAAAACTTTAAATCAAAGTGTATGGGTGAATAGTGCCCAAAACCAAATGGGACAAATATTTGAGAACGGATAAAGTATATAGTATAATAATTATCAACTAGTCCCTACATTACATATGACGACTGCCCTTTCCACATTTAATTTAATCCGACCCCCCTTTGGACATTTAATGGACATTTTATGTAAGTAATTTTACAATATCCTTCAATTTAGTTCTTCTTCAATTCTCAAATGTACGCAGCATATGGTAGTAAGTAGTACTACTATATTTTAGGGAGGAAGGTTAGGGTGCAGATTTTTGAGGCGCTCAACATGATGATTCAGGTGGATTTTTTTATGATGGAATATTTTTTACAGATTTTGAAATTATCTTTTTAAAGTATACTTCCTTCGTTTTGTTTTATTTGTTAAAGGACTAACTTTTCATGCAGTACAGTGTATTTTTAAACTATTAATAACTCAAGTTTGGTATAAGTAAAAACTCTAAAAGTTCGATACTTAAAACTACAATACTAGACAAATCTAACAAGATCCCACTTGTCCATATTTAACTTGTAACTATGATAAAAGTTTAAGTCAAAGTGAAATAATGAACAATAGTAAAAAGTTAAATTATACTACTTTCAAAACTTACATATTGACCTTTCTCTGTGTAAATTATTACTTCCTCTGGTTTTTTTAAGTGTAATGTTTCTCATTTGCACATATGTCAATGCACATTTTCAACGATTAATAACTCTTCCGCAAAAAAAAAGATTAATAACTCAAATTCGGTAAAAGTAAAAAATTCTAAAAATTTGATATTTAAAAACTACAAAATGGGACGAATCCAACAAGATCTCGGTTGGCTATATTTTGTCTTTCTATAACTATAACAAAAATAGAACGCATGCTACAATTAAGCGTAAAAAAAGTCAAAACGTTACATTTAGAGAAAAAAAAACGGAGGGAGTAGTTTTTTGGAATAATATACTTACTCTGTTTTTTTTATTTGCTATGGACCCACTCAGTGCGTAGTCCAATGCACATTTTAAACCATTAATAATTCAAGTTTAGTACTAGTAAAAATTCTAAAAGATTGATTTTTAGAAACTAAATGACGAGACGAATCTAACAAGATCTCACTTGGCTATATTTTAACTTGTATAACTATGATAAAACTTTAAATCAAAAAGTATGTATGTGAATAGTACACAAAACCCCAATGGAGAAAAAAAAAAGGAGGAAGTAATTATTTTTTATAAAACTGTAATAGTTGGCAATACTTTGTTGATTGCTCAAGTGAGTTTTGTGATAGAATGGGATCTATATTTTCTTATGGAAGGTTTGCACAATAATTTAGAAATATCACAAAAATAATATCGACAAATCATAATCTGTACCTAAGGCTGTTCAGAATGCGGTCCAAATTGTAAATCAGACTAGACCAAACCGTATTTTGACGGTTTGGTTTGATTTGCGATTTAAAATTTGTGGTTTGGTTTTTTTTTTTATAGAAAACTGCGATTTGCGGTTTAAGTTTGGTCCGGAGAAAAAATTAACCAGACCAAACCATAAACCGCAATTATATATATATATATAATATACTATTAGAGTTTTATAGATTAATTAGAATTAGATTTAGTGGCAAATACCGTTAAATTAGTTCAAGATACAGAGGCCGTCATGAATGACTCATGCCCTTTCATTGGCTTCTGTTTATTTGTTTAATATGTTTCAGAAGTTTCGTTGATGTAATGCATTTTGTACATTGGTTTACAGGTTATATTTGTAATCCTGATATGTTTCAGAAAGCACATGTTGTTGCTGTTACCCTTCATTGGTTCTATTACAGTTGTTTTCTTATGCTATATTTGTAGTTTTATTTTTTTCCAATAGCTTGTAATAGTTCTAGTTTATTACATATTTGGCTTGTAATCAGTAAACTTTGGTTAAACCGCACCAAACCGCTTTTTTCGGTTTGATTTGGTTTGGTTTGAAATGCTAAAATTGTTTGGTTTGGTTTAATTTTTTCCCAAACCGTTTTGTTGCGGTTTGGTTTGGGTTTGGTGCGGAACCGCACTGCTTTCACCCCTATCTGTACCTATTAAATATATTGTCATTTTGTACCCTATGCTAATTGGTATCAAACATCTTTTTTTTTTTTTTTTTTGTTCTGGACAGCTTGTACACTACAAGAAATTCCGGAATTACCGACCGTCAAACGCGGTCGGTAACCCCCTGGGCGGGTCGTCCACAGGGGTTACCGACCGGCTTACCGACCGGATATGACGGTCGGTAATGTCCTGGTCTGCATCCGAAGGGCGACCAAAAGTGCTGGAGTCGGTGAGTTTCGCGACCGATTTGGCGACCGAATTTTGGTCGGAAGAATTTGCCGACCGACTTGCCGACCAATGTTTCGGTCGGCAATATGGTCAGCGGGAGCTTCTGGATTTGGCTGGTTTTTTCATGCCAACCTGCAGCAGAAACAACAAGCTTCCAAACAACAATACATATTACTTCAATCCCAGAATTTGATCTTCTAAACTCATGCCAAACTTCCAAACAACAATAAAGGTTCGAAAACTCTCCCAAATATAGAACTACAATACGTATTACTTGAAGTCCAATACCAACAAGTTCAATTAAACAACGTCTACAAACATAAGTATGAAATGATCCAAAGACGACAAGTATCCAAAGATGACAAGCTAAGTATCAAACCATAAAATACGACAAGACTCAATGAACAGCAGAACCACCACCTCCTAAGCCATCATCCCCGCGGTCGGGGGATCGAGGACCCCGAACCCCCAGCCATCTCTCCATCTGCTCCGCCATGGTCATCTGTGACTGTGCGAGCCGATCTAGAGTCGCCCTATACTCCTCAAACTGCGCATCCAACTGTGCCTGAGTGACATACTGAGAAGTAGGCGGTGGCGGGGTGGAATCAACTGCATCCAAAGGCCTGAGCGACCTTGCTACGGAGCCTATGCCATAGACTGTCTTCCGCCTGTCATGGCCACCAGCAACGTCTAGGAAGAGGCGATCTGGATCAAGGCTGCTACCAATCTCCGGATCTTGGGTCAAAGTCTCAACAACGGCATTAAACTCATCCTGTTTAATAAGATAAAAAATTGAAGGCAAATAAGTTAGTATCTAGGCAATCCATAATCCTCCCACGATATTTAGAATCTGTACCTGAAGATCCTTCGACTTCTCTCGGACCCAATTATCCTTCTGGTGCTTTCTTGTATGTGTGTGCTCATGGAGCTCGTGCAAGTGAACGGGCCCATCCTTAGCACTCGACTATGAATTTCATAAATCATCAGTGTGATAAGACATTTTCATGTGGACTATATTATAAAATTAGAACCAAGGGAGGTTAAAAAAATACCATGTCATCGCGGGTGGCACGGAATGTCTTGGATCCTGCAGTGTGTGTGGGGAGGGCCGGTGCATCCTCCTGACCGCGGCGTCTGTTCAGCTTTCCCGTCTTGCTCTTATTCTTGAAGGCTTGGGAATCCCATATTCGTCTCCAATTCTCAGCCACAACCGCATCGCCCGGCATCGGTTTTTTCTTACTTCTTATGTCCAATGTGTAATCCTTGTACCTGTTAATTACGTGCAACTAAGGTAATATCATGTAATAAAACTTATTTATCCTGTAATTTAGAACTCACCGTGCTATGTTCTTCTTTTCCCATTCTTTTCTTACAGCAAGTGCATGCTCGGGAGCCCAACGAGCAACTTTCTGCAGATTGAGTTAATATTCATTACAGTTAGTAGTGTGAAAATTACACATTATTACTGTCTTAAGCACATCATACCTGGAACTCTCCCCAATAGAACTCCTTTGTCTCCTTTGAAACCTTCCCCCAGCTAATCCCATTTACATCTGCACGCCTCGGATATGTATCCGTAATCTTCCGCACGACTGCGTTCGGGAAGTCAATACTGTAATACAATGAAAGTTGTTGACATACATAAGATGAATACACATTTTCTATAAAGATACAAATTAGGATATGCTGATAAGTTAATGTAATATGACTTACATCCCATCAGTGCTATTCGGCGCCAGAAGTACCCTGTCATTCCCCTGCTGTGCAGAGGGAGGAGTAGATTACGTAGAGCCAACCGATCCTAAAACCGAACAAATGGGTATATTAATAGGAAATTTTTAATGTAACTGTATTTTAAAACAGATAGTACGTACCTGGTGTGTGTGGGGGTGGGGGTGGGGGTGGGGGTGGGGTCTCCGGCACAGCCTGATCAGAATCATGCCCTCCGGTCTGATCCTCCGCGCCGGCACTAGCAACTGAAATACAAGAAGTAATAATTATGATTCATTGACTTCATCAATTAGTAATAGAAATAACTGTAGTGTCAATTACCTGCCATCCGTCGCCTGTAAGCCTCCCTCGCCCTCCGGATCCTCGCCGCCTCCTCGGCTGGTGTAAGGGGTCGCTGCGGTGTGTTCGAACCCGATCCTCCCCCTCTGTCAGACATCTGTAGCAGGCAAAATTTATTATGAATTAGTGATACTTCCAACTAAAACATATACACTTAAGTGAAATTTAATGCAAGTATATAAGACGTCTATCACATTTCAAATTTGGAAATCCTCGTCCGAAGTCTCCTGTGATGGATCATCCGGATCAGTGTCATCTGAACTAGAACCAGTGTCAGCCGAAGATTCTGAGACAACGTCCTCATCCTGAGGAAGGTCCGTGTATTGGACAACGGTGTCTGTTAGACGCTGCCTTCCAGACGTGAAATTTGTAGTTTCGATACCCAGATGCTCCGGGGCGTCGACCTGAAACGCATCGGGTTCTTCCCCAGCTCTCACGGTTATTACACCCCTAGGTTTCACCTTACATACCGCCAACCATTCATTCGTACCGGCACTTGAGCGTGTGGTTGGGAACGAAGCATAACACACCTGTTCCGCTTGGAAAGCATATATAAAAGGATCATATATTGGGAGGGACTTTGATTTGTTAATCTCAACAAGCTTATATGTCAAATGGGTGCGTGTTCCAACGCCTTCGCGTGGATCAAACCATCTACATTTGAAGAAGGTAATTTGCTTGAGAGGCAGTGCCGGGTACTCTACAACAATGATCTCTTCGATTATCCCATAGTAGTCGCCTGAAGTGCTCGGGAGGCAAACACCACTGTTGTAGGTCGATCTGTTCATGCCGTGTGATTCCGTATGAAATTTCATCCCATTAATGAAGTACATGCTATATGAATTACACGTGGGAAGTGGCCCCTGCGCTATATGGCTCAAACATGGATTTTCGGGTGGATTCTCAATCACATATTCCTCCAACCAATGAGGGAAATCGTCCGCTATTGCAGTCTGCATATCTGCCTCGCTTATTCTCGGTCGGATATTGTGTAGATGTTGTTCGTATTGCCTATTTGTATGAAGAGGACATTGTCATTATACAGAAAACATTGAAATATTAATTTAGCTATCTCATCACAACAACATATTTTATTATGTACTTACACGAGATAAGGGTCCATTTCTTTGCAATTCATGAGGAGGTAATTGTGAATGGCTTTTAACTCTTGCGCCGACAACAGTCTCTTCTTAGACTTTCCTTGGGCTCGACCCGCATATTTGAATATGCTTGGAAGACGTTCGTCGTATTGAAGTGCACCTCCATCATCGTTCCTTGGCACATTCCTCTCGCGCGTGAATACATGCCTCTCAAAGTAATGAGAGCAGAAAATTGATGCCTGACGAACCATATATGCATTACAAATGCTACCTTCAACGTGTGCCTTGTTACGCACGGTACGCTTTAATCGGTTTAGATATCTGGAATAACAATGGTAGATATGGATTAAATGTAGGACAATTCTGTGATCAATATGTAATACATTTAAGAAATAACAACATATAAATTTTACCTTTCATACGGGTACATCCATCTGAACTGAACGGGACCGGCAAGTGAAGCTTCGAAAGGCAAGTGGACAGGTAAATGTTCCATGCAATCAAAGAAGGCTGGTGGGAAGATAGTCTCCAACTTACAAAGGACCACTGGAATATCCATGGCTAGCCTCTCTACATCCGATATTTTCAATGTCTTCGCAGTTAGCGTGCGGAAAACATTGCACAATTCTGTAATAGGTTCCCACACACTTTTAGGAAGTAGTTCCCGCCATCCAATTGGTAGAAGCCGCTGCAAGAATATATGGCAATCATGACTTTTCATGCCAAACATTCGATGTTTGTTCATGTCTACACATCTACCCAGGTTGGATACACAACCATCCGGAAATTTTAAACTTGCGACCCATTTCAAAAACACGTCCCTCTTATCCTTATCCAATGTGTACACTGCCTTTGGATATTTCCCTGTCCTGGGGTCCCTATGCAATTCGGGTCTGTTACAAATGGCAACAATGTCCTCGCGTGCTTTCACATTGTCTTTGGTCTTCCCCTGCACATCCATCACAGTATTGAACACATTTTCAAACACATTCTTTTCAATATGCATGACATCCAGATTGCGTCGAACCAAATTCGTCTTCCAATATGGTAGATCCCAGAATATGCTCCTCTTTTTCCATCCACATGTCTTGCTTATTACTGTATTCTCATCCTCTGCCCCTATTTCGGTTACACGCCGTAGGCCAAGTGTTTCTATTTCATTCAATACTTCTTCGCCAGTCCTATGCCTCGGTGGCATTCCATGCTCCTCCCGATCCTTTGTGAATTTTGACTTATCCAGTCTAAATGGATGATCGGAAGGGAGGAACCTCCTATGCGCATCAAACCACGACTGTTTCCCACCCTCTTTAAGCCGTGTAGATTCTGTTTCTTCCATACATACTGGGCACGCTGTCTTCCCATAAGTGCTCCAACCCGACAACATAGCATACGCCGGGAAATCACCAATCGTCCACATCAATGCCGCTTTCAACTGAAAGTTCTGTTTTCTACACGTGTCATATGTTGTGACCCCAACATCCCATAACTCCTGGAGCTCGTCGATTAGGGGCTGTAGGTAAACATCGATCCTCTGTTTTGGGCTTGATTTTCCAGGAATTATGCAAGTCAAAAACATATATTCATCCTTCATACACATATCAGGAGGGAGATTGTAAGGTGTCAATATGACTGGCCAGCAAGAGTATTGAGAGCCCGATTGACCAAACGGTTGAAAACCATCCGTACATAAGCCCAATCGGACATTCCGACCCTCCGTACTAAAATCTGGGTGAACTGTATCAAAGTCCTTCCAAGCCTTCGAGTCACAAGGGTGACACATCTCCCCGGACTCGCCATGATGATGTCCGACATGCCACGTCATATGCTTCGCAGTTGCCTCAGAAGCATACAATCTCTTCAATCTGTTTTTGAGTGGAAAATAGAACATATATTTTCGTGCGATCCGCGAAGTTGAACTCCCTTATCTATAGCGAGAGTCGTCACAAAACTTACATCTATCTAGGTCCGCATCATCGCGCCAGAATAACATACACCCTCTGGCACAACAATCAATTTTCTGAACGGGTAATCCCAATCCCTCTAATAGTTTCTTAGCCTCGTAAAAATTCTTAACCATGGAATTATCCTCGGGGAGTGTGTCAATAATTAGTTGACACAAAGTATCGAAGCACCTCTCCGATAAATTGTGTTCAGCTTTAATGTTCAACAACCTCGCAATAGTGGACAGAAGTGTCATTTTCTTGCAGCCAGGCCACAAATCCTTATCTGCCGCCTCCAACATACGAAAAAACAGTTTCTCCTGTGCATTAGGCTCCTCTGGAGGCCTCGGTACATCTTCATCTTCCTGTGATACTGTGTCGAGATACCAAATCCCGTTCCATCGCACAACATTTGTATGTAGTCACTTTCATGTGCCGACGATGATGCTGTGCCCACATCATCCTCGTAGTACCGACTAAATTGATGTGGCTCACCGTGACACGTCCACCTCTCGTAGTTGGAGACAAATCCATAACGCTTTAAATGATACCTAATGTCATCATCTACTTGATAAAATCTGTTCCTACATTTAATACACGGACACCTTAATCTTCCTTGGGCTCTATCCGCATCTGGGTTCTGATGAGACATCCTTATAAATAATTCAACTCCATTCTTAAATTCATTCGTCAGTTCTCCAAGTTCACGGCAAGAGCGGTACATCCAACTTCTGTCCATTCCTACGAATATTATAGATGGTCCCTAAATTATATATTACGTTAATTCATCAAGCTAAGGAATAGTTACAACTTCGATATTAGTGATCACTCATTTCTATTCATCAGACCATTGTTAGTTCTTTTTAATCGTTTTCTATTAGAACAAATATTTTGATTTGTCTTACTACCATAAAAATCTTATATAATGTTTTATAACAACTAATTATGACATGGATACTCAGAATTGCAGCTAGAAGTAGATAGGTTCAAACAAAACTCAAGCCATGGGACATAATATTCTTTAATAATCAAAGTCCCCGATTGAATAATATTCAATGAATAAATTAAAAAAAAAATTGGATTTAAAGTAAACAAACCATGAAACTTATAAAATCTTAAAAATTGTTATAGTGCATTAAATAAACATAGATCATAATATCTTACCTTGCTCTACCGGAGATCAATGCAGAACGACCGTTTCCTTCCCGTCTTGCAAACCAAAATTAGTACCCAAGTGTCTGACAATGCAATAGCCCAAATTACAAACTTGAAAAATAAGCAATTTTTCAAGTAATAATACAACATCCAATTGAACATTAATATTTAACATAAATAAACAAACCATAAAAATATGTGGAATAGAATAGCAAAAACAATTAATCAAACTCCAACAGTACATATAACTACTAGATAAACAACCTACAAAATGCAACGAGAACAATGCATAATATTCAACACGACTTAAATACCTCATACGACATCCAAATTGCGCCAATCAAGTCTAAAGAATCCAAGTATCGCTCACACAAACAACAATCCAAAAAATATATTCGGCATACTTTCGAAATTCATTGTCTTGAGCATTCGAATATCTACGATTCATCATAATGCAAATAATATTGAAAGCACGATTGGAAACAACATAAATGATTGCAAAGAGGTAGATTTCAACATAATAATCAACAACTAAAAAAAAAATAAAAAAATAAGGCAGCAGCAGCACTGGCTGCCACATCGAAGGAGAAAAAAAAAATTTGCACAACATTGCATATGATACACGAATAGAACACCAATCGAATACACATTGGAGTATATCGAATAGATAGAACAACAATCGAATAGCATTTTGGAAGACATTTGGGCAATCGTATACCTTGTTCCAAGTCGAGATTGCTGCGTTCGTGGGGTGGCCGGAAAGCTAATGGCTTCTCCTTGCGGGAAAGGCGGCGGACGACGGAGTGGGAGGCAGCGGCGGACGACGGCGGCGCGCCGGAGGGGATGGCAGCAGCGCTCGATTTCAAACTGTGTGGCTTCTCCTTCACTCGAATGGCGCACGAATGGAGAGGGCGACGACGGCGTAGTGGTCGGCGGCGGAGGTCGGCGGCGGTGGCGGTCGGGGCGTCGGTCGGGGGTGGCTCGCCGTGAATCGCTCGATCGGAGGGAGGGAGTAATTTTTTGCTCTGTTTTGCTGTAAGTTGCGATTACAGCGATTTGGGCGTTTAATAATGCCCTAGGTTGCCGACCGCATATGCGGTCGGCAATTCGGTCGGCAATGCCGACCGAATGCCTGTTGGTCGGTGTATTGGTCGGTATTAAACACCCTCCCATGCCAACGGCTATTTTTTCCCGACCGAGCCTTGCGGTCGGGAAATCGGTCGGGAATGCCGACCGCATTCCGACGGTCGGTATATGCGGTCGGTATTCCCGCTTTTTCTTGTAGTGGTACATGCTAGGAAAGAAGTGGTACGTAGGAGTCATGCCACACAAATTATAAAGAGAATGAAGGGGATGAATAGGGAACCGGGTAGGGAATCAAACGTGTTTTGTTTGGAACAATGATAGAAATGCATTTCATACAAATTATAAAAATTATAGAGTAACCGGAGAGATAAATAACATAAGGGGTGGGTCACACTATTCGAATTAAACACTAACCAAATAAATTTATAGTACTAGTACTTTATAAGATTACAGAAAAAAATTCTGCTAAATAAATAAAATAGTAGGAGAAAAAGACAAACTCCATTTTCTTAAATAAATTACATAAAATAATGGCGAAAGCATGATATAATCGTAGATACCTTTAAGAAGGATCCAAGTCAACTGTTAACATAAGAAGGAATAAGAAGAAATTTATATAAAAATAAAATTCTGAATAGAACATGCAGAGTGATATTGATTGATGATTATATAAAATAGTAATTGATGTTTTTTTTATTTTATATTATAGGGCTATATAAGCAAAATTTCAAGTCACACAGCACATCCTATTTCATACTTACGTGGCAATAAAATCTATGAGCTGTGTCCTGCGTTACTCTAATACTCTACCCCTCCCCTGCGAGTTGCAACAGATTATGAGTATTCTTTTATTTAAAAAAAAAAAGGAAAAAAAAGATATTCCCAAACTTTATTGGTACAAGATTAAGATTAATCTATGGAGAATCGCATGATATTGAAGGATTGTCTCTACCAAAATAGAATTATATATAAACAATGGCCACGAGTATTTAAAATGAACGTTCATTAACAAGTAAATTTTTTTGGGGAGAACCATTGAAGGTCTGTGAAAGGGATGGTGGGAGTCCATGGCACACAAATTAGAAAGGAATAAAAATAAGGGATAGGGGCCGCTTAAAATTTTAATTAATTTATTGATTAATGAAATTTGATGGTTATGAATTTTAAATAGTTTATCTATTTTAATAAGTGAATGGGGATTTGGCCTAGTAGTCATGTCTACTGACTTCCAACCTTGTGGTTGGAGATTCGATTCCCACCCGGCCCCTTTCCCTCCCCTTTATTCCCCCTTTCTAATTTGTGTGCTTTGGTTCTATACACCTTTGCCGACACATAAGTGTTAATATTTAATTTTTCAAAAAAAAATTATTGAGAAAAAAATATACAACGAGTTTGAATTTATTAATTGTAGTTGACTAAAATTTGTATGAAGAAGGAGCAATAAATAGTAGTAATATTTATGTGAGCAAAACACCAATATTAAAAAAATATAGCAAAATGTCTTACAATGAAAATTATGGTAATCCGAAAAAGAAAGTGTTGGTAGAGAGGGTGGGAGAGAACGGAAGTACAGAACCTTGTTTAAAAGGTCAAATTTGTGTACTTTCTTGTCATTTTACTTCACATATACTAGTACTCTCAGTCGTAGTAGCTAATTAATGAGTAAATAATTCCGCAAAACCGAGATGCGAAATTAATGCCAGAGAATTTCTCCCACCATTAATACGCGCTTACAAGCTAAGCTAGGGTTGACATTTGAATCTCAAATTAAAGCGGGGATCACTAATAATACGATTCCGATCCAGGCCAGCAGTGACTATGGAATATTCATGCATAAGCAAACCCTAAATTACAACTATCTTATTGGCTAATTTTGTTGAACAAAAACTCACGTACGCAATCCACCCATCGTTTTCTAACATGTTGTGTTTGATTATTACTATTACTATATATTTTTCCTTTTGTCAACTTATTACACGTACGAGCATTTGTTATTTGTCAACTCCCCATCGATATTCCGTATACCAATACGGCAATACCATTAATTTCTCTGTGTGAAACTTTCTGCGCTCATTGATTATTCGTTTCACTTTCATATCTAAGTTTTGTAACGTAGTAGTAAGCATTTTGCTGCTGCAACAACAAATTCAACGTTAGCATAGTGCACTTTATATGTCTGAAAATGAGGCCCTTAATTCTGATTTTGGTGGTAGCTTTGTCTCTTTGGAATTTGTCAAGACGGATATTAACGTGCACATTCATCACCTAATTAGATAATTATATGAAGTTTCATACTTCCTCCGTTTTCTTTTGTTTGCTCCTTTTGAGCTTTCGCCACTATTCACTCATACACTTTGACTTAAAGTTTTATCATAGTTATACAAGTTAAAATATAGTCAGGTGAGATCTTGTTAGATTTGTCTCGTCGTGTAGTTTTTAAATATCAAACTTTTAGAATATTTACTTGTACCAAACTTGAGTTATTAGTGGTTTAAAATGTGCATTGGACTGCGTGCTGTGTGAGTCCGTAGCAAATATAAAAAACAGAGTAAGTATTTTTCAAGGAGAAACAGATTAGGTGTGTGTGGCTACATTCGCAGCCACCATGTATGTAATGTGAGAGTTATGTGTGATTGATGAATTTTATCGTAACCGGATTGTTTTTTAAGTAAATTTTATATTTTTTTTGGTAAACAGTGACACTCATGTGTCGGCAAAGGTGTGTGGGAGCCTCAACCACAAAATTACAAATGGAGATAAAGGGGAGGGGATCAGGGGCCGGGTGGGGATCGAACTCCCAACCTATGGTTGAGAGAAGGGGGACTTGACCACTAGGGTAAGTCCCCAACCCAAGTAAAATTTATATTTGCGGTATAATTAAATTAATTAAATATATTACTGCAGATTATTTTAAATTAAATACATAAATTAATCTAACACATACATTATCATATTTAGGGTATGTTTGGGAAATAATTAGAGTTTAGCGTCTGGAGTTTAGAGATTAGAGTATGGAGTTTGAAATTAATGGTAATAAATAGGAACAAATTTGAATAATGGTGTTTGGTAATGCAATTTTAAATTAAAGTTTAGAGTCTGGAGTTTGGAAAGTTAAAAGCTGGGGGAGAGGAGCGTTCTGAGTTTAGAGATTAGATATTAAAATTTGGCGGTTACTGTAATTAGCGTTTACTATAAATAGGATTTTAGGCTATTTTTAGTATGTATTTTAAAAGCTAAACGCTAATCGCTAGCGTCTTTTCCCAAAAGCAGCCTTAGCATATGATGATTTTGCATCTTAACCAATTCCATAATTAATATGATCTTTAAAGTTATTAAAAAGGGAATTTGCTTTATGTGTGTAGAAATCCATGGATGGGAGGCTCACACTTAAAATCAATTGGGGTCTGTTCTGCACGTAGTTTTTGGGAGTTTTTGTGAGCTTTTGGTAGCTTTAGCTTTTATTTTAAAACAAAAGCTCCGTTCTGCACACTAGCTTTTAGGAGCTTATGGGAGCTTTTGGAAGCTTCTTTTTAGAAGCTACCTATAGTAGCTTTAAAAAATAAGCTCCTAGCTTATGGTTGAGCAATTACAATTTTATCCCAATAACCAACTCACTACCCAATAGTCTACATAAATTTTTGTCTTTTTATGTCATTTCATATAGTTTTTGACAGCTACAGCTAGTTGTACAGAACACTTAAATAAAACTGACAGTTACAGCTCCCACAGCTCCCTACAGCTTCAGCTCCCTATAGCTCCAACTTGCATCTACAGCTCACAGCTACAGCTCTGCGTGCAGAACAAACCCTTGGTAGTGGATAAAGTGGCTCATGTCCATATAAACACTGGATGTCCCAACATATGAGAGATGTAGGACATTATAACACCCCCTCCATTATATTATATTTATCTCGAAAACAACGAGATACCCAAATGAGTACACATGGCTCCAATTAATTTTGGGTTGAAGCCCGACGTTCATTTTCTTTCTAACAGTGTGCAGAATTATTATATGTTGAATGTGTTGAAAAATCTCACTTTTTGTTGTTACGAACACGATGGATTCAACACAAACAAGATGAATCTATCACATTTGACATATAATGAAAATTAATATGCAACACAATAACTAGTCCGTTAGAAAGGGGTTGATAGTACAATGATGCAATTAAACACTAATGCATTTAAGGGTATGTTTGGTATGGTGTATTGAGATGTATTAGGGTGTATAGTATTAACATTATGTACTAAAATAATACTATCCTATGTTTGGTGAGTTTTAAAACATGTATAAGTATTATTTTAATGAGGGGTTTGATGTATTATTTAATACCTTGTGGGAGGGTGGGTATATGGTGTATTATTTTTTATTTATGTTTGTTTTTCTTTTTTTCCTTATGTGTCTCATAACTATTAAATATTATGATATTATAATAATATTATTTTATATAGATTATTTATTAATATATTAATTGTTTTAATTTAATTATTTAAATAATATTTTTACTAAATTATTTATTATTATATTAATTATTTTTAAAATAATTTTATTTTAAGTATATTATTTATAAATAAATTAGAATTATTTTTTTATTTAGTTGTTTTAAATATAATACATGATGATGTAATACAACATCAACACCAAACATTGTGTATAATATTAATTTAATACAATACACTCACATTAAATAATACAATACACCATAATACAGTACAGTGTTCCAAATGTGCCATTAGCGTATTATAGCACGCAGTTAGTTTTTTTTTTGTAGACATTGACACTAATGTGTCGGCAAAGGTATGTGGGAACCCAAGCTATACAAATTATAAAGGGAATAAAGGAGAGGGATAAGAGCTGGATGGGGAATCGAACCCTCAACCTATGGGTTGGGAGTCGGGGACTTCACCACTAGGGTAAGTCTCCATCCCATAGCACGCAGATAGTTGACTATCATGTACTATAATTTGATCATATTTTTTTCCATGATGGGGCCTTAATTTTTGTTTGTATACAAAGATCATTCCAAATAAAATAGATTTATATATTAACCATAAATAATAAATAATGAAATTGCATGTGATAAAAGCTGCCAAAATTAACAAGTAATCAATCATCAAAAAGGTATAGTATATATATTATTCCATAAATGTATAGTAATTACCTCTATTTGAGCCAAAACTATACAATATAATAAAGAACTAATCGTGCACTTTTTTAAAAGTAGATATATCATATTTTCGCAACAATATAATCTAAAAAAATGTAGCAATCAATCATCAATACACAACGCATTACCATTTTAAAAAAATAAAAAGAATAAAAAAAATAAAAGGAAAGAAACAATTGTGAAACCACATTGAGACGTTACATTGAGCAGATTATGATTCAGCACCCTATTCAAATTGATTATCGAGCAGAAGATTTGATCTATGTCTTGATGGATTGATTGTGTATTAGTTACTGAATGGATTCATAACATATACAGGATGTTTGGGAGTCAGCGGATCCGCTAGCAGATAGTAGATTCGGAGAGAGAATTGTGAGAGGATATGCTGATTGAATCCGCTATATGCTCCTAAATATGCCGGCTTTCAAACATCCCCACAGTATAATTGTAATATTGCATTTATTATTGGTCATTTATTCCATAATGTTGTTACCTATCTCAACTGAGTACATAATTGCAAAAAAATTTGTGTATACAAAAAAACTGTTTTTGGAGAGGCATCCTTAATTATCCATACCGATTCTTGAGGGATTACTCTTCGGTCCAATGTGGAAAAAAAAAAAAAAACTGAGTACATGGCTAAATAAATAAAATTTATTTATTGTGGGATTTGATAAATGGAAAAAAGGCTTAAAATGTCCATTATCTTTTCAAAAAAGCCAAAGTCATCCTTTTTTAATTTTATTACCAAATTAGTCCTCTACAAATGTTAATTATATCCGGATAAGTCCATTGTTCACTAATTATGCCTTAATTGCTGACGTGGCAAGGATTTAAATTTAAATCAGACACGTGGGTATAATATTAGTCATTTTATTTTATCTTTTATCAATTCAGACCTAAAATTTTGTTTTATTCCATATAGTTCTCTACCCAAATCAGTCATTTTTATATTAATCGGATTCCAACCTTTCAAATTATTTTCTTTCAGCCCCAAATCCTTAAATTTTTATTATTATTAGTCCATTTTTTCAAATAAAGGCCCAACATGCTTCTGTAAATAAAATCAAATACCAAACCTCATACATTGGTTTGAATGCCTTGTTACCGGGAGCTCCAGGATTATACGGACTCCCTCCAACCACCCGACCGCAACCGATTGTTCATCGATTCTAGTTTTCTTTAGCAACAATCATCACAATACTATTTTGTTTCTTACCTTAAGACGTAGCAAGGTTTGGTTAAATGATTTAATTTTAATTTTTGAAAGGATATGGATACCGGAAGCCTTGACTTTATTGAAAAAATATTAAAATAAAATTATTTACCCAAACCTTGCTATGTCATAAGGTAGGAAAGACCCGGTCAAAAGGTGGTCAAATCGATGTATGAGGTTTGGTGTTTGATTTTATTTACGGAAGTATGTTGGGCATTTATTTGAAAAATGGACTAATAATAATAAAAATTTAATGATTTGGGGCTGAAAGGAAATAATTTGAAAGGTTGGTGTCCGATTAATATAAAAATGACTTACTTGGGTAGAGGACTAAATAGAACAAAACAAAAGTTTATGACTGAATTGATAAAAGATAAAAGAAAAATGATTAATATTATGCCCACGTGTCTGATTTAAATTTAAACCCTTGTCACGTCAGCAATTAAGGCATAATTAGTGAACAATGGATTTATCCGGACATAATTACCATTTGTAGAGGACTAATTTGGTAATAAAATTAAAAAATGATGAATTTGACTTTTTTGAAAAGATAATGGACATTTTAAGCAATTTTTTCCTTTGATAAATTCATATGAATGATATATGAATATATCCATTTAAACCTTATTCCATTTTTTGGTTTAAGTTAGGGTGCGATTGACACTTTTGTCTTGATGTACTGCGGTGTACTGGAACCGTTGATTTAATTTCTAAATTGATGGTTGAGATTAACTTTAGGGTTAAAATAGTAAATTTGTTATATTATTGGAAAATGAACGTTGTTGTTCTTCTTCTACGCATTTCATCTTACATTACCCTCCAATTTGATTAATTATATTGCTATACATAAATATACGTCGCTGAAATATTTTTAAATAAAGTCGTTGAATTATTCATGAAAACGTACCCGAAATGCTGCTACTTGAGTCACTGAATTGTTGACGAAAAGTCGCTGAATTGTTCTTGATAGCATCGCTGAATTGTTCTTGATAAGGTCGTTGAATTGTTCATGAAAACATCGCTGAATTATTTTTGGTACCATCACTGCATTGTATTTTGTAGCATCGCTGAATTCTTCTTGGTAGAGTCGCTGAATTCTTCTAGGTATGATCGCTGAATTCATCCACATATAGTCGGTGAAATATATTTGACAGCATAGGTGGTTTGATTTTTGGTAGCATCGCTCAATTCTTCTTGTTGAATTATTTTTGGTAGCACCGCGGAATTGTATTTTGGTAGCATCGCTGAATTATGCATGGCAACGTCGCTGAATTATGCTATATACTGTCGCTGAATTCTTCATGAACTATTTTTGATACCATCACTTAATTATTTTTGTAGCATCACTGAATGATAGATTAATAGATTTGTTACCCTATTTATTAACTATAATCGATCAGGAAAAGATATTATTTGGAATATTAGATATGGTTACCAAATATTTGATATGATTTACCAAATATATGATTGATAACATACTAAATATAGGGTTATATTTTGATAGCATCACTGAATTATTTTTGGTAGCACCGCGGAATTGTATTTTGGTAGCATCGCTGAATTATGCAGGGCAACTCTGAATTATGCTATGTACTGTCGCTGAATTCTTAATGAACTATTTTTTATACCATCACTGAATTATTTTTTGTAGCATCACTGAATGATGGATTAATAGATTTGTTACCCTATTTATTAACTATAATCGATCAGGAAAAGATATTATATGGAATATTAGATATGGTTACCAAATATTTGATATGATTTACCAAATATTAGATTGATAACATACTAAATATAGGGTTATATCTTCCGTTACATATTTTGTTGGACAACTTTACCCTTTTCCATTTACAACCCTTGGATTTGAAATCAACGCTCCAGATTTTCGCCTTGATGTACTGCGGATTTTTTCGATCGCACCCTAACTGGACCCCATTTTTTAGAGGTAAAGTAAAGAGTGATTCAGCTATCTATAATTAAAAATCCGAGACACGCAATTGTAGCCTGTAGGTAACTAGCATGGACCAAGTCAGTCAAAAATATATATAGATGTGGACACATACATGAGATTCAAATATCTTGGAACATTAATACTGCTGAACTATTACTCCTATTATTCAACGCAAGTGAAAGTAACAATACGTACATATATATATATATATATATATATATATATCCCTACTACAAGTTCCATCTGAACAGCGCTTTAGGGCAAGCAACCCTTGACTTGGCTGAGCTGATTTTCACGGCACCCTTATTAGCTGATTATTATGATGATGTCGACTCACCAGCATCCCCCACCACCCTACCCTAATCAACCCTTCACCCTTAAAAGTTTGTTTGGTACAATTATAGGGGTGGAATAGGCCGGGCTACCCGATGGGGCCTATGGCCTTGCCTACCAAAGGCCAGACCATACCAGGTTTTTTTTTAAATAGGCTAGGCTCATGCTATTTTGAAAGTCTATTTAACTAAATAGACTCAAGTCAGACTTTATAAAAAAAACCTATTAGGCCTATCAGACCGGCCTATTTATCATTGCTATTAGTCTGTTTATGTTTACTGTATAGAAATACGTAGTATTATTATTATTATTATTATTATTATTATTATTATTATTTTATGTAGAAGTAATTATTAATTTAATCTTTTATAGGTTCTTTAACATATTTATAAGTTTTCTCCGTATATAGATAGTCGTAGATGACAACTTATCAAGTGCACAAATTGATGTCTTCCAACCTTATGATTACATCCAAACATATATAAAAGAATTTTAACTTAATTTTAAAATATGCTTAATCAGACTTTTTAAAGGCTTAAAAACCGCCTATTTATTTAAATAGGCCAGACTTAGGCCTATCCTATCAAAGGAAATAGGCCAGGCTCGGGCCTTGAAAAATCGACACCGGTCCAGGCCGTTCAAGCCAAAGCCCAGCCCGCCCTAACCTATTTCCACCCCTGTGTACAAAGAATGAACTGCATGCAGAGAATTGATGGTAGAAATGAAATTGGGTTTGAGAAATGGTGTTAACCCCCCTGATTGATAAAACAGAGAATACATTAGTGCCTCTAATTGAATTCAATCACAACATTTTAGAAGAAGCTATAATGTATCCGATGTTGCATCAAATTACTTTTTGATTCAAATAAGTTGAGTAATGGATTTTAGTTAGATCAAAATTTCAATACATACATCATTCACAATAATATACTATCATATAATGATTTGATAGACCTGAATTGTTTTTATTTTAAAAAAAAATGGTTTTTTAAAGATTAATTAATACTTATATAGTGAATGAGAGTTGACTTGAATAAAAATAGCTCTAGTCGTTCGTAAAGAAAATTCTTGGCCATATTATTGAGTTTCTCTGGGATCGGAAGCTTAAGATATACTGTCCTGCTAATAGTAAATAATTAAATATCAACACAATAGTCAATATATGCGCGTATTTATTTATATATTTAATCCATAGAAGTATAGTTTAAATAAGATTCATTTTATCTAATAAAACTGTATATCTTACTAATTCGATTGGCTGCACGCATACGCAATAAACTTTTCAACTTTGCTACCAGGCTTGGATTCTTATAAATTTCATCACAGAAACACAACTATAATTAATATCTTTCTGGATAAAGTTCCTTCAATTCTTTTACAATTAAAAAATGGAGAGATTTGAAAACCCATAAGTATGGATCGATGGGTTTGGTAGGAGATATAAAATCTATAATAACAATCTTTCTATTTCCTTAGACTAATGAAATGATTCGCGGGTGGTATGGTGCGGACTACGTCCCGTGCGGACCTACGGACAGCCGTCCGCTGCCGTTAATCATTTTCATCATCCAACGGTTGAGATTATTTATAGGGTTATTATATCAAGTCGCTGAATTGTATTGGCCATGTCACTAAATAGCATAGGCCATGTCGCCGAATTGTGTTGGAGTCGTCGCTGAAATGCGTTCAAATGCATAGAACTATTTCACTGAAATGTATAAAATTGTGTCGTTAAAATGAATACAATAATGTCACTCAATTGCATAGGCCATATCGCTGAATTATATAGGTCATGTCGTTGAATTGTGAAGACTCCGTCGCTGAGATGCGTCTAAAATCCCAATGACCTTCAAACGGCTTTAACTTTAAATGTCGCTAAGATGAATACAATAATGTCGCTGAATTGCATAGGTCGCATCACTGAATTGGGTTGACTCTATTACTGAGTTGTGTATGTCATGTCGCTGAGTTGCAAATTCAATAGTTGCGGACGTTGCCCGCACGTCCGCACGGACATAGTGTCCGCACCTTAACTTATCCCGAAATGATTTATTAGGAATAAATTTCAAATCTCCGCCCCTAACTTATATAAGTAGTGTACTAATTTAAGGTGGCATTTAAAATTATTTTCCTAAATTCAAATATACCCAAAGTGAATATCGATGAAGCCCTCATAATCGGAGTAAGAACTCAGAAGTGATTCCATTATATATATACTACTTCGTATTTCCTTGTTAAAAAGTTGTTGAAATCACGAATCCCAAGTCCCAACATCATACTAGTAGAGACAAATAGCAGCAGATAAAAGAACGTTAATTTGTATAGAGCTGAGGATTAATAAGTAAGGGAGAATGGGGAGTTATTACAATCATGCATGATCACATAAGGGCAGGATCCAATAATGCCTTCTTAGGCCATCTCCAACCATATACTCTTTATTTTTGCGGGAGCTACATTACAAATCTTTATTTTTGTAGGATAACTACATTAATTTTATCTCCAACCCAACCAAACCCTCTATTTTACAAGATTAAGGAATATTCCCTATATAATCCATTTTATAATTCTTTTCTAAATTTTTAAATAATATTTACAAATATTTTTTATACAAAATGTTAATGATATATTTATTTTTATTATAAGTAAAGAGCAGAATTTTTTTTTTTAAAAAAAAAGGAAAAATGCAGGAATGAAAGCGTTCCGCCCAAATGAGCCGAACACTATGGCACGTGCTCTACCCATTTTTGCAGGGTGGGTTGGAGCCCCACCCTGTATTTTCACCCTGCAAATATGCAAATTACATGGTGCATTGGACATGCAGATCCTACCGTCTCACAACAGTTAACGTACGGTTCCCAGCAGAAGTAGCTTAGCTTCCTCAAATTGCTAATGGTCATGGAGAATGCACGGAAAACCTAGCCATCCTTTTATTTATAGGGGGAGAGAGAAATTCAACATGTCCCGATCGAGAGCCCACATCGAGAAGATCTGTGATTGAACCGGCAACAAAGATTTGGATTAAGGGCCAGATCCCGGTTCATTTACCTTCAAAGCTTAGCGTTGCTTTCTTAAATGATTACTCGTGGTGATTTAAACTGGCCTTTCATGTTCATGATTCCCGGCCTAAATCCTAGTAATACTACAATTTAGGCATGCTTGCCTAATTAATGGAAAAAAGGATAAATAGGTCTTTTTTTTTCAAAAAATTCAAATCAGTCCTTTTTCTATTTTATTATCAAAACAGTCCTCTACAAATGCTAATTATGTTCAAATCAGTCCTTTTTTCACTAATTATATTCTAATTGGTGACGTGCCAAGGGTTTTAATTTAAACCTGACACGTGTGCATAATATTAGTCCTTTTTCTTTTATCTTTTGCCAATTCAGTCCTAACCTTTTTGTAATACCCGAGAAATCGCCATCGAAAATTTAAATCCAAAAATAAAGAATTGGATTTAAATTATTAAAACCGAAATAATTCCGAGAGAGCGGAATTTATTATTTATCGGAAGATAACAACTCGAAACGAGTTTATCGAATTGTCCCAACAATCACGGATAATTCCCACATTATGATTTTTATTTTTTTAAGATAAGAATCTTAATATATATATATATATAAAAAAAATAAATTTTTTTAAAAAAAAAAAAAAAATTAAAAGCCATTATCATCCTTTCAAATCCCTTCTTCATCCCAAACTCTCCCAAAGCCAAAACACCTTTCCGGCGAACTTCCGGCGAACTTCCGGCAACTTTCCGGCAACCAAATCCGACCAAGGAAGTGTGTAGATCAAGGATCACAGTGCTTAGATCTTTGGTAAGTAGTATCTTAGGTTCTCAATCTTGTTTTTCCTCTCAAATCCCCAATCTAACTCTTGAATCGTTGATTGCAAATACGTTCGTGGCCAAAGTCGGGAACTTTGCGTTTCGTAGATCCGTTCGTAGGTGTTTGGACGACTCAAGAACACAATCTTTGTAAGTTAACCTTACTATGGTTTTGGGTGACTTAAAATGCAACCAAACATAGAGATCCAACTCAAGAAAATTAATAAAAATCTGTCAACAAGAGAAACCCTCAGCGCAGCGTTTTCGTATGAATTTTTCAAACCTCTAAAGCTACTCAAACAAGAAAACTCAAAACATGAAAAGTGTTCCTAAGACATTAATCTAGCTACTGTAAAAATTTCATAATTTTTCATGATGTTTTGAAACCTGAAACCAACCCAAAACCGAAGAGGATTAAATCTGGATCTTACAACTTGGACAGATTTCACTCTCAATCTTATTAGCCATTTTGACCTTGGATCTAGGCCGATCTAGGATTGGAGTTGAACATAAGAATTGTAGATCTATGAGTTTGGAATATTACTGTAAGTTTTTAGAATTTTTCGTTGAGATTTGAGCCTCCGAATCTGATCCGATCCGATCTGCGTTAGTACCGAAATCAAGAACCTTGACAGATTTCATAATCAAACTTGATGAGCATATTTCTATTACTTCGAGTGTTCAAACCTAAAAACTCAAAACTAAGATTTTGATCCAAAGATCATAAGCTATATTGTGTAAAAATTTCAGAAATTTTCATCAAGTTTTGATACCCCAAATCGTATCAGACATATTCTGCGTTTTTAAGAATCTTCAAAGGATGACAGATTTCATAACCGATCTTGAGGAGCTTATTCCTATCATTTCTAGCCCGAACTAATCTTTGAGTTCTAAACAAAAGTTGCATATAATCATGTCTAGTATATGCATATGAAATTTCAGAATTTTTGGAGTCCATTTGATATGATAAAAAGTCGAATCTTTTAACGTTGTCAAACCTGAATCCTGACAGCTTTTTGTTTCTGTAGAAAACTTGATTTTTGACATGCTTCCCATCTTTTTTCCGAAAAACTTAAAACACGAAAGTTGTTCATTGGGATGTTTTTGAGATACTGTGAAAATTTCAAATCAATCGCCTAAGAAATGGATTTTTAAACCAAAAAGGCGTAAGCTGTGACGCCAAATGATTTTTAAATCGAAGAGATTTTGAAATTCGAAACAAACGGTCGAGACGTTGAATTACGATATATCTATACTTTTGAAAAATCCCGTTACACCAAATAAAAACATTTTCTGTAAAAGAATTCTTTTGAAACATTGGGGACTTGTGACCAAGTTTGATATTATCAATATGATTCATGCGGGTTTGATTCCCTATGATGTATTTGAGTTCTTGCGGGTTAGATTCCCCAAGGGCGATCGTATGTTTTCCTGTGGGTTCGATTCCCCAGGACGTGTGTTGATTCCTACGGGTTCGATTCCCTAGGATGTATTGAGTTCTTGCGGGTTAGATTCCCCAAGGGCGATTGTATGTTTTCCTGCGGAAATATTTTTTTTTTTGGATAAGCCATTGAAGGCCTGGGAAAGGGGTGATGGGAGCCCATGCCACACAATTACAAAGGGGAATAAAGGGGGGGATAGGGGGCCGGTGGGAATCGAACCTCCAACCTTCCGTTGGAAGTCAGGGGACTTAACCACTTGGGCTAAGTCATCATCCCTTTTCCTGCGGAAATATTGATTATGAGGATTGCGGTCACAAGAGCCCTGGTGAATGGTGAACTATAAAAGAAACGAAAAATATTTTGAGAAATGATACTTTTGATATTGGCTGCGGCCGCCGGATCACCGACTAAATGATATATTGTTGAGATGATGGCGTAACGGGAAATAAATTAAAAAAAAAAGCTCAGATTTTATGAAATTGGCTGCGGCCGCCGGATTGCCGGCTAAATTAAATATTATTGAAATGTTTTTATTAAATTTAATTAAAGGCTTTGAAACCCCTAACCCATGCTATGTGTTAACTTACTCAGCGCGTTTTTGCTGACCCAAACCATTTATCCCCTTTTTCTTACAGAGTCTGAAGAATATGCATCGTCATATGCATACATGGGAACATTTGGGGAAATCTCTATTTTAAATCCCTGCATTGAGTTACGACTTGCATGAACGGGACTGTTTAACCCGTGTTTTGGCCATGTCGGCCCTTATACTTTATTTCCGCTGCACAACTCATATTTCCGCTGCAACTTTGATGTATTATTTTTAAATTATTTATGAATGGGCTGTTTGAATGTTTTAAATTCTGAAAAACCATAGCCTTGCATCTCTTTAGTGAGCTCGGAGAAACCGTATCTTGCTAGGGAGGTGTGGCGGTGGCATCCCGGCCTGGGTTACCAAAACCGGGGTGTTACACTTTTATTTTGTTCTATTTAGTCCTCTACCCCAATCACTCATTTTTATATTAATTGGCCTCAAACCTTTCAAATTATTTCATTTTAGGCCCAGAACCTTAAATTTTTTATTATTACTAATACATTTATCAAATAAATGCCCAACATACTTCCGTAAATAAAATTAAATACCAAACCTCATACATTGGGTTTGACCGCCTTGTTACCGGGTCTTCGAAGTTCCGAATTTTACGGACTCTCTCTAACCACCCGACCGTAACGATGGTTCATTGGTTCTGGTTTCCTTCAGCAACAATCAGCACAATCATACTTTGTGGACAATAAAATTCAGGCTATTTTTTTAATATTTTTAATAATATTAATATTTTTCAATAAAACCAAGGTTTCCTGTATCCATAACCTTCCAAAAATTCAAGTTAAATCATTTACTCAAATATTGCTACATCCTAATGTAGGACGCAAAGTAAGATTCTGTTGATTGTTACTGAAGGAAACCAAAACCAATGAACAATCGGTTGCGGTCGAGTGGTTATTAGGGAGAGTCCGTAAAATTCCGGTACTTGAAAGCCTCGATAACAAAGCAGTCGAACCCAATATATGAGGTTTGGTGTTTAATTTTATTTATGGAAGTATGTTGTGCATTTATTTGATAAATGGATTAGTAATAATAAAAAATTTAAGGTTCTGGGCCTAAAATGAAATAATTTGAAAGATTTGAGGCCAATTAATATAAAAATGAGTGATTGGGGTAGAGGACTAAATAGAACAAAATAAAAGTTTAGGACTGAATTGACAAAAGATAAAAGAAAAAGGACTAATATTATGCACACGTGTCAGGTTTAAATTAAAACCCTTGTCACGTCAGCAATTAGAATATAATTAGTGAAAAAAGGACTGATTTGAACATAATTAGCATTTGTAGAGGACTGTTTTGGTAATAAAATAGAAAAATGACTGATTTGAATTTTTTGAAAAGAAAAATGACCTATTTATCCTTTTTCCCCTAATTAATTAAGTGTGTGCCATGATGCGCTACTACCTCCGTCTCAATATAATTGTTACATTCACTTCCGACACGTTTGCCGATGCACATTTTTAACGGTTTATAACTTAAATTGTGTATAATAAAAACTTATAAAAAGTTGATTGTCTAAAACTACAAGATTGGACGAATCTAACAAGATCTCACTTGACTATGTTTTTCCTTTCATAGCTATGATAAAAATTTGAATCGAAGTTACACAGTGAATAGTGTCAAAAAGTCTAACGTAACATTTATATCGAGACGGAGGAAGTATTATTTATTGCAAATTGTCTTCAAGGCATGTTTTGTCGTTTTCATACGAGGCACAGGATGCAGATGCCTTTGGCCACAAATAATGATCCTCTAGCTGATCTTTATTTACTTATTTCTCACTGCCACTCTTGTTTTTACATATGATATGAATATAATTAAACCTTAAGTTGGGTTAATTTATTTTAATTTGCCGGAGGCCTTGGAGTTGTTTTCTTGTTTTCTTGGCCATTTGAACAAGTGGGTTTAGGGATGGGCATTTTTGGGATGCGAACTCAATAATATGTTTAGGTAAGATATGGAGTTGCTTTCGAGGTTTGGTCAATTACAACGCCTTATGAAATCCGCAGCTATATGTACAATAAAATGTCCCAAAGGGTTTTGCCATTTCACCATGGGCGAATCTATGTTATAAATAAGGGTGACATGAGACACCACTTCAATTCATAAAATTGCTAGCAATTATATATATATATATATATAACTAGATCAGGTTGGATGACACCACTTAATTTTTATGGTAACACCACAATCAATCATTTCAATCAAGTTTTCATCTATATATTTTTATTGTAAATATTATCTCTAATTTCAATATGACTTCTATTATATTTTGGAACACCACTTAAAAAAATTTCTAGATCCGTCGCGCCACTGTAGTGATTTCACTATACTTTCTCATATTTGCCCTTGGCTTTTGTTTCCATGCTCGAATTTAAAATGCTGTGTGTATCATCATTGAATTGAAAATGAAACCCAATTTGAATTATAATTAATTCTCTTTTATATTTTCATTTTGCAAAATTGCTCCATTTTAGATCCGAGAACCGAACTAACCTAGTCCGTGGTTCTGGCAGAAACTGACTCAAAATCGACTTGTTGTCTTCCATAAATAAATTCAATAATGGGTTAGAATCAAATTCGGAATTAATTAAATCAAACCCGATTTGGGTATTGCTCGGTATTATAAAATTCAACCCATTGGCATTCCTATAATTATGCTAGTGTATTGTTCTATGCGCTCGGCAAACCATTTAAAAATATGCGGTATGGTAACTCTTAATTAGTCATCACAAGATTCACATCTTTAAATTTAAAATTAAAGTGATCAATCTTTCCGTTCACGAATATCCCATTCAGGGTATCAATATCTTTTCTTTTTTTTAAAAAAAAAAAAACTAAAAATAACTGACATTTCTGATAGACGAATAATTTTGTTATAAAAGTTCATATCGAAATAACCTAATAATATCAGTATTAATTAATCATTTTAATTCTTAAACATAATAATTTAATTTTAAAAGCTTAAATTCAAACTATATTCTATATGCTGAGCGAAAAAAACTACTACATATTCGATATGATATTATTAAACTTTTTCTTAATTTTTAAATAACTATAGAGATTATCTTTATAATTATTGTAATTTGATCATTTAATCATTTAAGGTTTCCAAATTGCACCCACTAAACAGGTCATGTGATGTACTTTTCAATATATCTAACTAAGGGGCGTTTGGTTTGGGGGTATCTGGGAATCTTGGGTAGGGAATGTTATATGCCCGCTTTTGGTTTGCGGCATTTTTCATGTAGAAATGTCACATTTCCACCGAGGTGGGAATGTTGAGGGTTTTTGGGTGGAACGTGATTCCCACTCAAGAGGTATGTATTCTTATATTACCACCTCAATTTCTCATACTTTTATACTAATGTGTCATTTATACCCTTACGGGGCGTTTGGTTCGGGGGATCTGAGATTCCCAATGGGAATCTTGGGTAAGAATGAACATGTCCATGTTTGGTTCGGGGCATGTTTCATGTGGGAATGTCACATTCCCACCGAGGTTGGAATGTTGGGTGTTTTAGGTGGGAATTACATTCCCACTTGGAGGGCAGGTAATCTTCATTACCACCTCCACTTTACCTACTTTTATATTAATTTAACTTTTATACCCTCACTTTTTATACTTATTTTATTTTATAAATTTAGATATTTGTATTCTAAAAAATGATAAATATATGAAATTTAATTTTAAAAAATAAAATGAAAAATTTTAAATTATTAAACATATTTTTTAAATATATATCTCATATTTTAATATATATTTTTATATTTTCTAAAAAAATTACTTTTCTTCTATATATGAAACAAAAATAATAAGGATTTAGAAACATTAAATAAGTAATTATTACACAATAAATTACGTATAAAGAATTTTCAATATTTTGAAAAATAAATCGGCTTAAATATTTCTATTGTGTAGCAAAATGACATATTTATAACATTCGTTCAATTGGAATTCAGGGACATTATGATAAATTAATTAGAACTATAAATCTGATATTCCCAATTTAACCAAACGCAATAATCTAAAAACATCAAAAAATAAAATTCCCAGCAATCTCATATTCCCAGTAATCTTACATTCCCAGCAATCACATTCCCACTAGTAATCTAAGATCCCTCCAACCAAACGCACCGTTACATTTTATACTTCTTTTACTTTATAAATTTAGATATTTGTATTCTAAAAAATGATAAATATGTGAAATTTAATTTTCAAAATCAAGTAATTTTTAAATTATTTAAACATATTTTTTAAATAAATATTCTCATATTTGCTTAAAATTTATTTATTTTCTATATAAAAATAAAAATAATAAACATTAGTGACACTAAATTACTAATTATCATACAATAAACTATATATAACGATTTTTTTATTTTTAAAAATAAATCGGTTTAAATATTATCACTATTTTGTAGCAAAATGACATATTTATAAATTTGTTCAATTAAAATTCAAGAACATTATAGTAAATTCATTAGAAATGAAAATCTGAGATTTCCAATCTAACCAAATGCAATAATCTTAAAACACCAAAAATTAAGCTTCCCGGCAATCTTATATTCCCAGTAATTTTACATTCCCACGGTAATCTAAGATCCCTCCAAACCAAACGGACCCTAAAGTTTCCAATAGAATACCCCTTCCGTCCTATTTTCGATGTGTCATTTGGACTTTTACATTGTTTATTATACATGTTTGACAAGAAAAAGGCCAATATAGTCTTTTTTATTTATAAAAAGTCAAATCAATCATTTTTTTTTATTTTTTTGCCGATTTGGTCCGCTATATATACAAATTACGTCCCAATCGGTCCTCCACCCACTAATTATGTCCTAATTATATATTATTGTCCAAATCAGTCCTTTTTTTCCATAAATCTAAATTGGTCAGTTATTAATTTTTGCCCCCTTTCATGCAGTCCAATGCACATTTCAAACCACTAATAACTCATATTCGATATAAGTAAAAATTCTAAAATTTTGATATTTATAAACTACACGACGAGACGAATATAACAAGATCCTACTTGGCTCATTTAACTTGTATATCTATGTTTAAACTTTAAGTCAAAATACGTGTGTGAATAGTAGCAAATTAGATAATATAATTAAAAAATGGAGGGAGTATATCGCAATTAGTCTTCATTTTATAGAGAAACACCAAAAAACACCTAACTCTAAAAGAAGATCTATCGGGGTACTTGTTGACCAGAACTCCGATGGCATCCAGCGAAGGTATTGTCCAATCTGATGTAAGAATGGGCTTCGCATATAAGAGGGAGTCGCACAAAATGATGTTCTTGGAAAACGTAGGTCAAGCGATTCCCTCATCTGTTGGAAGTCCGTTCTCACATCGAATTGGGCAGTACCTTCGCTGGATGCATCAGAGTTCTAGTCATCAGCTACCGGGGTGGATCTTCTTTTAGTGTTCGATGGTTTTTGGTGTTTCTCCATAAAATGAAGACCAATTGTGATACTCCCTCCATTTTTTTAATAAATACATTATCTAATTTGCTACTATTCACACACTTGTTCTAACTTAAATTTAAACATAGATATATAAATTAAAATGAACCAAGTATAATCTTGTTAGATTCATCTCGTCGTGTAGTTTATAAATATTGAAATTTTAGTATTTTCACTTATATCGAATTTGAGTTTATTAGTGGTTTGAAATTTGCATTGGACTGCATGAAAGGAGGCAAAAATTAATAACGGACCAATTTAGATTTTTGAAAAAAAAGGACTAATTTGGCCAAAAATATGTAATTAGGGCATAATTATTGGGTGAAGGACCGATTGGGACGTAATTAGTACTAGAATTTTGACCCGCGCTTCGCGGGCAGTGTTTTTTCTTTTTTTTTTTAAAAAAAAATCATGTATTTGTGGTCTTATTATTATTTATGCATAAAGTTTGCTTATTTTAAATTCATAACATATGTGTAGGAAACCATAAGAATCTGTATCAATTTGATCATAAAACATGCGACAAAATAAATAATTACTTCATTACCTCGAGATAATCAACCTGAATTTCTATATATATATATATATATATATATTGATCCACCAATTTCAATAAACCAGACTATTCTAAACTATGAGTACGAATCTCCGCAATTTCAATAAGATAGTAGGAGGGATGGATTCAATTAATTATATTATACAAACCGTTACTTAGAAGACCTAGAAAATATTAGAAAATAAATTCGTAGTTGGTAAGAAATCGAAAAATCTCAATCCTTTTGGCTATAACTACAACCTATATGTACTGGTGGTAATCATCAGGTTATTCTCATTATATAATTGTTCATCATTCTATACAATCAGTTTCATAACATTAAATTTTCTATGAAATCACTTTCTCAGGCTAGCAAAATTTTTTTGTTTTCAAGTTCCCACATTAATATACAGTCACTAACCTAAAAAATTGCCAATAAATATGATCAAAAGAAAGGGAAGAGAAAAGCAAACAACTAACTTGTATTCAAAGACAACCAAGACCAACTAATTGTAAAACTAAACCTCATAACTCATAGCCCCACACAACATGAATAGACAAAGTATACAATAAAACATAAAGAAAAATAATTGGTACAATCACACTGAATGGGGTATGAGCAATCAAATACAAATAGGAACAGAAATGATAGGAGAGAATTAATTCCATACTATCATTATATAAATATTGTGGTATAAAAACTATTTATGTGGAGGTGATTATGTATGAAATTAGTATATAGTCATATTGACATTCAATACGAATATGTATGACATTTGATTTATTTATTTACTTATATATTGTAACTGTCCCGTATATGAATCACTTTCACAATGATTCTCCAATCATATTTGTTGTTATTGAATGAATTCAAGCTATCATACTTCATTATATTCATCATTTATCTTAATATGAAGATGATTTAATTGTGGAGAATGAATCCAAAAATGTGTGATTGATAATTGAATATAAAATTAGTGGAGAACAATAAGTTACTACAAAAAAAAGGTATCCACTTTTTATACTTACAATTTCAACAAAATTAGCAGTTTTTCAACTATCATATAATGATTGTCTTCCTATTTTCCTTAGTAATATTAAAAGTATTATGTATGTTTTTAATGTTATGCACGTTTCGATACACAGAAGGGCTCTGTTCTATAGTTATATAATTAACACCAGTTTTCATCTTTTTCTTGGCAATATATCACAAATGACATCGCAAAATCGACTAATAAAATTTTTGACATTTTGAAAAAACTAAAAAAATACAAAATTCTGGATTATGTTCATAAGAAAAAATATTTTTTCAATAATTTTTTTTCTTTATATTATTTTCTTTTATTAAAATTATTTTTATGATAAAAAATATATTTAAAAATTAAACCTTATAGAAAAAATAAGGATTGAATTTTGATTAAATTTTTATAACGGATTATAATTTCTTATTAACTATATATATTTGGATAAATTACTTAAAAGATTATTATTATAAATTTTTTTATTTTATTATATTTTTGGTAAATATTTATACCTATGTGTGTCGTCAAATGTGTGTTCAAACCCAAACAACACATTTTTGATTTTATTATATTGATTAGGTTAATATTTTAGACTTGAATTCTAATATAAATAATATAATATATATTTGAAAAAAATTACTTATTCAATTAAAGAATTTATAATATATTGGTTTAACTAAATTTGTCATAAATATCAATATATTATAATTTATTTTTAATTTATATATATTTTAAAATATATGGAAAGATTTTCTCAAGATTTCTTATCCTAACAAATAGATTTATTATCTAAATGAAGAATATTTAAAAGATTGATTACGTGGCATGTAGGATGTTTCAGCGCTGACGTGTAATTATTTTGGATGACTGTGCGTTTCTTGATGATTAATCAGCATTTATGTGGAAACTTAAGGCATAATTACTGTATAACCCTTAATATTAAAAAGAATCAAGTATATTTAATAAGGGCAATACAGTCTGCACATACCAAAAAGTATTCAGGATTTATTATATAGATATGTAGTGGACAATTGGGCAAGAAATAAAAAAGGACTGATTTGACTTTTTTTGTAAAAAAAAAAGAACTATATTGGCTTTTTTCCCATGTTTGACATGTATTGCAGTTATATAGGAAAAAATATTGTCAAGTGAGATTTTCTTGGATTCGTCTATCACATAGTTTTAGAATATATATTTTCTAATTTTTACTTCTCTACCTTTTGAGATATTAACTACTCCATCCGTCCCATCATAAGTGTTTTGTTTGACTTTTTGATATTTTTTGTTGTTCAACTTTGACTCAATGTTATTATAAGTATATATTTGAAAAAAATAGTCGAGTTCGATCTAGTTAGATTTGTCTAATCGTATATAGTTTTATAATATATAATTTGCATAATTTTTAGTTCTATATATTTTGAGATATTAACCACAAAAAAATGTATTGGATTGTGTGTAGAAATAAAATAGGACATTTTAAGTGGGCCGGATGGAGTATTAAATAAATGTATTAAATATAGATCTATTTATGGTAAATATACCCAAGAAAATCTTTGGTGAGCAAAAAAGTTAAACTCTTGTACACCACAAATTGCAGGTCCCCCGTGTTTGTATCTTTCTTCCTCATTCCTGAAGGAGTGAATCCTACATTTTAGGGAGATTCTAAAGACTACAATTTTATTGCCATCTTTCTATATGCCGGATTAAAAGTTAACATACCGTCAAGCAAAAAAAAAGTTAACATAACAATGTCTAATACTTACTCTTATTTATATCCACACATTCGACTATGAATAAGAGTTATTGAAAAAATCAATAATATTTGTAGGAGCGCCTAATCAATCAAGATTTTATAACAATTTTTTGGATTTTAAAAATTTGGGTATTTCAATTTAGATTTTATAATATTGTTAAAAATCTGGACGTATTCAATACATATTTTTAAAAGTTTTTAAAAATCTATATATATGTATTCAATAATGGTATTAAAAGGTTAGTAGGTATTCATCCGTCTATGAATTTTAATTTTTTATAGGTATTATTGAATATAATTCTCCTAAAAAAAATATAACAATCCAAAATCTTCCATAACAATCTAAGATTTCTAGGAATTCTATAACAAAATCACTCAAACCCTACCTAGACTCTATACAAACTCAACCAACTCTATATAAAGTCTATAAGTTTTCTATATTCACTGGCTTTTGAGCTATTAGGGGCGAGCAAAGAATATGTGATCCTAAAATATACAATCCGATCTCAATTAAAATTTTGAAATTGGGTTTGGACTTTTTTGGATTTTCTGTTCGGACTAATTTTTCAAAAATTTTGAATTTTAGGATCCCTTCGGATTAATGTTTTTTTAGGTGAATACCAGGGTATCTCATGCCTCATTGGACTCAAGACCAATCCCTCGAGAATCTGGTGGATATTGAGTGTGTTTGGTTGTTAGCAGATTTAGCAGCATATAGCATATTGAATCGGCATATCCTCTCACAATTCTCTCTCCGAATTTGTTATCTGTTGTCGAATCTGCTGACTCCCAAACATCCCATTGAAGGGTTGCCTCTCCCAAAGCATAATTCTGCATACAAAAGGCTCGGACCCGAGACCTTTGCTTAAGCTGTCAGAGCCCCATAACACTCAGGCCAACTGCGTTTGGAAAATTTTTTATTAATATAGTTGGTTATATTTATTTGGAACAATTTTTATTAATATAGTTGGTTATATTTATTAATATATCTAGTTGGTTATTGTGTATTGCTTGATCAATTATTTTTTTTTTTTTGGAGGAGCCATTGAAGGCCTGGAAAGGGGTGGTGGGAGCCCATGCCACACAATTACAAAGGGGAATTAAAGGGAGGGATAGGGGGCCGGTGGGAATCGAACCTCCAACCTTCCGTTGGAAGTCAAGGGACTTAACCGCTTGGGCTAGGTCCTCATCCCGCTTGATCAATTATTTGTTAGTTGTCTTCAATGCTCATCCAAAAAAAATTTATTCGTTAGTTGGATACCCGGTATACGCTAAAAATTTATTTGTTATTTCAATTACTTTTTTGTTACTTGTTGGTATTATAATTTCGAATTTTTCATTTTGATATGTAATTTTGAATTTTTTATGTGATTAAAGATTTTTTTATTTGATTTGAACTTTAATTTTTGAATTGTTTCAATTTGAATTTAAACAAATCCCAATTCTAAACTCAAATACTCAGCCTATCAATCTATCAATAACTGCAGTATTTTGTTACTTGTTCGTATTATAATTTCGAATTTTTCATTTTGATATGTAATTTTGAATTTTTTATGTGATTAAAGATTTTTTTATTTGATTTGAACTTTAAATGTTGAATTGTTTCAATTTGAATATGAACATTCTTTTGATGTTTTTTATCTGGCTTCGGCTTTCACCAAAAAAAAAAATTTGAATATGAACAAATCCCAACTATAAATTCAAATACTCAGCCTATCAACCTATCCATAACTGCCGTACCACTAATAAATCCAGGGTTCAGTTAGGATGCGACTCAAAAATCTACAGCACATCAAGGCGACCATCTCAACCGTTCATTTAAAATCTAAGGATTGTAAATGGAAAATTGTATAATTGTCATAGTGAAAGCACAACTCTATATTTAGTATGTAATCATATCTGATACTTGGTAAATCATATCGAATATTTGGAAAATAATTGAGCGGCACTGCCTACCAGAATTCAGCAACTATGCCTAGCAGAATTCAGCGACACAACCAAGTAGAATTCATCGATACTACCAAAATACAATTCCGTGATGCTACTAAAAATAATTTAGTGATGCTATCAAATATATTTAATCGACTATACAAAGAAGAATTCAACGACCATACAAAGAAGAATTCAACGACTCTGCCGAGAAGAACTCAGCGACTTTGCAAAGAAGAATTCAGCGATGTTACAGAATACAATGCAGCGATGATACCAAAAATAATTCAGCGACATTATCAAGACAATTCAGCGATGCAATCACAAACAATTCAGCGACTCAACTAGAACATTCCGGGTACGTTTTCATGAACAATTCAATGACTATATTTAAAAACATTTCAGCGACGTATATCTATGATAACAGCATAATTAAGCAAATTGGAGGGTAATGTAAAATCGATCCTTGAAATGCAGGGAAGAAGAGAGAAGCTCATTCTCAAATAATATAGCAAATTTACTGTTTTAACCTTCAAATTAATCTCAACAGTTGTTTACAAAATTAATCAATAGTGGGAATGCAGCAGTACATCAAGTCGATCGCACCCTAACCAAAACCAGAAATACAATGCCTTGATTGCCTTCCGGCTTCCATGACCAAGTGACCGAAAAAAAGGTGACCTAAATGCCTAGGGCTGGGGAAAAACACCGAATATACCGCATATCGCACATACCGTACCGAAAAAATATCGAGAATACCGAAATTTTCGGTATACCGTAATTTTCGGCACGGTATCATACCGTACACGGTAACGGTATAAATTTTTTGATACCGCGGTATACCATTACCGTATCGAACTTCGGTATATACCGCGGTATCGGTATGTCGGTATGTATCGATTGTTCGGTATTCGGTATACACCGCGATACTTGTATATACCACAATACCGGTATGCTGGTATGTAACGAAAGTTCGGTATGCCGGTATATACCGCAATATCGGTAAGTCGGTATGTACCGAATGTTCGGTATAGCGGTATATACCGAACTTACCGGAATGTCTGTATGGCAACTGTATATATGGAAATATTTCATACCGAAACTTTCGGTATATCGAAGATCGATATACTGAAACGTTCGGTACGGCAACGGTATGAAAATTTTCATACCGCAAAGTTCGATACGGTATACAGTACGGCGAAATTTTTTCGGTATACCGTACCGACCCACCCTATAAATGCCCACCACCATTTTTGAAAGCAAAATAATGAAAAAAAAGGTAAAAACGTCCTTTATCTTTCCAAAAATTTCAAATCCGTCCTTTTTCTATTTTATTACCGATTTAGTCCGCTACAAATGCTAATTATGTTCAAATCAGTCCTTTTTTCACTAATTATATTCTAATTGTTGACGTGGCAAGGGTTTTAATTTAAACCTGACACGTGTGCATAATATTAGTCATTTTTCTTTTATCTTTTGCCAATTCAGTCCTAAACTTTTATTTTGTTCTATTTAGTCCTCTACCCCAATCACTCATTTTTATATTAATTGGCCTCAAACCTTTCAAATTATTTCATTTTAGGCCCAGAACCTTAAATTTTTTATTATTACTAATACATTTATCAAATAAATGCCCAACATACTTCCGTAAATAAAATTAAATACCAAACCTCATACATTGGGTTTGACAGCCTTGTTACCGGGTCTTTGAAGTTCCGAATTTTACGGACTCTCTCTAACCTTACCGTAACGATGGTTTATTGGTTCTAGTTTCTTTCAGCAGCAATCAGCACAATCATACTTTGTGAACAATAAAATTCAGGCTATTTTTTTAATATTTTTAATAATATTAATATTTTTCAATAAAACCAAGGCTTCCTGTATCCATAACCTTCCAAAAATTCAAGTTAAATCATTTACTTTTAAATATTGCTACATCCTAAGGTAGGACGCAAAGTAAGATTCTGTTGATTGTTACTGAAGGAAACCAAAACCAATGAACAATCGGTTGCGGTCGAGTGGTTATTAGAGAGAGTCCGTAAAATTCCGGTACTTGATAGACCCGATAACAAAGCAGTCGAACCCAATATATGAGGTTTGGTGTTTAATTTTATTTATGGAAGTATGTTGTGCATTTATTTGATAAATGGATTAGTAATAATAAAAAATTTAAGGTTCTGGGCCTAAAATGAAATACTTTGAAAGGTTTGAGGCCAATTAATATAAAAATGAGTGATTGGGGTAGAGGACTAAATAGAACAAAATAAAAGTTTAGGACTGAATTGGCAAAAGATAAAAGAAAAAGGACTAATATTATGCACACGTGTCAGGTTTAAATTAAAACCCTTGCCACGTCAGCAATTAGAATATAATTAGTGAAAAAAGGACTGATTTGAACATAATTAGCATTTGTAGCGGACTAAATCGGTAATAAAATAGAAAAATGACGGATTTGAAATTTTTGGAAAGATAAAGGACGTTTTTACCTTTTTTTTTTCCGCAAAATAATTGTGTTTATGAAAAGTCTATTGTACCCCTTCGGAATATACGACTTCTCGGAAGGTTCAATTGTTCAATAACGAACCGGGACTGACTAGTCAAATTAGGCCACACATCTGTATCTATATAAATTTGTAGTCCGCTGCCCCTTAACCCTACCATACCCCCATTTTTTTCCTTATCTCTGATTTTTCTGTTCTGCATTTCTCTCCGCCAATCGCCATGGCTGCCACTTGCTCCGCCGAGCTTGGCCAGCTCTTAGGCGGAAACGCCACGGACGCTGCTGCCTCTTACATCTGCAACAAATTCACCGACACTGGCTTCGCCATCGACTCCACCTACCTCCTCTTCTCCGCCTACCTCGTCTTCTCGATGCAGCTCGGCTTCGCCATGCTCTGCGCCGGCTCCGTCCGCGCTAAGAATACGATGAATATTATGCTCACCAATGTCCTCGACGCCGCCGCCGGAGGCCTCTTCTACTACCTCTTCGGCTTCGCCTTCGCTTTCGGCGCCCCCTCCAACGGATTCATCGGCCGGCACTTCTTCGGCCTCAAGGACGTCCCCACCGCGTCCTTTGATTACAGCAATTTCCTCTACCAGTGGGCCTTCGCCATCGCCGCCGCTGGAATCACCAGCGGCTCCATCGCCGAGAGGACTCAGTTCGTGGCGTACCTGATTTACTCCTCTTTCCTCACCGGATTCGTCTACCCCGTCGTGTCCCACTGGTTCTGGGCACCCGATGGCTGGGCCAGCGCCTTCAACAGCGGCAACCTCCTATTCGGATCCGGAGTCATCGATTTCGCCGGCTCCGGCGTCGTCCACATGGTTGGCGGCATTGCCGGCCTGTACGGCGCCCTAATCGAGGGCCCCAGAATCGGCCGTTTCGACCACTCGGGCCGGGCCGTGGCCCTTCGCGGTCACAGCGCGACTCTGGTGGTGTTGGGCACCTTCCTGCTCTGGTTCGGCTGGTACGGCTTCAATCCCGGATCCTTCAACAAGATCCTCATCACGTACGGCGCCAGCGGCAGCTATTACGGTCAATGGTCCGCGGTCGGCCGCACGGCGGTGACCACATCGCTCGCCGGCTGCACCGCCGCCCTCACTACCCTATTCGGTAAGCGTATTCTCTCCGGCCACTGGAATGTCACAGACGTCTGCAATGGGCTCCTCGGCGGATTCGCTGCCATCACCTCCGGCTGCTCGGTGGTGGAGCCGTGGGCGGCCGTGATCTGCGGGTTCGTGGCGGCGCTGGTTCTGATCGGGTGCAATTACCTGGCGGAGAAGGTCAAATTCGACGACCCGCTGGAAGCGGCGCAACTCCACGGCGGGTGCGGCGCGTGGGGGATCATCTTCACCTCCCTATTCGCAACTAAGAAATACGTATACGAGGTTTACGGGATTCCACCGGGCAAAACGGGGCGTCCGTACGGGCTTGTTCATGGGCGGAGGCGGGCGGTTATTGGGCGCCCATATAATCCAGATCCTAGTGATAATCGGGTGGGTCAGCGCCACGATGGGTCCCCTATTCTTCATACTGCACAAGCTGAAGCTGCTTCGGATCTCGGAGGAGGATGAGCTGGCGGGTATGGATCTGACCCGACACGGGGGTTTGGCCTACATGTATGAGGATGATTCGAACAAACACGGGATCCAGATGAGGAAAGTGGAGCCTAGTCCCAACAACTTGTAAAATATAATAGCAGTGGTGAACTGGTGATCATTATTTTTCCCATTCTGTGTTGAAAATTCTATTCTATATAGTAGTACATAGATAGACGTTGGTTTTTCAATTTGACAAGTTGGGTTCTGTCGTGTGTGAGTGTGTCCAGTGTAGGCTGCTAGGCTTCTTTCCTACTCCATAAGGTACAGTATTTCTTTTGTTTTTTTTGTGGGCTTTTGGGTGTGAGGACAGTTCATTGTTCACTGTTTGGATTGGGTGGCTCCAATTGGAGACACACCAAGGAGAAGATAGTGATGGTGTTAATAATATGTGAAATTCACTGCATATATATATTTATTTATTCAGGATGTAATTTTGTCTAAATTTGAAGTTTGAATATTGGTGCCGTTGATGTTGATGGGGATGCTTTTTGGTACTAGAGGATATTGCTGTGTTCATACGAGTATAGGAGTACTTGTAGTTTTATCTAGAAGGAGTCGACTTTGAAATGTTGAATCCACATCGGAAAGCCATAAATGAGATTTTTAGAATGATCGATGTTAGGTGGGTGGTAGCGTGAACCTACTTTCTTGACTATTGAGCATTCTCCAATTTCCCTAATCATATTTTGTTCATTGCTTTTTGGTATTCGAATCATGAATGCGCAACTAACTTTATGATGCCCTACTTTGGTGCTGCTTCTACTCTTCAGCCATTATAAATTACTACGACTCCTTTTCACTAAAAAAGATTCAACAAGTTTATTAGGGAAAAAGACGAGAGCCAAATACTCCAGGATTTCATTTTCACTTGTAATGTGTTCCCATTTAGAATGAGGTAGTAAAGATACTTTCTCTAGTCTATCATGCCCCTTTCTCAGTCCCACAAACTACACTTTCTCTTTTTGTGTACTTTTTTTTTTTTTTTTTTTTCTAATTTAAAAGATAAAAGTTGTTAGTGTTTTTCATTCCCTCTTTATGAGCAAATATAATGATTTTTCTTGTTGAACCAATGAGGTTTTTTAGGTCTCCATAATGCTAAATTCAAGGCAAATGAAAAAGTTGTTAGAACTATAGTATTTGTCGACAATTAAAATTATTGTGCCAGTGTGCAACTTCCCTAGCTAAACCTACTCCGTTCCGTACTAAAATTTGGGTATTTTACAATAACGGTTGCGTTTTTTTAACAAACTTTTAAAATATATACTAAAAGTAACCTAAAAAATTATATATAGTAAATACTAATTTCAATAACTCAAAATTTAATCTCTAAACTCTGATCTCCTCAATTTTTAGCTTTTCAAACTTCAAATTCTAAATTCTAATTTAAATTGCATTATTAATTACCATTATTCAGAATTATCTTAATTTAAAATTATTTTTTACCATTAATTTCAAACTCCGGACTCTAAACTTCAAACCCTAAACTCTTAGTATTATTTTCGAACATCGCCAAGGTTTCTTCTTCTTCTTCTTCTTCTTTTTTTTTTTTTTTTTTTTTTTTTTTTTTTTTTTTTTCTTTTG
>JAOANR010000002.1:60608389-61027707 GCA_030278955.1 Hygrophila difformis
AGTCTATGTTTTACAAATATATATGCATTTTTTTTTGTGTTGGTTGGTAAGTAATTATCAAATGAAAATGAATTGAATGTTAAGGCTAAGGCTTTGTGCTTTGTGGTTTGAATTGCATTGGATGTTTTCAGAAATTGATTTTATCTGCTGCCATTGGATAACCTTAAGTTTTAAGATAATCTTAAACTTGAATTGTGGATAATTATGTGTCCATTACAAATGGAAAAATGAGAGGAATTATTAAGTTTAGATGCATGTGGATGCAATGAAAACTAGATAAAAATAATTCATAATAATGAAGTGAAACTTGAATCGGAAAAAAAAATTATAAAATTATATTAATAGAAGAAAAAAATCCCACTTAAATATTACGGACTTCACATTATTAGACTTGGGAGGGATGAATAAATACTCCACAACAAGCAGCAACATGCCCTAAAGGTTTTTTTTATCTTAATAAAAGATAGAATGATACCTTTTGTAAACACTCTCACCGCACAATACATCACACACTTATTTGTTATATATTTCATCCATTCGACTGCAATTTCATATGTAATGTCACTGCACCTTTGCTTGAGATATTGAAGAGGTCGTTCAGAGCTCTACAGTTATTACATTTATATTTGTTTGACCATATAGAGAAAATAAAATTAAGAGGAATATATATTTTTAACTTCAAAGGGACCAGACTTTGATTATTTGATGTGCAGTAATTGTTGATTGCCCATAGTAGCTTTTTATCTTGGAGTTAGGCTGAATTATAATGAAATATATAGTCATATTTTGGTATTCGAAAAGAACTCATATCATACGTGCTTATTTGGATTCCACTCTTATAAGTTTTTATGTATGTTGCTTCAAATGTAGTACATCTACCAGTATTCCTCTGCCCTTATCTTATATGGAGTATATTGTCTTTTTTTTTTCCAGATCTAAGAAGTAAATTAAGATGTTTGAAATCTGTATGCTATAAAAAGGGGCACATAAACACTTTTAAGTATAACAATGCCACAACACAATTCTTGATTTTATTTAATGAAAAAGATAGAAATAATCGCCCTATGCGCAGCGGGCAAAAAAATCTAGTATATATTTAATGGTACATAATTGTTATTAATAAATATATTATTATTTATTTAATTCTCTAAGTATATATAATAAAATAATATTAAAAAGTAAAGATGATTATAAAAAATATATCCTATAATGATTTTTTGCCCTTAAGAATACTCATTATTGAAATAAACACTAGATAAAAAATTTTAAATATACTAATATATTTTTATAACACTAAAAGAAACCACCGAATTTGATAATTATATATTTTTATTATATGTAATAATCTCGAAAATAAACCCACAAAAGGTTTTTGAATTAGGAGATGAAGATTTGATCATAAAGTATAATAGGCTTGGATAAAATATTCAAATCGAATCGCTTAACCGCTGAATCGAATCGAAATCGAACCCCCGGTTAACCGAGGAGTCCGGTTACAAATACAAATACTTCATCTAAGTATTTGTTCGGATTCAAATACAAATAAAAATACCTCAAAAACTCAGGATCGGGTGCAATTACCTGGCGGAGATTCACTGCATATATATTTATTCAGGGTTTAATTTGGTCTAATTTGAAGTTTGAATATTGGTGCCGTTTATGTTGATGCTGATGCTTTTTTGGTACTATAGGGCAAATATTATTGCTGTGTTCATACGAGTATATTATCTAGAAGGAGATCATACGAGTATATTATGTAGAAGGAGACTTTGAAATGTTGAATCCACATCGGAAAGCCATAAATGAGATTTAACATGATCGATGTTAGGTGGGTGGTAGCGTGAGATTATAACAATGTTATAAAAGTTGTTGACTTTGTTAACCTAAAAAGTTATGAACAAACCGTCCGTGCGTAGCGGGTAAAAAAATCCTAGTATAGGGAATATTCTTTCACCCTGCAAAAATCAAGGGTTGGGTTGGAGATAAAATTACTATAGCTATCTTGCAAAAATAGAGATTTATAATGTAGCTCCTGCAAAAATAGAGATTTGTAGTGTAACACCTGTAAAAATAGAGGGCATGAATTTGGAAATGGCTTTACCCCGTATTCGTTTCCCAATTCTTCTCCTTCCTCCCTTAGACCAACTCCAGCGGCTCCAGGGAATAGAGGAAAATGCCAAAATACCGTCCAAATTCCTCCAACCACAGACAGCACACTAGAATTATGTTGAATGAACAGTGCCCGCTACAATGAGCGGGGCACTGTAGCTGCCGCTATCACTTTCCTTTTTTTTTCTTGTATATTTCTTTTTCTTATCTTTTTTTTTCTTATTACTTTTCAAGTTTTCCGGTGGGGATTTGATTCCCCACCCGATATCCATTCTCCCTTTTATCCCTTTATAATTTATGTGGTATGAACCTCCACCACATTTTGCTAGTTGTATAGCCTGTTCAGGATTCAAGGTATATGGTAAAAAAAAAAAAGACATAGGGGATGTTTGGGAGTCAGCGAATCCGCTAGCAGATAGCAGATTCGGAGAGAGAATTGTGAGAGAATATGCTGATCACCACTTGGCTGTAACTCCTTGGTCAAAAGAAATTATTGATCGTGAGAAAGAGATTACTACTACAGCTGTATGGGTGAGGTTCCCTGACCTCAACCAAATTTGGTATGAAGAGGAAGTTTTGATGCTCATTGCAAGGATGGTTGGGAAGCCGCTCAAAGTTGATACCAACACGAAAGAGCTGAACCGGGGTCAATTTGCAAGAGTTCGTGTGGAAATTGATTTGGCCAAACCAGTTGTTGGGAAAGTGAAAGTTAATAACTGTTGGCAACAAGTTGCTTATGAAGGCCTTCATCATATTTGTACCACTTGTGGGAGGTTTCAATTTAGCAAAGGGGGGTGCACACACTCGGTTGAAAAAGATTCCAAGAGGCCAGTGACACCGCCTTCGACTACATCACAGGATGCGGCAGATGATGGATTCAATAAGGAAGATGCTTGTGATATTGATCAAAGTGGTCCTTGCACTCCAGCACCTTTGGAAAAAACTAAATCTAATGCTGGTTTGAATGTGACAGTGGGTTCCTCGTCTCTTGCTACAATTGCAACGCATGAGGAAGTTATTGATACACATGGGGAGTGGATTATGGTAACTCGCTCTCCCCGAAAAGGACATAGGGATGGAATGCAGCTGTCTTCAGGGGGCAATCAGACATCCTCTAGACAAGTTGGAAACTCTACTATAAAGGTGCATAATATTGGCAATAATTCAGGTGCACTTGTGGTGTACAATGCAAATACTGGAGTTGAAAAAGATTCACCGAATTCTAAACCATTCACTAATTCACCAATGGAGCAGGGAGCCTCTCAAGCGCTTGTCCGAAAACCTAAAGGCAAATGGTTGCGTACCACACAAAAAAGACAGGAGGAGATGAGTACCAGAGGGCTAACCCATTCCTTGTGCTATCTCAGGAGGCTTCTAGGGAAGAAATAAATGCGAATATGCAATTGGATACCGCTGCGAATATTGGCAAACGGGATACGAAAAATCCTGTTGATCCATGATAGAGTTCAACGATCTTACAGTCCTCTAATGGAATGTTCGTGGTGCCATGAGTAGGCATACACAACGCCATATTTCGGATGTTGTGCGATCTATTCGCCCATCAGTTTTTATTATATAGAACCACAAGGATTATTCGAGCGGCTTGAAGTTTTTTTATATAACCTTGGCTATGAGGCAGTACATATTATCGAGTGTATTGGCAGAGTAGGTGGTTTATGGGTTTTAACTCGTATTGGTCTTCCCTACAATTTCCAGGTTGTTTCTTCTTATGCCAGACTTGTAACATTAACTATTAGTTGTGGCAGCTCTCAATGGTTTTTTACTGCAATTTATGCAAACCCTTCTTTGCATGAGCGTACACTGGATTGGACTAATCTTCGTCAAACAAGCCAGCAAGTTCATGGTCCTTGGGTTGTTATAGGTGATTGGAACTCTATTGCTTACATTTCTGAGTCTATTGGTATGTCTCCTTCTCCAGTTCAATGCGAGGTCTTCCGTAATGTTCTTGATGTTTGTAACCTCGGTCCCATCCATACTGTGGGTAATACCTTTACATGGCAAAAAAAATAACTCAGGCGGCCAGCTTGCAAAAAAGAAAATAGATCATGTCGTCGCCAATTTTGATTGGATTAATGCTTTCCCTTGCGGTTTCCTTGAAGTTTTACCACGTCGAGCTTCTGACCATCATGGAATTCTCTTACGCTGCTCACAGGCTCCAGACGGGGTGAGTGATCGTCCATTCCGCTGGGAAATGGCGTGGACATCGCATCATCTCTATCATCATGTGGTTGACACAGCCTGGTCTTCATCTGACGGCCCCTTACAGCAAAGGTTAAACCAGGTTAAGGACTCTTCCAAGCATTTTAATACCTACACGTTCGGCAACATCACTCGCCGAAAGAGAAAATTGCTACGACGTCTGGCTGGGGTACAAAAGGTTCTAGTAGGCATTGATTCAGCTCAAATGGCCTTGTTAGAAGCTACTCTTACTAAGGAATTGGAAGATGTTTTAAAACAAGAAGAGATGCTATGGTTTCAAAAATCTAGATATACGCAGATTCAGCTTGGGGACCGAAATACTAGTTATTTTCACAATAAAACACGTATCCGGCGCCAACGTGGTAAAATTTTTGGGTTGGAAATCGATGGTCATTGGGAAACTGATGATATCACTCTCTAGAATCATGTCAGAAATCATTTTAGTTGGGTATTTCGCCAACCAAATCCGCCCGTGCATCCTGCTCGATTTTTTATCCCTCTTCCTTTGCTTCATGGAGTGGAGGGTTTCGATGATGATATTAGTTGTAATGAAGTGGAATCAACTATTAAGGGTATGAAAAGTTTGGCTGCCCCCGGCCCCGATGGTTTTCCGGCTTTATTCTATACAAAATATTGGGATTTAGTGGGTACAGATCTTTGGGACTTTGTTAGAAAGGCTCTGGTGGAAGGTTCATTTGACAAGAACATTTCAGCAACCTTTATTTGTTTAATTCCCAAAATTTTGATTCCTAGAGAGGTGAAGCATTATCGGCCTGTTAGTTTGTGCAATGTATGTTACAAGGTGCTTACTAAGGTGATTGTGAATGGGATGCGGCCCTTGCTTAATGATTTTATTAGTCCCGCGCAATTGGCTTTCCTCCCTGGACGGGGTACTTCAGGTAATGCCCTTATTTTGCAAGAGGCAATTACAACTTTTTGCAATCGCAATACACGAACGAAAAATATTCTTCTTAAGGTGGACTTGGAAAAGGCATATGATAATATCAATTGGGATTTCCTTGAAACTTGTCTTCAAGAGATGCAAGTTACTCCGCGACTATTGAAGATTATTATGTTTTGTGTCCGATCTCCTTATTATTCAATTATGTGGAATGGCTCTGCTCTATCACCTTTGTCTCCAGCTAGAGGTCTTCGACAAGGGGATCCGCTTTCCCCATATTTATTTATCATAGTTATGGAAAAGCTATCTCAGTCTATTGATGCTATGGTAAAAGCTGGGCGTTGGCAACCTGTGATTCTTTGCCGAGGGGCGGCTCCACTCTCGCATCTTATGTATGCCGATGACCTTATTCTATTCTCAAGCTTCGCCATATAGTATTCTTTGTTTAGATGAGGTCCTTTCAGAATTTGCAGCATATGTTGGTCTCCGGATTAATCTTGGAAAATCCCGTGGATTCGCATCTAAGGCTGTCCCAGCGCCATTGGTCCATGAGCTATCCTCTGTCCTTGGAATCACATTTTCTAATAATTTGGGCAGCTATTTAGGCTTTCCATTATTTCATGGAGCTGTCCGTAAGGAACATTTTGAATTTATTATTGACAGAATTCACTCCAAACTTTCTAACTGGAAGCGTATGTTGCTTAACAAAGCCGGCCGGATCACTCTCGCATGTTCAGTACTTTCAACGTTAACATCCTATGTTTCGCAGCTACTTTGGCTCCCTTCGTCTATCTGTGAGCTTGTGGACAACCATGTGAGAAATTTTATTTGGAAAGATAAGAATGGCCACGGCCTTCCACTCGTGAGATGGTCGAAAGTTGTTGTACCTAAGGTCGTGGGTGGTGTAGGTTTACGAACATGCAGGGATATTAATATTGCTTTGTTGGGGAAGCTACTCGCGGATTTTATAATGCGTGTTCCTAAGCCATGGGTGGAGTTATGGACGGCCAAATATGGTAACCAGCAGGGTTCGTTGGTTACTCGGCCAGGATCTTCACCGACTTTCCGAGCTTTGTGTAAGGTAACCCCTCTTCTATTGGAGAGTTTCCGGATTAGAATTGGTTCGGGGACTAGTAGTTTATGGCACAGTGCTTGGCTTGAAGGTGGAGCTACTGCGCCGAGAATTCCTTTTGTCCAGATCTCGGATTCCGATTTACAAATTAAGGATGTTTGGATTAATGGTCGTTGGGATTGGCAGAACATGTACACAGTTGTTCCAGATCATATAAAGAATGAGGCTATGGCTTTTGGACCGCTCGTTCTTCATCCGTTAGCCAATGATACCCTTTGTTGGACAGGTTCTTCGACTGGGTTCTATTCCGCTAAAACTGGTTATGCATGGCTCCTTGCTCGGAGGGGGATAACAATTCAGAGGTTTAAATCTTGGGTCTAGAAGGTTAAAGCTCCGGAAAAGATAAGGGTATTACTTTGGTTGGCAGTTCATGATGCTCTTCCCACCAACCTTCTCCGATATAGGCGCCGCTTGACTAGCTCTCCTATATGCCCAGTTTGTGGATGCGAGGAAGAGTCGGTCTTGCATTTATTTTTTCTATGTCCAATTGCAGTTTCATGTTGGAATACTTTTGGGGGGCTGCATGAGTTGGTCCATAATTCCACTCTACAGCCTATTGACAGCTTGCTTCATGCAATTACTTGTAATTGGACGGGAATTCATTGGAGTTTGATATGGCATATATGGTGTGCGAGGAACAAGATGTGCTTTAGAGGGGAAACTACCTCTGCTACCACTATTATTCATAAGGCTCGCATAATGGGCCTTAGCTTGGATAGAATTGCATGTCGGACTCCTAGGACGGTACAACCACGACTCATCAATTGGAATCCCCAAGGCTTCAGGGGATGGTTCTTCATGTGGATGGTAGTTCGCTTGGGAATCCGGGTTGTGCTGGTTTTGGAGGTGTAATTCGTGATGCAGATGGCCAATGGATTGATGGCTTCTCAGGTTCAATTGGGTACGCATCAAATCTGATTGCAGAACTTCATGGTATTCTACATGGCCTTAAACGATTACATGAGTTAGGGGTGGAAAACGCGTGCTGCTATTCGGACTCCACAGAAGCTCTTCGTCTTTCAAGAGCTATGTTAGCTCCGGGACATATATTGTTTCCTCTCATCATGAACATTGTGGACTTACTTTCGGCACACCCTGGCTTTCGTTGGTTTCACATTCTGCGAGAAGGGAACTCTGTTGCGGATTGTTTGGCTAGACGTGGAGCAGGGATGGAAGATTTCTTCACTACGTGGGCATATCCTCCCGACGATTGCCGGCCTTTATTAGCTACTGACTCGGCAGGGGTCTGGTACCTGCGAGATTGACTGTTCTTAAAGTTGCTTGTTTCTTATTGGTTTTTTGCTCTTCTCATCCTCCTTTCTGTAGAGTTTGGTAGTTTTTCCTCTTTGACGTCACTTGTCATAAAAAAAAAAATGAAATATTCTTAAATAAAGGAAAATTTAGAGTCGAGAGATAAAAAGTGAAAAACTGTAAATTGGACTTAAATAGATTAGAGTTAACTGGGAAATAGAAGAGGTTATGGCTGGCCTTTTCCCGGTCGCCCACTTCCCTCCTTCTCTCTTGTTTTCCAACGATTGTCCAATCTTCCATAGGCCTTTGTTCCGCATCTTCTGAGACACGCCAACCCCCTCCCCAATCATCAACGGCAGGCGGCGGCGACGGAGGGCGAAAAGCCTGGCGGAGTCAACGGCAGGCGGCGGCGGCGGTGGCATCGAGCTGAGGCATCGGTTGGGCAGCGGGGTCTCTGCGAGGGTTGCGGTGGTGGCAGTGAGGGCGTCGCCCTCATCCTCTTCTTCTTCTTCTTCTTCTTCTTCTTCTTCTTCTTCTTAGTCATTTCCTTTTTTCTGTTTTGGTTTTGATTTGGTGTTGTTGTTGGGATTATGGATCTGAGAATGGAGGTGGGTGGAGATGGCGGTTCGGTCTCGAAAAGGGGAAGGCAATGGCTGTAGTTGGTGGCGATTTGATGTTGGCCATGGAGAGGGTGGCAGCGGGAGAGGCTCTCCGTTGTAGAGGGAAGATGAAATTTTGGGGAAAAGATGGTGGCGGCTCGGTGGTGGTGCCGAGGCGAGGTTGGAGACTGGCGGCGGCGATTTTTGGAAGGGAGCGGTGGTGGTGGAGTGGGGCTTTGCCACGGCTATAGATCGGATGAGAGAGGGTGACCGGAGTTGGGTGGTGGTAGATGTGGTGACTCGGTGGTGGAGGAGCGGCGGACAGGGGCCGCGGGTGGTAGTGCCATGGCCGGAAATGACAAGGGAATGGCAAAATGGCCGCGCAGTGTCGGAGGTGGCCGGCCGCCGGCGATGGCGGCGCCGGGGTCCGGCGGGGAGGGCGGCAGTTGCTGCTAAGGTTAGGGTTTGGAGTTGGGTTGGGCTTAGGGTTGGCTTGGGCCTAGTCTAGTTTGGACTCAAAATATTTATTTTGTTTGCTTAATGGATCACTTATCTTAATTGGCCCAATATTATCCTCAATCTTGGACTTAATTAACTAGTTAATATAGATTATGGATTTAATTAACTCAATAATCTGATACAGTTAGTCGAGCAATCTAAAACTCGGCACCAACCAATCCGCGATCATCGTTAAATTTAAGTGGGACAATTTTTGACAATTAAACAAGTTAAGTATCTTAATTTAATTGTAAGGACTTAATTTTTATAATTTAATTTATGTCTAATATCTATCCCAATCTCATTAAACATATTTAAATTATTTCATAATTGGTTTTACTAGCCAAGTCGACTCTAGATGTGGACCAACTTTAAAGAATTAAAACCTTTTAAATACAAGACTATTAAATTAACTTATAAATATTAATCTATATGTTAACAAGAATTTATTTAAAGACCACCGAGTCTATTGTAAGAGTTGGATTAAAAATAACTAGCGATGGAAGAGAGTTACAAAATTTATCTAATGCAACTATCGGACTTTAAATGTGGAATTAATTTTCAAGTTATCCCAAACCAAATTTTAGGGATAGGTGACTCTAAGAACCCTTGGCCATTAGTTATAATTTAATCCGACTTGCGCAATGAGCCAATGACTATGGAAATACAGGACAACCTATTTTTGAGTAAGGATTCATAAATCAAATATTGGATTAGAGGTCAACGCGCCCAATTATAATAGTAATTAAGTTTTGGACAACTAAAAATAAGGTGACTCGTAAACGCCAAAATCCTTGGCCAATAATGGAACTCGACTTCAAGAATAAAAAAAATACTTTTCCAAAACAGTAAGGATTGGCAAGTCAAGACTAATCGAACATAAAACTATTATCGAGAGAATTTAATTAAATAAAATTATTGGACATGGATTGGGTTATAAAAATAGTCACCATGATTTAATTAAAAACAGTTAGCCTAATAACTTATGGGATTCAAGGTCGACCCGAATTGTAATTAACAAATTGTCTCAACCTGAAGAATTTAAAGACTTGGACTATTTTGCTAATGGAACGAATTAATATGTGATTTAAGTCTAATTATGAGTATAAGGCCATTGGAGACTTAGATTAGATTTTATAATGATACCCAAGGTTAATTGATGAATATAAAAATAATTAGGAGATTTTTTTAAATCCATGAACTAGTTAATTCCTAATTAAAGCAAGGATGAGTTCATAAGAGAATAATTATTTGGAAAGCCAATTGTTAAACCAAATTATGAAATTTAGTCGATAAAATTTAATTACATACTTAATCAATTGCTAGAAGAATCATTATTAGACCGATTATTCCGAGACTTGATTACCCTACAAGTAAGACCAAGTATTTAAAATGAAAGTTAATTAAATATTGGCTTAGCTTATAATTATGAGACTTTGTGTCATTAAGAGCTTAATTAATTCTGTTAACTCGATTGATATGTTTAAAAACATTGGATTAAATATTAGATATGGATTAGATAATAGAAATTTAAATCCTTACAATTAAAATGCTTGACACATTTAATTATAAGAAATTGTCCGATTTTTAATTAGTGGTAGTTCCAAATTGGAGAAAGTGGAATCTTGAACTAATCGACTAAAGGTATCGGATTATCGATAAATTAAGTCCATAATTTAAATTAACTAGTTAATTAGGTCCATTATTAGGAGTTGGGCCATTTTATTTAATAGTCCAATAAGCAAAATAAGAATTAAAGTAAGCCCGATCTAAACCTAGCCCAAGTCCACAACTATAAGCCCAACAAATCAAAACACTAACCCTAATCCAACCCCTACCGCCGCCGGCGCCGCTTCCGGTCGGGCACCACCCGCGGCCTCTGCCGCCGTTGTCTTCGCCACAGCGCCACCACCTTCATCACCACCGTCCATCTTCCATTTCGCCACCATCGGCCACCCTCTTTTTCCCTTTCTCTTCCCGCCACCGGACGAACGCCGTCTTCCTCCCCAAGATCTGCCTCCACCATCTCCACCACAACCACCGCCCTCTTCGTCTCCATATTCTCCATCCCGTCACCACCATAAATCTCGGACGGAGGCCGAGACCAAACCGTCGCCGCCTGCTATCGGATCCGGCCACCACTACCACCGAATCTCCTACCCCAAATCACCAACTCGCAGCGCCTCCACCACCAGAATCCCCGCGGCCTCCGTCGCAACCACCAATCAGGATTCCGAAATCCCTTTCACCACAACCCCCGCCGCTGCCTCTCACCATAGCACCACCACCACAGCCGCCACTGTGGTTCCTTCCCAACCACATCACAGTCCCTTCTCCTCCACACAACAAAACCAAACAAGAAAAAAAAAATAGAAAAAGAAATGAAGGAGACGAAGGCAGCGCTGTGACCGAGTCAGTTCCTTCACCGAGATGCTGATACGTTTACAAATTCGGAGGACTAAAATGCAATTTTTGGAAAGTGGATCTCGTAATAATTTTTGTAGTGCGACTTTATAAGTAGGAAGTGCGCTTCTCGTCGGATGACGACGCGTGTCCCTTCTCACTTATAGGATTACATTTTATTATTTTCATCGCAGCCATTCATTCCTTTTGTAAGTTTGAATCCTGGCCGTGGGATTCTAACTAATTTGCTCTACGTGGACACTGTTGCATATAGCAGTGCTCGAGTGTAATCGTTTCTTTATGCAAAAGTTATACAATCTTCCTTCCCCAATTTGTCTCTCTTTGTGTGTTTACGTGTTACTTGAGCTCCGACGCACGAGATGGCTTCACAATCCACCGTCTCCTCATCGGAATTCCAGCTCGATTGCGGAGTGATCCCTAATCGACAAATTGAGTCGTATCAAGTGGTATCAGAGCGGACGATCTTCTTCGGCCTGTTCCCTACAACTGTTATGGCTTCTGGAACTCGTGCCACGACTGAGCTCGCTAGGGAGATGGATGAACTTCGCGGAAGTATCACTGAAACAAACCGCGAGGCGGATCGGAGGCTGGCGGCGGTTGAAGGGGGCATTACTGACCTGCGGCAGATGATGCAGCAGCTGATCACGGCGCAATTGCAACCTCAACAGCAGGTGAACGCTGCTGCTCCGGCAAATGCGGCCGGCCCTGTTGACGAACCTCCGAGGGATGATAACTATCGGATTCCAATCCGCAATACTCAACTCGATTTTCCTCGGTTTGATGTGGGGATCCCCGTGGCTGGCTCTATCGCTGTGAGCAGTTCTTCGAGGTGGATTCAAAACCGGATGCAATAAAGGTTAGATTGGCAGTTGTACACATTGAGGGTAAAGCCCTCCACTGGTACCAGACCCTACTCAGGACAAGGTACAATGCTATACCTAACTGGGCAGAATTTTAAGAATGCCTTGAAATAGAGGTTCGGCCTCCATGCCTTTGATGATCCGTTGAGTGAATTGATTAGCTTGAAACAGACTGGTTCAGTGCATGATTTTATAGATAAGTTTGATGAATTGTATAATATGACGGATATGACACCCCTGAACATGCTCTAAGTTGCTTCCTGAGTAATCTTAAAGCTGCTGTTGCCCTCCAAGTGCGCTTGTTCAGCTCTTTGTCACTGAATAATGCTTATAGGCTAGCTATGCAGATAGAAATGGCTCTCGACTTGCAAAAGAGAAATTATAATGTTGGAGGTTTCGTGGCTGGAAAAGGGGTTGGTTTGTTACCAATTCCCAAAACTGTGGGAACAAGCAAATTGGCACATAACCCAAACAGGGCTATGGTACCATACAACAGGCAATCCACTTCAGTGCCTAAAAATGTGAATAGTTCTGAGCTGGATGAGAAACGAGCCAAGGGGTTATGCTTCTACTGTGATGAGAAGTATAGCTTTGGACACAAATGCCAAAATCGAAGGAAACTGTACATTATAGAGGTTGATGAGGAAAATGAAGAAAGTTCAGCTAGTGAGAACCCTGCGGATGCAACAGGGGAGAAAGAAGATGGGGATGTTATTCTAAATCCGGAGGAAACCCACAGTGACACCCCACATTATCAATGCATGCTCTAAATGGTACTAGAGGATATCACACTATGAAGGCAACTGGATCAATAGTGGGCAAGTCTGTCACTATTTTGATTGATACTGGAAGTACCCATAACTTTCTAGATGTCAATGTAGCCAACAGTGAAAAGACTGGGACTCAAGATCACCACTACTTCACCCTTTACAGTAGAGGTGGCGGATGGCAAAAACATTCAAAGCACATATGCTTGTGAGAAACTGCTGTGGAAGATGCAAGGGGTTCAATTTCAAATGGATACATTGTTATTGCCCTTGGGTGGCTATGACTTAGTCCTAGGGGTGCAGTGGTTGATTACACTTGGCACCATCACATGGAACTTCCTGGAACTAAGAATGGAGTTTGTTAAAGATAATAGAAGGGTGGTGTTAAGAGGAGCACCTTACCCTAAGGATAAGGTGGTGAAGACAGCAAAAATGCAGCAATTACTGGAACACACTGTGAGCTTGCACTGTATGGCCTTGGTTTGGGGACAAGTTGAAGAAGACAGCAATTTGGAGCTCAAAGAAACAAGGGCTCAGACACCTGATTCAATCCAAACTGTGATCAAACAGTTTCCAAAGTTTTCAGTGAACCTAATACACTGCCTCCACACAGATTTCATGACATGTGAGATTTGATGTGTGACATGAATGAACCATTCCATGTGAGATTTGAGCCATGAGTCACTTTTACTCATTCTTTTATTTGATGTGTGAAAATCATTTTAATTAAAGGAAACTAGAACTTGCGATTGGGACCGATTCACGACCATGTCATATTCCAAAAATCGAGCATATGATCGAGGCACTTAGAAAACCCAAATTTTTTTTGCCTTCGTTTGAAATCCAAACCCAAAAATATTTTCCCTTTAGGATTAACCAATTTGAGCCTTAAGCCTAATTTTTCTTTGAAGCACACTATATTTTTCTTAACCTTACAAAAAGACCAAGAAAATCAAATCCAATTGTGCAAGAATGAAATTTATCAAGGCATTACTATTTATGATCATCAATTCATCAAATCGGTATTCAAAAATCCGATCAAAAAAGAAAGAGAGAGAGAGAGAGAGAGAGAGAGAGAGAGAGAGAAAAAGAAAAAAAGAGAAAAAAATTGAATTCCATTCAACAACAATAAATTACAAATGACAAAGCAAATTAGACTTAGTCTATTGTCATGCAATAGAAAAAGAAAAACAAAAGAAAAGAAAGAAAAATATTGATGATCATAAATTTTTAAATAAAATAATGCCATGTTATGATAAATGAATTCTTGCCACTTCTAGCCCAATAATTCCCTTTCCTACCAACTGTTACAACCGTATGCCCCGTTATAACCCTTGAATAAGACCTCGGGATCTCGATTTGAAGAAATGAGCCGGTGGCGAGTTGGTCCAATTGCAAGCTTATGGGATAATTTAATTAAATTTGATTATGAGCGTTCGTGATTGAAACCCCAATTTTGAGAGTGAGTGAAATTTCCGCATCTACTATATGTGAGGCTCCGATTTGATTTCTATGTTCATGTCATGCTTAAATTCTAGAATTAAATCAATGATTATTTCTAAACATGATGTTCATGAAGAATTATCAATAATGACTGATTTGTATGCCTGATTTAGTGAGAAATATCATTTCATTAAACACTGCAATGCAATCAAGAGAATTTAATACTTGTAGTTTTTTATTGTCTTATCCCAATCTAAAAAGAATGAAATTTTTGAAGCCACGAAAATAGATTGAATATGCAGAGTCTATGTTCTTAGGAACACTGACTCTGACTGCTCGAGGACGATCAGTATTAAATGTGAGGATGTTGATAATGGCCAAAATTGACAATTATTTTCAATCTATTTCCGTGTCTAAACATGGACATTTGATTGCATTCCGGTCTTATTTAATTAAGAAAGCAGTCGAATTTGACAGATATATGCAAGTTTGTATAAATAATAAGCTATTATCGAAAAACACAAAAATGTTGTTATTTTCATTAAATTTATGTTAAAAAATCCAAAAACATGATAAAATATTAAAAATCATACACTTGATTAATTTTGGGTTTAGTGTTATCTATTCGGTGGAACACGGGTCCATTAGATGGAATACAAACCAAATAATCAAGTGGAATAAATATTATATTTATATTATTACATTTTGATGTATATATTTATTTATTTCTTATGTTTATCTTTATTTCCATTTTCTGTTTTAATTAGAATTAATTGGTCCACTAATCCATTTTGATTAAATGCAGGAGATTTGGTGACTTGGCCCAATAGATTTATTAGTCCAATATAATATAATTGTCCCAATACCACAAAACCACCCCAATGGCCCAAAACTCCTCCGTCCCAACACCTCAAGCCCAACACCATTTCAAACTCTAAATCTAACCCTAACCCTAACCCGCATGCGGCCGCCGCCTCCGGCGCGACTTCGTCGGCGCCACCGCCGGCCGGCTGGCGGCCCTCACCGCCACCACCATTTTTCTCCATCCCCCTCTCGCATACTCCACCGCCACCGCCTCAATCCTCCACTTCCACCGCCACAGATCCACCACCTTCAACCACCTCGAGCCACCACCACTGTCCATCATCCCCACCATCACTCCCTCCTTCACCACCACCGCTACGCCCTTAACTCCATCCCCACCACTTCCAACTCGCCGGACCACCACCATCGAGCCACCATTTCCAACAAAACCAGAAAATCACAAACAAGAAAAATCCCAAAACCAAAAAGAAGAGGAAGAGAAGGGGGCCGACGCTAGAAGCCGCCGCCGCCGCCGCTTCCCCTGTCCAGAATCGGCCGACCACCGCTCACCGCCAGCTCCGCCTCTCGCCTTCACGCCACCACCACAGATCGGCCTCCATCTCCGTCGCTCCTCTCCACCATCACAGCCCCACTTCCGCCCCCACATCCAGCCCCTGCTCCGCCACACCACCACCACGGCCTCTCCTCAGTCCGCGCCTCCATCTCCGTCGCACAGCCACGGCCGCCGCCGCTCATCCAGCCACCACCTCCTTCTTCTTCGTCTTCCATCCATCCAGACACACAAAGAAAAAGAAAGAAGAAAACAGAAACTGGAAACAGAAATGAATGAAGGAGAAGAAGGAAAACTGGAGATGAGAAAATGGAGGAAAGAAAAAAAAATGGAGGAAAGAAGATGAACGAGAGAGAAAGAGAAAAAGAGGAAAAGAATAGAGAGGAAAGAGAGAATTAAATCATTTGTCGCGGAAGGGGTGTATCGCGACAAATGCTCCGCGACAGAAAAATTGCTCCGCGACTGTGAGAGGAGTATCAAGACACACAAACTGTATAAATATATCCACTCTCTATAAATATATCCTCCCACCCCCTTGAACAGTAACCTAGCTACACTTTAGTTTATTTTACAGTTCTTGGAGGCACCACTGTGCTCTCAAGTGGTTTTTAGTGTAGATAGTTTTATTTTATGCAATGTAGATTGTAGTGTAGTTTAGTTTAATTTATGTAATAAATTAGAGTAGCTAGTGTTCACTTTTATTCCAGTTTTATATTTTTGTATTTTGGGTTGAAAACACTTAATCAATGGGTGTGTTCAAACCATTTTTGGCTTTTGATGTTATATGAGAAAATGTTCCAAAAAAATTTATTATGGATCACTTCCATAATATTACTTGCTTTATTTTTGTATTTTGGGTCACTTGACCAATTTTTTTTATGTTTTAGCTAGATTTTTAATTTTTACATATATGCATATATTTGTGTTGCATCTTTCCCGTCTTAATCCCACGGATTAAGACGCAAACCCATGTAATGCATTATTAGGCGTTATGCTGCCAAAATTTTTATAAAAATTTTCAAAACCTCTGTCGCGAAACACTTGTCGCGAACCCACGGTTCGCGACACACTTTTGATGTTTCGCGACTGGGGACCAAATACTTAGAATATTTTAAAACCCTTGGTCGCGAAGCAACCTTTGTCGCGGACCCACGGTCCGCGACACAACCCTTGATTAGCGACCAAGGACCTAAATGCTTGTAATTTTATTCTGGGAGGACTCTGTCGCGGACCCACGGTCCGCGACAAAATCCTTGTTCCGCGACCATGAATTATGTCCTTACCAATTTTCAAACCCTTTGTCGCTATCCCCTTTGTTGCGGATCCATGGTCCGCGACACAAGTTTTGCTTGGTGACAAAGCAAACCCTAATTTTTAAAATATCAATTTCTCTTATTTCCCACCTCTCTGTCGCGAAATCCCTGTCGCGGACCCACGGTCCGCGACACAAATCCTGCTTCGCGACATGCATGGCACCCTTTTTGCCAAATTTTTATTCTTCATCTCACCCCATTAATTAATTGAACCTTTATATTAATATTTTGAGGTTGAAATCCAATGATCTCAACCCATGATTAATTTGATATAAAGAACTTTGTTCAATTTTCCATTAAAAGATTCTTTTACAAGTGATTAAGCTCTAATGATCTAAGTATATAATCCGGACTGTGATTAATTAATTATGGAATGAGAGATTATTTAGACCATAAAGAGTAACTATGGAATCATTTCCATACCTTGCATGAGAAACCAATGTCTCTCATACAAGATGACCCAAAAATATTTTCTTTTATTTATTTTGTCTTTACCCGTGTTGTGTGAAACAACTAGTAAGAGATATGACAGACTAACGTTGGCGGGTATTCCCACACGGATAAACTAGCTCGTGGTCTGTATATTAATTATTAGTTGTTATTTTGCATGGTCCTGATAGTGGTCGGTGGAAGCCTTGGCGGTTCGTCCATCCGGGATTATAATAGCTGCTCAGCTGATTCCTATCCGGATACAGTTTCTCTTTCTTTATCTTAATTACAAACCTGAATCTAGAGTTGTAGTAATGTTCGATGACATATGCCAATGTTGTCTAATAATTATTGCAGTAATAGAACATGTGGGTTTTTATCCAATTTCACAGAGAGTGGAGTCTAAGATGACGGCGGCAACTGTCAGTTAGGGCATTCCACTGTCTAAAAATCATCTCATCTTAATGATTAGGGAATTGGACCACAGATAACTGCAATCCAATTAACCCTAATTATTTTGTCATCTCTTTAGCCAAAATTCTTCTCATCTCCGGCTATTTCATCTCTGTGTATCAACTTCTGTCTAAACCCACCTTATATTTTGGGTTATTTAATTTTACACTTCTCTATAAATTTATGCATGATATTATTATGTAGATATTGTGGTCAATATTATTTTGGGATCCTTCCCTTGGACATAGAAGTCTTGATTTAAATCAGATGTTTCATAATAAATTTCCAACAAAAATTCATTTATAAAATCCGGATCTGAGTAAGGGATAAATTCCACAATTATGACTAATTCATATTCGACTGGGGGTTGATTTTGGAAAATTAGAAGCAGAGTCAGCGATTAGGTCTCATCTAGACTGAAAGGATCTGTGTTTTAATTGAGAGTCTAGTACCTGTCTAAGGAATGATTTTCAGATTCATTATTTTCCAAAATTGCTGTATGTTGGAAATCTTATATTAAATATTGCACTGAATCAGAGTCCACTTAGATTCAGATGAGGTGTAATAGATAATAATAATAGAAGAACAACATGTGGGCCTTGGTTATTTTCTAAGGTAGGGTTGAGTATTCTTTCAACTGCTATCCTCTTCTGCCAAAGCCTATTTTTGAGTCCTGAGTGAGTGCATCCGGAACGAATTAATTTATTAGTTCGTTTCATTAGTTTGTATCTCATAACCACCCGAAAGGAAGTGAACACTGTGAGCGGTTCACCGAGATTAGGGAATTCTTGATCCACATCCGGTCATTCTGACTGGGGGCTTTCTTTTACTACCAGGGTCAAGCTTTCAAAAACCTCCGAGTGATAGGATTTTAAATGCTTTCTTTATCGCTTTCTTTTAAATGCTTTCGTTAGAGGTCATTCGGTTGTATTGAGAGTTGTGTAACTGCTACTAGGACTGATAGTTAAGGGATAGTTCAGGCTTGATTAGAATCTTTGGGTGTGACATGGGGGACGATGGGAGTACTTGGCATATCAACTAATGATATGTTAGGTGTTGCTTATCCACCACAGATAAATAACATACCTCGGCAGGGGCAGTTATTAATTTGTGGTATCTTAGATTTTGAGGTCTTAAGAGCATGTAAATTCTCGCTGTAAGTACCTGTCTGTTAAAGGGTACATAGTGGAGAAAGCTTGAGAGTTAGCTAACTGATGGATTATCCCACACAAAGATCTGTGTAACAAAATGGAAGTTTAATTGTGTTTCATCTGAATCTTGTCCAATCTTTATTCTTCTCTTCCTGTCCCTTCTGTCATATTTTAAATCCGTTTTCTTAGAATAATTTTATTGCCTTCTTAGATTAAATTTAATTCGCTTTCTAGAATAATTTTATCTGCTTTATTTTAATTGCTTTCATAGCTTAGTTTAAAATCTGTCAAGTAGTTGATAGTCAAAACACAAACTTGAATCGAGTAACCGAGTGGAAAATCTTATAAAACGACGTGGGCCCTGCTTCCATCGCACATCCTCCAGTGAACGATCCGGTACTTACTATAAATACTGTAATTTTTTACTCCGTGCGCTTTCGAGGGCACAGTTTCTTAACACGAGTAATAAAAACGTGACAACCTATAAATATATCCCTAATCCCAACTCCATCCTCATAATTCAGTTTCATTAAATAAAATTGAAAACCAAGATTATTATGTTTCAGAAAATACTCATATAGTGAAAAATTGTCAAAAGTTTCATGGCAGGGAATCTCATGACATGAAATTATGAGAAGTATCATGGCGCAGACACCGGGGATCTTCAGTGTGACAGACTGAAGGTCAAGATTGAACTGTCTATCCCGGTTGCACCATGACATTTGTCAAAAGTTTCATGACAGGGAAGACCACAGCGCCATTCGAAATCAAAACATCCCACATGAGTAATAAAAAGTGAAATATATCCTTAAACCCCTTTCCCACGAATAATAACTCTTTTCATTTAATAAATTCGAACTTGATTTATTTTATAAAAATACTCGTGTTAATGAAATTTGTCAAAAGTTTCATGGCGCCGTTGCCGGGGAGGATGCAGCGTCGTTTATTAAGAGAATTACACTCCTGATTACTCATAGTTAGTTCTGTGTAGTTAGTTTTGTGTATGTATTTCAGAACAGAGAAGTACCCTCAAATCAATTAAACATTTAGAGTACTAAGACTCTAAATGTGAGGATGTTGATTTGAGGGGAAAACCTAATAATTTGGGTATTATTTTTCTTGCAGGAATCATGGAGCCACAAAAATTGGTGTAAGGAGTTAAATGTGGAAGTGTAGCATTGGGGCTACACTACTTTGATTTTTCGTTTAATTACACTTCTCCAATTGCAAAATCTAGGTTAATTAAACGAAAAATCAAAGAAAAAGGGAGAAGTGTAGCATTGGGGCTACACTAATTTGCAATTGTAAATTGCACAACACGTGAGACTCACGTGTTTGTCATCTCCACCACATCCGGACCACGAAGCTCCACCGCTGCTCCATCGTCCATCCATCTCATTACCACCACTGCTCTGAGGAAACTCTCATCACTGGTGAAACAACAAATGGAGCAGCAGACCTCCGGACTACCATTTGCTCACCACCATCGGACAAGCCACGGCCACCATCTCACTTGCCGTCGCCCCTGTTCCGACTGAGCTCCGAAACAGGGATTTGTGGAACTACAAAAAGAAAATTAAAGCTTCAAAACAGGTTCCCGGTTGGATAAGTTCTGGAAATTTAAAGCAATTTAAGATCCGGAATAATTTTTATAAGAATGGAATTAATCCAACCTAATTTTTGCAAGTAGACTAAATTTTATTTATGTGTTTAGAAAATCTAAAAAATGTGATTGAGCAATTTTGATGAAAATCGGAATTCTTCTAAGTATTGGGCATCGAACAATCGCCTTGTTCGATGAACCAAACGATCACACATAGCCAAAATCGTTGAACACTTCATTGGTTTGACGAAAAAGGCTATCGGAATTATTTTCCTAACTTTTATGTAAATATTTTCCCCCCTCCCTCCCTCCTCTTTTATTCTAGTTTGATTTCAAAAATTTGTTTGAGTAGGAATTGATTGACTCACATTTCGAGCAAAGCTCAAAATGTGAGGATGTTGATTCTTCACTTAAATATTTCTTTAAAAAAATGTTATTTTTATTTTGTTTTTTATTTTGTTTATTTAGTATTTTATATATATACCAAGTACGAAGCATGCATAAATCTGTCAGTTTAAATTCACATATTTGATTTTGGTTTATGATTAAATTTTCAAACTTTTAAATTGGGATAATATAATTGAATACATGCTTGATATGAATTTTTTTGGTTTTGAGCTATAAAAATTTAATGATATCATCATCTTGTTGGGTAATGAGTCCTCATGTTGAGAATTTAATTGAATAGATTGTGTGAATTTTTCAAAGATTAAATTCAAGAATATTGTATGACATGAATGAACCATTCCTTGTAAAATTTGAGCCATGAGTCACTTTTACTCATTCTTTTATTTGACGTGTGAAAATCATTTTAATTAAAGGAAACTAGAACTTGCGATTGGGACCGATTCACGACCATGCCATATTCCAAAAATCGAGCATATGATCGAGCCACTTAGAAAACCCAAATTTTTTTTGCCTTCGTTTGAAATACAAACCCAAAAATATTTTCCCTTTAGGATTAACCAATTTGAGCCTTAAGCCTAATTTTTCTTTGAAGTCCTCTATATTTTTTTTAACCTTACAAAAAGACCAAGAAAATCAAACCCAATTGTGCAAGAATGAATTTTATCAAGGCATTACTATTTATGATCATCAATTCATCAAATCGGTATTCAAAAATCCGATCAAAAAAGAGAGAGAGAGAGAGAGAGAGAGAGGGAAAAAGAAAAAAAGAGAAAAATATTGAGTTCCATTCAACAACAATAAATTGTAAATGACAAAGCAAATTAGACTTAGTCTAATGTCATGCAATAGAAAAAGAAAAACAAAAGAAAAGAAAGAAAAATATTGATGATCATAAATTTTTAAATAAAATAATGCCATGTTATGATAAATGAATTCTTGCCACTTCTAGCCCAATAATTCCCTTTCCTACCAAGTGTTACAACCGTATGCCCCGTTATAACCCTTGAATAAGACCTCGGGATCTCGATTTGAAGAAATGAGCCGGTGGCGAGTTGGTCCAATTGCAAGCTTATGGGATAATTTAATTAAATTTGATTATGAGCGTTCGTGATTGAAACCCCAATTTTGAGAGTGAGTGAAATTTCCGCATCTACTATATGTGAGGCTCCGATTTGATTTCTATGTTCATGTCATGCTTAAATTCTAGAATTAAATCAATGATTATTTCTAAACATGATGTTCATGAAGAATTATCAATAATGACTGATTTGTATGCCTGATTTAGTGAGAAATATCATTTCATTAAACACTGCAATCAAGAGAATTTAATACATGTAGTTTTTTATTGTCTTATCCCAATCTAAAAAGAATGAAATTTTTGAAGCCACGAAAATAGATTGAATATGCAGAGTCTATGTTCTTAGGAACACTGACTCTGACTGCTCGAGGACGATCAGTATTAAATGTGAGAATGTTGATAATGGCCAAAATTGACCATTATTTTCAATCTATTTCCGTGTCTAAACATGGACATTTGATCGCATTCCGATCTTATTTAATTAAGAAAGCAGTCGAATTTGACAGATATATTCAAGTTTGTATAAATAATAAGCTATTATCGAAAAACACAAAAATGTTGTTATTTTCATTAAATTTATGTTAAAAAATCCAAAAACATGATAACAATATTAAAAATCATACACTTGATTAATTTTGGGTTTAGTGTTATCTATTCGGTGGAACACGGGTCCATTAGATGGAATACAAACCAAATAATCAAGTGGAATAAATATTATATTTATATTATTACATTTTGATGTATATATTTATTTATTTCTTATGTTTATCTTTATTTCCATTTTCTGTTTTAATTAGAATTAATTGGTCCACTAATCCATTTTGATTAAATGCAGGAGATTTGGTGACTTGGCCCAATAGATTTATTAGTCCAATATAATAAAATTGTCCCAATACCACAAAACCACCCCAATGGCCCAAAACTCCTCCGACCCAACACCTCAAGCCCAACACCATTTCAAACTCTAAACCTAACCCTAACCCTAACCGGCTTAATTATTTAAATAATACAGATAAAATATTACGTTCCCAAAATGATATGAAATCGCCTGCTCAACAGGCGATTGAAAAAAATAAATATTTTATACATGATCGCCTGTTGAACAGGCGAGTAGATAAAAAAAAATTTGGTGAATAATGCTAATCGCCTGTTGAACAGGCGATTTGCACTATTCATTATTATTTTATTCATGAATAGTGCTAATCACCTGTTCAACAGGCTATTAGCACTATTCACCAATTCTTTATTTTTATTTTTTATTTTTTTATGGCCATTTGGTGCGGGGTATCCAAGATTACCATTGGGAATTAAACATGCCTATGTATAGATCGGGGCATGTTTCATGTGGGAATGTTATATCCCCACCGATGTGGGAGTGTTAAGGATTTTTGGTGGGAATCACATTCCCACCTGAAAGACATGTAATCTTAAATCATCACCCCCACTTGGCATACTTTTATACCCTAATTTTTATAAGAGTACAAAAAAATTTCCACTGATGTACGTAGTTTTTTTGTTTTTATACCCTCATTTATATAAAAGTCAAATTGGTATAAAAGTATGTAAAGAGGAGGTGATAATTTAAGATTATATATCTTCCAAGTAGGAATCACATTCACCCAAAATCTTAATATTCTCACATCAGTGGGAATATAACATTCGCACATGAAACATGCCCCGATCTATACATAGGCATGTTTAATTCCCAATGGGAATCTTGGGTATCCCGTACCAAATGACCATAAAAAAAAAATAAACCAAAAAATTTGGTGAATAGTGCTAATAGCCTGTTGAACAGGCGATTAACACTATTCATGAATAAAATAATAATGAATAGTGCAAATCGCCTGTTCAACAGGTGATTAGCACTATTAACCATTTTTTTTATCTACTCGCCTGTTCAACAGGCGATCAGGAATAAAATATTTATTTTTTTAATCGCCGGTTGAACAGGCGATTTCGTATCATTTTGGGAACGGAATATTTTATCTGTATTATTTTAATAATTAAGCCAACCCTAACCCCCATGCGGCCGCCGCCTCCGGCGCGACTTCGTCGGCGCCGCCGCCGGCCGGCTGGCTGCCCTCACCGCCACCACCATTTTTCTCCATCCCCCTCTCGCAGACTCCACCGCCACCGCCTCAATCCTCCACTTCCACCGCCACAGATCCACCACCTTCAACCACCTCGCGCCACCACCACTGTCCATCATCCCCACCATCACTCCCTCCTTCACCACCACTGCTACGCCCTTAACTCCATCCCCACCACTTCCAACTCGCCGGACCACCACCATCGAGCCACCATTTCCAACAAAACCAGAAAATCAAAAACAAGAAAAATCCCAAAACCAAAAAGAAGAGGAAGAGAAGGGGGCTGACGCTAGAAGCCGCTGCTTCCCCTGTCCAGAATCAGCCGACCACCGCTCACCGCCAGCTCCGCCTCTCGCCTTCACGCCACCACCACAGATCGGCCTCCATCTCCGTCGCTCCTCTCCACCATCACAGCCCCACTTCCGCCCCCACATCCAGCCCCTGCTCCGCCACACCACCACCACGGCCTCTCCTCAGTCCGCGCCTCCATCTCCATCGCACAGCCACGACCGCCGCCGCTCATCCAGCCACCACCTCCTTCTTCTTCGTCTTCCATCCATCCAGACACACAAAGAAAAAGAAAGAAGAAAACAGAAACTGGAAACAGAAATGAATGAAGGAGAAGAAGGAAAACTGGAGATGAGAAAATGGATGAGAGAAAAAAAATGGAGGAAAGAAGATGAACGAGAGAGAAAGAGAAAAAGAATAGAGAGGAAAGAGAGAATAAATCATTTGTCGCGGAAGGGGTGTATCGCGACAAATGCTCCGCGACAGAAAAATTGCTCTGCGACTGTGAGAGGAGTATCAAGACACACAAATTGTGTCGCGGAACAATGTTCCGCGACAAAGGGACCGCGACCGCGACAGAAAGACAGAGACAGAAATTAAAGCTCCCTCACGTGACCATCCCACTCTCCCAAATTCAAATTCCCCACATGGTGAAATAATTGGAAGCTCCCAGGATCTCAACTCCCGCAGGCACAAGATCTTTGTCTCTTCCTCCTGGACCTCGAGCTCCCGCCCCCTCCTGCGCGTCATCCTGGAGCTAAAAAGTGTGTCCCTAACCACAATTGTTCCGCGACACACATACTTGTTTAACGACTGGGTGGGCCTTGAATGGGCCTAGGGCTTATTTTTTCACTCTCTATAAATATATCCTCCCACCCCCTTGAACAGTAACCTAGCTACACTTTAGTTTATTTTACTGTTCTTGGAGGCACCACTGTGCTCTCAAGTGGTTTTTAGTGTAGATAGTTTTATTTTATGCAATGTAGATTGTAGTGTAGTTTAGTTTAATTTATGTAATAAATTAGAGTAGCTAGTGTTCACTTTTATTCCAGTTTTATATTTTTGTATTTTGGGTTGAAAACACTTAATCAATGGGTGTGTTCAAACCATTTTTGGCTTTTGATGTTATATGAGAAAATGTTCCAAAAAAATTTATTATGGATCAATCCCATAATATTACTTGCTTTATTTTTGTATTTTGGGTCACTTGACCAATTTTTTTTATGTTTTAGCTAGATTTTTAATTTTTACATATATGCATATATTTGTGTTGCATCTTTCCCGTCTTAATCCCACGGATTAAGACGCAAACCCATGTAATGCATTATTAGGCGTTATGCTGCCAAAATTTTTATAAAAATTTTCAAAACCTCTGTCGCGAAACACTTGTCGCGAACCCACGGTTCGCGACACACTTTTGATGTTTCGCGACTGGGGACTAAATACTTAGAATATTTTAAAATCCTTGGTCGCGAAGCAACCTTTGTCGCGGACCCACGGTCCGCGACACAACCCTTGATTAGCGACCAAGGACCTAAATGCTTGTAATTTTATTATGGGAGGACTCTGTCGCGGAACCTTTGTCGCGGACCCACGACAAAATCCTTGTTCCGCGACCAGGAATTATGTCCTTACCAATTTTCAAACCCTTTGTCGCTATCCCCTTTGTCGCGGATCCATGGTCCGCGACACAAGTTTTGCTTGGTGACAAAGCAAACCCTAATTTTCAAAATATCAATTTCTCTTATTTCCCACCTCTCTGTCGCGAAATCCCTGTCGCGGACCCACGGTCCGCGACACAAATCCTGCTTCGCGACATGCATGGCACCCTTTTTGCCAAATTTTTATTCTTCATCTCACCCCATTAATTAATTGAACCTTTATATTAATATTTTGAGGTTGAAATCCAATGATCTCAACCCATGATTAATTTGATATAAAGAACTTTGTTCAATTTTCCATTAAAAGATTCTTCTACAAGTGATTAAGCTCTAATGATCTAAGTATATAATCCGGACTGTGATTAATTAATTATGGAATGAGAGATTATTTAGACCATAAAGAGTAACTATGGAATCATTTCCATACCTTGCATGAGAAACCAATGTCTCTCATACAAGATGACCCAAAAATATTTTCTTTTATTTATTTTGTCTTTACCCGTGTTGTGTGAAACAGCTAGTAAGAGATATGACAGACTAACGTTGGCGGGTATTCCCACACGGATAAACTAGCTCGTGGTCTGCATATTAATTATTAGTTGTTATTTTGCATGGTCCTGATAGTGGTCGGTGGAAGCCTTGGCGGTTCGTCCATCCGGGATTATAATAGCTGCTCAGCTGATTCCTATCCGGATACAGTTTCTCTTTCTTTATCTTAATTACAAACCTGAATCTAGAGTTGTAGTAATGTTCGATGACATATGCCAATGTTGTCTAATAATTATTGCAGTAATAGAACATGTGGGTTTTTATCCAATTTCACAGAGAGTGGAGTCTAAGATGACGGCGGCAACTGTCAGTTAGGGCATTCCACTGTCTAAAAATCATCTCATCTTAATGATAAGGGAATTGGACCACAGATAACTGCAATCCAATTAACCCTAATTATTTTGTCATCTCTTTAGCCAAAATTCTTCTCATCTCCGGCTATTTCATCTCTGTGTATCAACTTCTGTCTAAACCCACCTTATATTTTGGGTTATTTAATTTTACACTTCTCTATAAATTTATGCATGATATTATTATGTAGATATTGTGGTCAATACTATTTTGGGATCCTTCCCTTGGACATAGAAGTCTTGATTTAAATCAGATGTTTCATAATAAATTTCCAACAAAAATTCATTTATAAAATCCGGATCTGAGTAAGGGATAAATTCCACAATTATGACTAATTCATATTCGACTGGGGGTTGATTTTGGAAAATTAGAAGCAGAGTCAGCGATTAGGTCTCATCTAGACTGAAAGGATCTGTGTTTTAATTGAGAGTCTAGTACCTGTCTAGGGAATGATTTTCAGATTCATTATTTTCCAAAATTGCTGTATGTTGGAAATCTTATATTGAATATTGCACTGAATCAGAGTCCACTTGGATTCAGATGAGGTGTAATAGATAATACTAGAAGAACAACATGTGGGCCTTGGTTATTTTCTAAGGTAGGGTTGAGTATTCTTTCAACTGCTATCCTTTTCTGCCAAAGCCTATTTTTTAGTCCTGAGTGAGTGCATCCGGAACGAATTAATTTATTAGTTCGTTTCATTAGTTTGTATCTCATAACCACCCGAAGGGAAGTGAACACTGCGAGCGGTTCACCGAGATTAGGGAATTCTTGATCCACATCCGGTCATTCTGACTGGGGGCTTTCTTTTACTACCAGGGTCAAGCTTTCAAAAACCTCCGAGTGATAGGATTTTAAATGCTTTCTTTATCGCTTTCTTTTAAATGCTTTCATTAGAGGTCACTCGGTTGTATTAAGAGTTGTGTAACTGCTACTAGGACTGATAGTTAAGGGATAGTTCAGGCTTGATTAGAATCTTTGGGTGTGACATGGGGGACGATGGGAGTACTTGGCATATCAACTAATGATATGTTAGGTGTTGCTTATCCACCACAGATAAATAACATACCTCGGCAGGGGCAGTTATTAATTTGTGGTATCTTAGATTTTGAGGTCTTAAGAGCATGTAAATTCTCGCTGTAAGTACCTGTCTGTTAAAGGGTACATAGTGGAGAAAGCTTGAGAGTTAGCTAACTGATGGATTATCCCACACAAAGATCTGTGTAACAAAATGGAAGTTTAATTGTGTTTCATCTGAATCTTGTCCAATCTTTATTCTTCTCTTACTGTCCCTTCTGTCAAATTTTAAATCCGCTTTCTTAGAATAATTTTATTGCCTTCTTAGATTAAATTTAATTCGCTTTCTAGAATAATTTTATCTGCTTTATTTTAATTGCTTTCATAGCTTAGTTTAAATTCTGTCAAGTAGTTGATAGTCAAAACACAAACTTGAATCGAGTAACTGAGTGGAAAATCTTATAAAACGACGTGGGCCCTGCTTCCATCGCACATCCTCCAGTGAACGATCCGGTACTTACTATAAATACTGCAATTTTTGACTCCGTGCGCTTTCGGGGGCAAAGTTTCTTAACACGAGTAATAAAAATGTGACAACCTATAAATATATCCCTAATCCCAACTCCATCCTCATAATTCGGTTTCATTAAATAAAATTGAAAACCAAGATTATTATGTTTCAGAAAATACTCATATAGTGGAAAATTGTCAAAAGTTTCATGGCAGGAAATCTCATGACATGAACTTATGAGAAGTATCATGGCGCAGACACCGGGGATCTTCAGTGTGACAGACTGAAGGTCAAGATTGAAATGTCTATCCCGGTTGCACCATGACATTTGTCAAAAGTTTCATGACAGCGAAGACCGCAACGCCATTCGAAATCAAAACATCCCACATGAGTAATAAAAAGTAAAATATATCCTTAAACCCCTTTCCCACGAATCATAACTCTTTTCATTTAATAAATTCGAACTTGATTTATTTTATAAAAATACTCGTGTTAATGAAATTTGTCAAAAGTTTCACTGGCTATCACCAAATTAGGATGGTGGATTCAGATGTTGCTAAGACTGCCTTCAGGACTCATCAGGGCCATTTTGAATTTGTAGTGATGCCATTTGGATTGTCAAATGCACCATCTACTTTCCAAGCACTGATGAACTACATATTTGCAGATTATCTGAGGAAATTCATCTTAGTCTTCTTTGATGATATACTTATCTATAGCATAGATTAGGATTCTCACTTGAATCACCTTGCTATAGCTTTTAAGGTGCTGGAAACTAATGAGCTATACGTTAAAGAAAGTAAGTGCTCCTTTGGTGAAGCTAAAGTTGAGTATCTCGGGCATATTATAGAGGATGGGAGAGTTTATGCAGATCCACAGAAAGTAGTTGTTATGCAATCATGGCCTAGACCTTAGAACCTTAAGGAATTGAGAGGCTTCTTGGGGTTAACTGGCTACTACCGCAGATTTGTGAAAGGATATGGTTTGGTTGCCAAACCATTGACAGAATTACTCAAGAAGGATCGGTTTCATTGGACTTCAGAAGCTATTCAGGCTTTTGAAGCTTTAAAAGCAGCTATGGTATCTTCACCTGTGTTAATGCTACCTGATTTCAACAAAACATTTGTAGTAGAAACTGATGCTAGGACATAGGACTTGGAGCAGTCCTGATGCAAGAAGGCCATCCCATCAACTACTACAGTAAGGCACTAGCAGAAGATCACAAGAGCAAGTCTGTTTATGAAAGAGAGTTGATGGCCTTGGTGAATGCTATTCTGAAATGGAGGCACTATCTCATTGGGAATCGATTTGTGGTTAAAACTGATCACCACAGCTTGAAACACCTCTTAGAACAAAGGATCTTTACTCCAGCACAACAGAAATGGTTGGTCAAGCTACTTGGTTTTGATTTTACCATTGAATACAAAAGTGGAAAAGAAAACAAAGCTGTTGATGCCTTGTCAAGGGTCACTGGAGCCCAACTCACTGCCATATCACTAATTAATGATGATCAGCTTGAAAAGATTAAATTATCTTATGTTGGGGATAGCAAACTTCTACCTATATTACAGCTACTCGATGGCTCACCTAATGCCAAGCCAGGATGGTCACTAAATATTGGGATCTTATATAGAAAGGGAAAGATAGTGGTAGGAAGTCAAGGTGGAGTCAGACAAGAGTTGTTGACATTCTATCACAGCAGATCATTGGGAGGTCATTCGGGAATCACACCAACAACTGAAAGAATGAAAGCCATTTGTTACTGGAAAGGTATGAGGAAGGATATCTACAATTTTATCATGCAATGTGCAGTATGTCAGAAAAACAAAAGTGAGAATGTGGCAAGCCCTGGTCTTATTCAACCTATACCTATTCCAGACAGGGTATGGGATGAAATCACCATGGATTTCATTGAAGGATTACCTAAATCACATGGGTGTGATGTGTTGATGGTAGTGGTTGACAGGTTGAGTAAGGCTGCGCATTTCATAGGCCTGACTCATCCTTTCACCTCCAAAATAGTGGCAGATGCTTTCATGGAGCATGTCTATAAGCTGCATGGATATCCGTCTAAAATCATATCAGATAGAGATAAAATCTTCATGAGCAAATTTTGGCAGGAGTAGTTTAAAAATATTGGTGTCAAGCTATGCATTTCGACAGCCTACTACCCTCAGACATATGGACAAACTGAGGTGGTTAACAGGTGTCTAGAAGGGTTCTTGAGATGTATGTGTGGAGAGCGGCCCCTTACCTGGAGGAAATGGATCTTCTTGGCAGAATGGTGGTATAATACCACTTATCACTCATCTTTGAAGAGGACTCCATAAGAAGTGTTGTATGGGCAACTCCCTCCTCTGTGTATACCTTACTTGCCTCAGTCAAGTATGGTTGAAGCTGTAGACAGATCACTGCAAGCTAGGGATGAGGCCCTCAGAATCATCAAAGCTAACATGCACAGAGCTCAAGACCGGATGAGGTCACAAGCTGACAAGCACAGAACAGAAAGGGAGTTTAATGTGGGAGATTGGGTTCTGGTTAAGCTACAACCCTATAGACAAAGCACCTTGAAGCACCACTCCTATCAAAAGTTACTTCCCAAGTACTTTGGTCCCTTCCTTGTACTAAAAAGGGTAGGAGCAGTAGCCTACCAACTCCAGCTACCGAATAACTCTAAGATCCATTCCACCTTTCATGTGTCTCAATTGAAGAAGTTCAGAGGAGAGGCAGTGACTTCAACTGAGCTGCCTGTGGGCCTATCCAAACATGGACACATCATCATGGTGCCTGAGAAAGTGCTGGAAAGAAGAATCTACCCGAAAAACAATCGACCAGTGGCCCAAGTTCTGATCAAATGGCGGGGATACATGGATGAGGACAGTTCCTGGATGGATGTGGAGGAAGTTCAGGCTCAATTTCCTTGGTTTGTTCTTTGAGGACAAAGAATCCTAAGAGGGGTGGCTTGATACGTTTACAAATTCGGAGGACTAAAATGCAATTTGTGGAAAGTAGATCTCGTAATAATTTTTGTAGTGCGACTTTATAAGTAGGAAGTGCGCTTCTCGTCGGATGACGACGCGTGTCCCTTCTCACTTATAGGATTGCATTTTATTGTTTTCATCGCAGCCATTCATTCCTTTTGTAAGTTTGAATCTTGGCCGTGGGATTCTAACTAATTTGCTCTACGTGGACACTGCTGCATATAGCAGTGCTCGAGTGTAATCATTTCTTTATGCAAAAGTTATACAATCTGCCTTCCCCAATTTGTCTCTCTCTGTGTGTTTACGTGTTACCTGAGCTCCGACGCACGAGACGGCTTCACAATCCACCGTCTCCTCATCGGAATTCCAGCTCGATTGCGGAGTGATCCCTAATCGACAAATTGAGTCGTATCAGATGCTCCCTTGAATCTCTTGGGTTTCCTTGAGCCCCTTGTAGAAATATGGGATTTGAGTGGGATTGAGAAAATTGATGGATTGAGAGATTTAGAAAAGACAAATGAGGGAAGGGGCGGGCACAGGAGAACGCGAGAGGGAGAGATTGCGTGAATAGAGAAAGTAAACTGATGGGATCAAATCAGTCTCTGATCTATATAATAAATCCTGAATACTTTTTGGCATGTACAGACTCTTTTGTCCTTATTAAATTTAAATCATCATTATTAATTTTAAGGGGTTAATCAGTCATTATATGCTACTTTTTAGATCAACGGTTCTTATAAAAACACATAGGCAGACTGATAACTGCTGAGTAATCGCTGAGTAATGCCATGTCATCAGACACATCATCAATATTTATATTTAGAAAATAAAGCTATCTATTAATATAAAAAAATCTTGAGAAATATATTTTAAAAAGATATAAGATTACAACTATATATAATACTTATACTATTTGATTGTATACATAATACACAATATTTAAAAAATATATAATCCTATATCAATATAAAGAATATGATAACCATATTTTAAATAAAAATATCTCATCAAAAATACTCCTATGTTGTATACATTAAATTGACCCTAAAATTATTGATTAATATAAAATAACTAATCACCTAAAATTTTTTATATTATGTTAAACAAATTCTACATAATTTTTTGTTCTTTTTAAAGAAGAAAAGAAAAGATAAAAAGACTAAAACACATCATAGTTTAACTATTCGACATAATATCCTTAATTCAGTAATCTTTTTTTATTTCAATATAAAATAAAAATATATATCTATCCAATAATCCTTATCTATTTCAATATAAAATTAAAATATATATGAAATTCGGAGTAAATTATTATACAATTTTTTTATAAATAATTTGTTCTGTAAAAGAATATAAGAAGTATTTTAGTATAAACAATATTTAAATATTTGTGGTAATAATAAATAGTTTGGGTTGTAGCAATACTTTTACCCAAAACAACTCTAGTATTAAGTGATCATGTTACAAGTTCAAACATGATACAAAACATGTGAATTCAATCAAACATCATTTACCATATTATTTTTCATAAAAAATAGCACAAAGTAAACTGTTAAACATAATAAATAGTACTAACTAATTATTATTTAAACTATTCCCAAAATATAACCCTAAACTAAACAAGTTTGGTCATTTATGCCTTAATTTTTTTAAAAAAATATGCCTAAAATTTATTTAGTTTAAAAATTCTACCCTTCTACCTTTTAAAAATATCAAATTCGACCTCATCAATTCTAAAAATATCACATTTTGGTCCTAAAAATTTGAAAAGAATCTCATTCTACCCATTCATGTTTGAAAAGTTTCACATTAGTGCAACAACTTGAAAACTGTGTATTTAGTAATTAATATTCCCTTTTAACTTAAATATAAAAAAAATATAATTAACTAATAAAATTAGATTAAACTATTTAATAAAATAACATAACATACCATGAATGATAAATCAAATTATATTTATTGTAATATCTTTAATTTTAGAAAGTAATTTCATTTGGAAGTACAATTTAAGGGGTTATAATAATAATGAATTATAAAATAAAAATTAAATTAAATTAAATAAAAATATTAACTACCAAAATTTTTTCATAATCAACATGGAAAAGAAAAATTGGACAATATTATTGACTAAAATGATATTTTAAAGATTAACAGATAATCAAAACGTAATTATAATCAGAATTTATTTTATAAAATTAAAGATTATTCCATAAAAACTAATCACAATAAAGATTTAAAATACATTACTTAATAAAATATAAGTTTTAAATGATGAAAAGATATAAAAAAAAAAGTATAAATAATATTCTTTAAAAACTTTAGGGATAATATTCAAATTGTATACATATTAGGGAGTAAAATAATATTTTTTAGAACCTTAATAATGCAAAAGTATATTCTAATTTTGAATAGTTAAAGGGTATTTATTTTCTATTTGCTCTCATCATTTTAGATATGAAAGAAAACTCTATATATTTAGTTTTTTAATAGTAAAAATAATTATTTTACATTATGTCCACATGGTTGTAGCTTAGAATTTTTTTCCTTCATCTTATTCTCTCCTGTATTTTCCTTTAAAATTTTTATTGTATGTATTCAACCTCTATTTAAGCAAAAGACTTTGAATCTTATGTAATCCAAAAAAACCTAGTTGTATTCACATTTATAACGTTATATTAGTTCAACAACCGTGCGAAGCGGGCGAAAAAATCTAGTAAGGAATAAATGCCCAATTAGTCATTTTTCTTTCCTTTTCGGCCAAATCAGTCTTTTATCTATTTTTATACACAATTAGTCCTCTACCTTTTGCCTTAATGTCCAATTTAGTCCTTTTTGTATAAAATAATCTCCACTTGACTCTCTTTTATATTAAATTGACCACCAATCTTTCAAACCATTTCATTTTAACCCCAAAACTTTAAATAGTGATTTTTATTAATCCATACATCAAACAAATGCCCAACATGCTTCCGTAAGAAAAATTAAACAAAACCTCATACCTCGGGTTTGACCGCCTTGTTGCCGGGTATTCCGAACTCTGGGATTTTACGGACTCCTTCCAACCACACGACCACAGTCGATGGTTCACCAGCTCTGGGCTCCTTCAGCAACAGTCAGCACAATCCTATTTCGTTTCCTACCTTAGGACGTAGCGAGGTTTGGGGCAAAAGAGTTTAATTCTAATTTTGGAAGATTATAGATATATGAAGCCTGGATTTTATTGAAGAAATATTAAAAATATTATTTAAACATAATATCTCCTAATGGAGAAGACAAACACTTAGCTCCTCATGGAGGAAGCAAGACTCTTGGGGATGCTCCCCATACTATTACAGACACAGAAATGAAAATTTGCAGAAAGGAAATATTACAAATGTTTTGAAGAGTTGGGAGAATTTTTCGATGCCTTCCATCTGCTTCAAACTCCTTTATTTATAGGCGTCCGCAGACTTTAATCCCGGATTCCAATCTTCCTCTAAATCCTTGTGACGTCACTGCGTTCGTCACTTGGCCTTAATTTCCACCGGCTACATTATTGACCCTTTGGAATTATTGCGTTAGGTGGCTTTTTGTCAACTCTCCACCTTCTCTTGTCGGCCACTTTCTGCCAGCTACTCTGCCCTTCTTTGTCGGCTTTTAATTATGAGTGTTGCCGACACCTCTCTTTCTTTTACATCCAGCTAATCTTACTTTGGCTTGTGAAAGTTTTTTGGACGTTTCTTCCCTTTGTCCTGTTCGGATCCGGATTTTTTCTGGGTTACCCGGATCTTTGTACCGAATAGAGGTTTCTCTTGTTCTGCACAATATGGGCATATGTGATTATCCCATTGGCCAACATGCATCATGTTGCATGCCTTCTTTCTGGTAGACTCGGTTGCTGGCAACTTGTTTTCCCAGATGAGTAACCTCTTCTTTTCAAAGGAGGTTTCCGCAAACTCTGTGTTTTTCCCTGTTAAGGAATTAACCAGGAACGATCCATTTAAATTGTTTGAGAATATTTTAAACGGATATTTAACCTTTTCCATCTCGGTGAGACATACCCAGAATCCCCATGCTCGTCGGGTGGAGATTTCATCCTCGCCGATTGAAGATACCAATGGTGCCTTCTCATCCATAGACTTAACTCTGTTGAAGGAAATCTTATCAGGTCTCTGTAATTTAATAAATTGAAAGTCCGGATAAGAACTTTTCCCGACTATTTCTGGTGCCGCTGAAATGAACTTAAGCTCGAGAATATCTCCTCTTTGCAGGTGCGGGTTGTTCTGCCATGATTCGTGCACCGCTACTTATCCATCCCGGAAGTTTTTCGATTTCCGGAAACCCTGGTGATGTAGTATGAACAGATGCTAATGCTCCAAAGTCATAACACTTTCGAACCTCTTCTGGTTTCGATCCTTCGAGCATCCATACCCTGTTGTATCTCCCGGATGTCTCGATTACTGTTTTGCTGGGGTTAATTCCCCTTTTGGAAACCACTTGTTCCCATTTTCCTTGGTAGTCCAACCAGGCAGTAGATAGGACCTTCTCATCTGAATTAACTTTAGAGGTGCCTGTCAATGGCCTAAGGTTAATTTCTTCCTCTTTCACCCCAGAGGCAGTGGGTTGACTTGAACTTTCGGAAATGTGACTTTCCTCTTGCTCAACATTTTTGTCGGTATCCGACAATGGTTCCTTTGAAGCAGTGCTTGAATCTGTTTCTTCATATGTGACCACTTTAGCTTTTTGGGCACATTTCTCTTTGTTTACCAGGGAAGCTGATGCTTTCCTAATTGGCTCTAATACTGTTTCCCATAGTGCTGTCATTGCTATATGGGAGGCTCGTATATTGTTGCGGACCATGTCCACATTGCTCTGTTGTATTTGGCCAGCTGCTCGTGCATTGATCTCGAGCTGTCCAAAATGCTTTGATAGTTCCTCTAGGTTTTCTCTGAGGTGCCTGAATCTCGTAATGATGGAATCAGCTTCAAATGCTTCCATCTCTTGTCAAGAAATCTGCAAGAACATTTTCATGAGATTTTATAACATCAATATCTGAAGTATAATATTGACATTCAGCTTGCCATCTGATAATACGAGTTTTTTCAATTTTTGATTCAAGTTTATTTTTTAGAAAAGCTCTAACATTAGTATTATCAACTTTTAATACAAATTTCTTTGCAAGTAAGAATAAGAGCCATTTTTTAAATGTTTTCCATACTGCAAAGAATTCTTTTTCATTAATGTGCCAAAGTTTGGCTTGTTGTTCAGTGAACAACCCTCCTGTGTATCTACAAGGTTCTTGACCCGTAGTTGTTTTTCTCATGAGCACTCCCGCCCATCGAAAATCATTGGCGTCTGTGTAGACTAACAGCTCATCCTCATCTTGAGGTATCACGAGTTTTGGCAAGCTATTGCAGACTTACTTTAGTTCACGAATTCTCTTGGTATGGATTTCTTCCCATTTCCATCTAGAGCTTTCAGTCTCTTTCAGGAGTGGTCTAAAATCCTTTCTATATTTTTCAAGGTCTTTTATAAACATACCTGCAAAATTTACAACTCCCAAGAAACTCTGAAGTTGTTTCTTGTCTTTTAATATGTCAGGAAAATTGCATATTTTTTCCACAATGTGTTCCTGTAACTCTATCCCTGCTTCATCAATTTGAACTCCTAAGAATTCAATTTTGTTAGCAGCGATAGTAGCCTTTTTTCTCAGAGAGGACAAGACCTTCCCTGTGACATGCATCTGAAAATATTTCAAGATGTTTGATATGTTCTTTAATATTTCGAGATGCAATCAGAATGTCATCTATGTAGACGAACATAAACTCTAGATAATCCTTAAATAGATTATCCATCTTTCTTTGGAATATCTGAGGGGCATTAGAAAGCCCCATTGGCATAACATTCCAAATATATTGCCCTTGTGGGGTGGAGAATGCTGTGAATTTCTTCGATTCATTCTCCATCTTAATCTGATAGAAACCAGATTTGCAATCAAATTTAGAAAATACTTTAGCACCTTTGATGCAATCAATTAAGTGTTCTCTACTCGGAATGTAATAACCATCAAACTGTATTATTTTATTAATACCTTGATAGTTTATTACCAACTTGGGTTTACCTCTTTTTATTTCACCATGGTTTCTTACCAAGAATCCAGGGCTACTATAGGCTGAGACTCCAGGCTCGATGAGTTTAAGATCGATATGCTCCTTGATAATTTGCTGCATATCTTTCTTATCCTGTATATTCATTAGGATGGGTTTGTATCAAACATACTCATATTTATATTGTTCTTTTACCTGTAGAGTAGCTTCGATCTTGTTTTTATCCCACAATGCCAGAGGATCCTCGTTAAAGTTTCTCTTGATAAGTCTTTTGACATTTTCGAGGGACAATTTAGTTTCCCCATCAATGTCTAATGAAGTTATATTTAATGACTTCATTTCCTGCATTGCTTCTTTGAGGTTTATAATTTCCTCAATAGAAGCTTCATCGAATCCTTGTTGTCTAAAAGACATCTAAGCCTTACCAAACTTTCTTTTATCCTGCATTTTTGGATGGGTTAATGTGGCATCATTATCACCACTTTGCTGCGAAATAATATGGGCATTCACATGTTGAATGCCTTTTCTCTGCGCAACACCTGTATCTCATTTCCACAACTTGTGGTAAATATTAACAAATTTCTTTTGTTATCTTGAACATATTTTGTAAAGGATTGTATGAAATTATTTCCTAACAAAATATCCGCTCATGTATCATGAAAGTAAATAGGAGGCGTTTTTACCTTATACCAAGGTGTACCAAATGCTCCTCCAATCATGATATTGGCCTGTCGAATACCCTTATTTAGTACTAAGATTTTTTGGGGAAAATCTCTTCCTGCAATAATGGGTAATGATTCCATAGCTTCGCTAGGGAAAACTCCTGGTTTTGCCGTGCAAATACCCGATCCTGAATCAATATAAGCTGCAAAATATTCTGACTTATATTGTTCATATATTATTCCTACAGAGATATAAATGGAAAATGGACTTGTCATTTAATTCTGATGGTGTGACCCTTCAGATTAAATTCTATACCATTATCCTTTCTTACCCATGGTTTATGATTTTCGAGAAAACTTAATCCCAAAATCATAACCCCGTTGTGTTTTCCGGCGGTGCCTAAGACTCTGATCTCATGTCTTGCAATTTCAATTGTTCCTTCATAGGTTCCAATTGATGGCTGCTGCAAGTAGTATAAGTCATCACATTTTAACGATTAATCTTTTCAGTGATGTCAAATATTACTCGTATTTCTTTCCATCCTTCAGGGCATTTAATCTTTATATTATCTACCCCAAAGGATTGAGGAGTTAGATCTTTGATGAACTCCTTCCCTTTATATGCCATAATCCTGTCTTTCGAAAAAGACATACGGCTTGCATACTCAATTCTAGCACTCGTTGATCTGTCTAGAATTGGATGATCTCTTATCTGTATATCTACTCCTCCTAACCTTGGAATCTGGGTAGGATTTGGAGTCACGACTTTAGCAAATTCCTTGAAAATTCTAGGAATTTCAATATATTCTTTCCTGAGAAATAAGTCAGAATGATGATTATTGGAAAGTGCATAAGAGATTCTATAAGTTCTAGAATATGGCATGTTCCCTTCTTTCATTAGATCTTTTCTTTTAAAATCCTGATGAAGGGTTAGCACTCTACTAAAATCTTGGTCAGCTAAGTTATAGGAAATTCTGGGATGTATGTCAAACATTAACTTCCCAGCATATAAATTTCCTAATATAGTTCCAAGAAGACCATCTCTAAGGTTATTGATTCTTCTATCAGTGACTGATAGATGTAATTCAGAATCAATGCCTTCTTTGAAGGTTGCCTTAATTACTACTTCAATGGCTCCTATGTGGATCCATTTCATAGTAATGGCGATTTCCTCCTTCATTCTGCTTTCCTCAAGAATTTCTTCTTTAGGAATTAATTGCATATCCATAACATTACAAATCAGTTCCATAGGAATGGCAAACTCACCTGTACTTACCTTGTAGATGATGTTATGTTTTCTCTGGTTGAGTCCCATCTGGTTGAGTACCACAGATTTATAACTACCCTGGCCTGGGTATGTCATTTCATCTGTGGTGGATGAGCAACACCTGACAAGTCATTTATTGAGATGCCAAGTACTACTATCATTCCCCCATGTCACACCCAAAGATTCTAATCAAACCCTGAACCATCCCTTAACTGTCGATCCTAGTAACAGTTACGCAACTCTCAATACAACCGAGTGACCTCTAACGAAAGCAATTAAAAGAAAGCAATAAAGAAAGCATTTAAATTCCTATCACTCGGAGGTTTTGAAAATCTGACCCTGGTAGTAAAAGACAGCACCCAGTCAGAATGACCGAGTTTGGATCAAGAATTCCCGGCTCTTAGTGAAATGCTCGCAGTGTTCACTTCCTTCCGGGTGGTTATGAGATACAAACTAATGAAACGAACTAATGAGTTAGTTCGTTCTGGATGCACTCACTCAGGACTCAAAGATAGGCTTTGGCAGGAGAGAACAGCGGTTGAAAGAATACTCAACCCTATCTTAGAAAATAACCAAGGCCTGAGTGTTGTTCCACTAAGATTATTTACTACACTGTATTTGAATCCAAGTGGACCCCATCTCGGTGTAGTGCATAATCATAAATTCCCAACACACAACAATTCTGGAAAATAATAGATATGAAAATCATTCCCTATCAGGTACTAGACTTTCAATTAAAACACAGACCCTTTCAGTCTAGACGAGACCTAATCGCCGACTCTGCTTCTAAATTCCCAAAATCAACCCCAGCCGAATATGAATTAGTCATAACTGAGGAATTTATCCCTTACTTAGATCCGGATTTTATAAAGGAGTTTTTGTTGGAAATTTAATATGCAATATCTGTTTGAATATAGACTTCTAATGTCCAAGGGAAGGATCCCAAAATAGTATAGACCACGATATCTACATAATAATAGCATGCATACAGATATATTTAAGTGTAAAATAAATTGACCCAAAATATAACAGTGGATCTAGACAGAAGGTGAAACACAACCATGAAGTGGCCAGAGGACCAAAGTAATGGCAGAGCTATCAGGTAAATTGCAAACATCTACGATTCAGTTTCCCAATAACTCGGATGGATCGAATTTAAGCAGTTTAAACCCTATAATGATAGTGTCAATATCAGTTGGGCCTCCACTGTCTGTGAATTCTGGTAAAAACCTACATGCTTATTCGTTATAATGATCATCAGTTAGCATTGACGGATGTCAACTGATTCCTTTTATAAATAGGAATTTGGGTTTGGAAATTAAGATAAGGAAAATAAACTGTCTCTGAATAGGGGTTAGTTGAGCAGCTATTATGATCCCGGAGGGACGAACCGCCAAGGCTTCTTCCAACCACTATTCAGACCATGCAAAATAACACTTAGTAATTAATACCCGGATTACGAGCTAGTTATCCGTGAGGGAATACCCGCCAACATTAATCTGGTGTATCATTACTAATTGTTACACACAACACGCAAAGACAAAAGAAAAAGACAGAAAACTAAAAGAAGAGGCCTTGTATGAGAGACATTGGTTTCTCATGCAAGGTTATGGATCGGGTCCATAATTGATGGTCTTAAATAATCCCTCCTACCGTAATTAATTACAGTCCGGATTATCTGTTTAAGTCATCAAGGTTTTGTTTATAAAGGAGTGTTTTAATGGCAATTGAACAAAGGTCCTCTAATCATGATGAAATTTTTTGAGATTAAATAGAGAAGGGAGTCTTTGTCGCGATACCATAAATTTTGTCGCGGACCGAGGTCCGCGACATGGGTATCTCGACAAATTTTTAGAATTTTTGGCAGAGTAACGCCTCTTTGTCGCTAAGCAAGGTTTTGTCGCGGAACGTGGTTCCGCGACAAGAGTGTTTCGCGACAAAGGATTTTCAGAAAATTTTAAAGTATTTGTTCCTTGTCGCTATGCATGGAAGGTTTTGTCGCGAAACGTGGCTTCGCGACAAGGTGTTCCGCAACAAGGGTTTTCAAAAATATGAACAAGGCATAATTTTCTATCTCAGAATAAGATTTTATCGCGGAACAAAAAGCCATGCAAACAAGAGGCGGTTGGCGACAAAGGTGGTTCAGGACAAAAGTCAGAAAAAGTAGAAATGAACAGTGGCATGCAAACAGCGTGATCTCACCCTATTTCAGATTAAAAAGCTATTCTAAGCTAAAAACAAATGAGCAACATTCAAAATATGGAAGAACATGCTTAAACAAAAATAAACAAAGCTGGACAGAATTTAAAATAGAGCAAGAATTCTAATCTAGGGTTTGATCACACTTAAATGCACAACATCATCCAAATAGCCTTAACAGTGAGCATAGTAAAGAGAAATAAGGATCAAATGACCCATAAAATGAAAATGAAAGCATAAATCCATGGGGTGTGAGACCCATTTCGTGATTTGGGACACAAATGGTGAATGTTTTCCCACATTATTGAGTGGGTTTTGTTAATACCCATGATTTGGGTATTACAAACCCTAAAACAAAGTTTAGAAAACAAAAACATGATGTAAAAGTGGCTATCTAAAGCTACTGTGAACAGTAAACACTAGTTAAAAACACTAAACTATGCTAAACTAGGCAAAAAATTAAACCTAAACTAAAAACTACCTAAGGAGAACTCCCAAGCTGCCTTCAAGAACTTCAGATTCTAATGTTCAATTATTCACACCCTTAGCTCAAGAGAAACACCTCATATTTATAGAAGTGTAACCCTAAGCCCATGGGCCTTGATTTGAGCCCATTGTGTCTCAAGACATCACACACATCACAGCTTTGTCTCGGAACAGGGGGTTTGGTCGCGGAACACACTGCATGTGGCAAAGCTTCTCGACTGGGTCTTGTGTCTCTAATGGTGCATCTTTGTCGCGGAACGTGCTTTTGTCGCGGAACAGGGCATTCGCGACAAAGGGGCTTGGCTGGTTTCCTTCTTCATCCGAGCTTGCTTGGTCGCGGAACCCTCCTTTGTCGCGGAACCATGCATCGCGACAAAGGGGCTTCCGCGACAAAGGTGTTTCTGGGCCTGCTGGATTGGGCCGGATGGGCCGAACTTGCTCTTTTTGTGGGCTTTTCTTTCTCTTTTTCCCATCTTTTTCTTTCCTTTTTCTTTTCTTTTCTTTTTCTCATGTTTTTGGATTTTTCTAACATAAATATGTAATAAAATTACATATTTATGCTTTTTTCATACCAGCTTATTATTTTTACAATTATGCATAAATCGGTCCAATTCAACTACTTTCTTACTTGATGTAAGACCGGAATGCGATCAAATGCCCGTTTAAGACACGGAAATGGATTGAAAATAATGGTCATTTCTGGCCATTATCAACATCCTCACATTTAATACTGATCGTCCCCCAAGCAGTAAGAGTCAATGTTCTAAGAACACGGGCTCTGCATATTCAATTCATTTTCGTGGCTTCATAAATCACATTTTTTTTTGGATTGGGATAAGACAATCAAAAACTACAAGTGTTAAATTCCCTTGATTGCAGTGTTGAATAAAATGATACTTGCTCACTACATCGGGCCTACAAATCAAACATTATCATCAACCCTTCATGAATATCATGTTCGAAAGATGCAGGGATTAAAAATTAGAATTAAGGCATGACATGAACATGTACATCGAAACAGAACCTCACATATAAGAGAATCGGAAAATTCACTCACTCTCAATTGGGTTGATCATGAACGCTCAAAATCGAATTCGATTAAATTATCCCATAGGCTTGTAATCAGACCAACTCGCCACCGGCTCATTTCTTCAAATCGAGATCATGAGGTCTTATTCAAGGGTTATAACGGGGCATACGGTTGTAACATAGGTAGAACAGGGAATTTATTGGGCTAAGAAGTGGCAAGAGTTCATTCCATCATGACGTGGCATATTTTTATTTAAAATCTATGATCATCAATATTTTTCTTTTGTTTTTCTTTTTCTATTGCATGACATTAGACTACGTCTAATTGCTTTGTCATTTGCAATTTATTTATGTTGAACGAATCTCAATATTTTTCTTTTTTTTTGAATCGGTTTTTGAATACCGATTGATATTTTTGATGATCATAAATTAGAATGCCTTTGATGGAATTCATTCTTGCACACTTGGGTTTGATTTTCTTGGTCTTTTTAGAAGGCTAGGAATAAAATAGAGGCTTCAAAGAAAAATTAGGCTTAAGGCTCAACTTGGTTAATCCTAAAGAAAAAATATTTTGGGTTTAGATTTCAAACGAAGGCCAAAAATTTTGGTTTTTCTAAGTGCCTCAATCATATGCTCGATTTTTGGAATATGGCATGGTCTTGAATCGGTCCCGATCGCAAGTTCTAGTTTCCTTCAATCAAATTGATTCACACATCAAAGAAATGAATGAGTAAAAGTGACTCATGGCTCAAACCTCACAGGTTGGATTGATTCATGTCATACAGTATTCTCAAATTTAATCAAAGCTTAATTCTAACAATTTATTCAATCAAAATTTCTAATATGCAGATTCATTACCCAACAAGATGATTGCATCATTAAACTTTTATTGCTCAAATCCTTAGGAATTCATTTTATGCATGTTTTCAATTATATTATCCCAATTTAAAAGTTTGAAAATTTAATCACAAGCCTAAATTCAACATGTGAATTTAGAGCAGGTTTATGCATATTTTTGCTGGTTATTAAATTTAAAGCAGTAAAGAGGCACCGTTGTCATACAGAGTATGTCATAAACATATTTTTGGCCTGACAGTCTCTTATTCATCTCGGACTGTACAGATATCTTTTCGAAAAGAAAGCAAATAAAGATTTGTTCAGTGGTCTCAAAAGCTGAGTTCCATTTTAGGGAAAGCAATAATTTACATCCGAGACAAGGGTTTCTTGTGCAGTTAGTACAACCTGCACTTACAAAAGGAGAAATCCCTTGCAAGATACTAATACTAATAAGGAAATAAAACACGCATACTAAGATTCGCCCTTCTTCCTTCAGAACATATATCTGGCCCAGTGGATGTAGCTGGTCAACTCACACCGCAGACACCAGCCATTATGGTCCCTCACGGGCTCGTGCCTCCTTCGGCAGTAGACTCTGGCTCCTTGATCATCCCACAGGTATGGAGTGTCTGGGTTGTCTGCCATCCATGCGAGGACGTTGGTGGACGTGTATGCCAGAATTGACCGATCTGTCACCATCTTCTCGATCATTCTGATCCCTAGCTCGACCTGGCCTTCATCCACCTTGCTCGTAAGCATCAGCCCGCGGGTGAAGATTGACGCCTTATGGTTGTCCTCAATTCCTGGGCGCAGTAGTTCGCAGGCTTGCTCCACATTCTCTTCTGCAAATGCCATGAGTGCTGGAATGAGCTGGAGATTATAGTTTCCTGCCGCTACACATGTTCGCAGGAATCTCTCCTTCTGCCGACGAAGTCTCTCCTGCCATCTCTTCACAGTGGAGGAGTCAAGCTCGCACCGCTTGTACACAATGGCTAGGTTCCCAGCATCCCTGAGCTTTTTGCATGTCTCTTGTGCATTGAACACTTCCCTGATTTCATCCTCTCCTATTCGAGAGAGAATTTCACCTAGGAGCTCGAGTGGCAAGTCCAGCAGCTGGGTTTCTTCGGGTGCAGGATCTGGGATGGGAAGGTTACCCCTGAAAAGATGAGAAGTTATGAATCCAATTTTAGAATTTCCTCAGAGATTTTCAAGTTTAAAAATCAACATCCTCACATTTAGAGCTTTGCTCTAGATGTGAGGCTATCAAATCTCCAACTTGAATTTTTTTAATATAAAGCATAGGTAAACAATATTTTTGGTTTTAAATGGGCTAAGGGGCCCAAAATAAAATAATATTGGCCATTGGGCCTAAAATCTTTTTAATGGGCCATTGGGCCCAAAAACTTTTCATTTTTTTTTTTTATTAAACAAGTCCGAGATACTTGTTGGGAATGGAATGAGATGGACAGATGGAAACGAGATGCTCGAATATTGGAATGTGCAATGGAGACATGGCGAAATGGATCTGCTATTTCCGGACTGCTTGGACTGTTTTGGACAGTTAAAACATTTCCAAAAATTTGCAGACACTGTTTTTAATTTTCAAAAATGGTTGACTTATTTTATTTAATAAAAGTGGGGTGTGAGTAGTCCCATTTTGGATTTTTGAAAATGATAGCAGTTGGGTGACAAAAATACTGCTATTTACTCACACTACAGTTCCACTGGGAACAAAAGACAAGTCAAACATTAAATAAAATAACTCCTTTTGTCTTTTTCCAAAAAGTTGCTTTTATTAAAAGTGGAAGCTTCTCATTGGGTGTTTGTACTATGTTTTCATAAACAAACAAACATTTATTCCCATGATATCTCTAACATGAGAACAAATATGCCCAAAAAGATCTTCCATCTTTATTACTCTCACACCAACACTGCAGGGAGTCACATCAAGATCAAACAAACCAATAACATCAAGATATTCAAAACAATACCCAAATGTTCATCAGTTTGTTCTTTCCAGTTTTATCTTCCAAAATTTTAGCTCATTAACATATTTTAAAACACATGTTCTTAGGGGTTCTTAAAAATTTCAAAACACTGCTCATAATCGAGAAGTTTTCAAAACCCCAAAAACAGAAAAACTCACGCACAAATAAACCATATTATGCCGTTAAAAACCAAAATCACATACTACGAAAAGAACACCACAAAAACAGGAACAGGGGGAGAAAATATGGGTTTATCCTGCCCTCCATGGCTCGGGTCTAGGCACAGGTCCGAGGTTTGGGAGGTTTCTTAAAAGTCTGTCCATAGTTTCCCTTTAGAAACGGGTAAAATGGTTGCGAAGAACACGTGGTGTTCGTTCGGACGAGGGGAAAATGGAGGAAGAAGGAAGAAGAAGAATCTGAAACGACGATGGAAGTGGTGAGAGAGTGGGAAAACTGGTGAGGGTGGGGGGGATTATAAATACTGGAGAATTTGTCGCGGAATCCTAAACTTTGTCGCGGAAGAAGGTTCCGCGACAAGGTTATAGCGACATTAGGGGGGTCGCGGAATTGGGGTCTGGTCGCGGAGCAGCGCTTCGCGACAAAGCCATCGCGACAAAGTTCAGTATAGGGACAAAGTCAAAATGGGTCGTGTCGCGGAATACGAAGCTGGTCGCGGAGGCATGCTCCGCGACAAGGTATATTGCGACCGTGACAAAGAGGATTAAGGACAACAGAGAGTTTGTCGCGGAACAGGGCCTGGTCGCGATGCATGGCATCGCGACAAAGGGCCTTCCGCGACAAAGGTTTTTGAATTTTCAAATTTTCTTGAACTGTGCCCGAATGTGATGTTGGGCCTGAATCCACTTTATTTGATTTGGGCTGAATAAAGTCAGTCCAAATAAATTCAAAATGCTGGGCTGAAAATTAAATAATCCACTTGCATAAAATTAGGTTGGGCCAGTTCCATTTATCTGTGAAATTCATTCCGGGTTTTGAATTTCTTCAAATTCCGAGAGCATTTTCTCAGACTTATGGAACTAATCCAACCAAGAACCTGGTTTCCATGTTACTCTTTTCTGCTCCTTCTTTTTGGTGGTTCCGAACTTTCTGCAAGACAGATAATAAAATGCATGAGATTTTCTCCAAATATCAACATCCTCACATTTAGAGTCTTAGTACTCTAAATGTTTAATTGATTTTTGGATACTTTCTTATCATGAAATAAGCTACTATATATATAAATATGAAATGAGATATTTTTATATTTTTAATACTGTTTCTTATTGGGTGTAAGCCGGGTCTGCCACTGCTTGGCTTTCTTTCTCCGGATCGAACTGTCCGATGTATTCTTTCGATTGTTGTCCGTTCACCACTATGTTACCCCTGTCAGTCTGGATCCTGACGGCTCCATTTTCAAACACCTCTAGTACTTCATGTGGTCCTTCCCATCTAGACTTGAGCTTTCCGGGGAACAGCTTCAACCTAGTGTTGAACAATAATACCTGTTGACCAACATAAAAATACTTTGGCTTAATCCTGCGATCATGCAACTTCTGGGTCCGCTCCTTGTAAATTCGAGAGCTCTCATAAGCTTGCGCTCGTATTTCCTCAATTTCATTGAGGTCCCACTTACGTTTGCTCTGAGCAACTTTCGGATCGAAGTTGAGCGTTTTGACGGCCCAGTAAGCTTTATGCTCTAGCTCTACAGGCAAATGACAAGCTTTTCCGAAGACGAGCCTGTACGGAGACATCCCGATGGGAGTCTTATATGCTGTGCGGTATGCCCATAGAGCATCGTTGAGCTTACGTGCCCAATCCTTACGGGTTATCCCAACAGTGGCTTCGAGTATGTGTTTGATTTCGCAATTGGATACTTCGACTTGACCACTAGTTTGAGGATGATAAGGCGTGCCTATCTTATGGAGGATCCCATTTTTACTCATTAAAGTTTCAAAGGCTTTATTAATAAAGTGTGTTCCTCCATCAGATATCACCACCCTAGGTATGCCAAATCTATTAAAAATGTTGTTCTTGAGGAACTTGATGACTTGGCTACCGTCATTGGTTGGTAATGCGACAGCCTCGACCCATTTGGATACGTAATCGAGAGCTACCAAGATATAGAAGTTTCCACCAGATGGTGGAAATGGTCCCATGAAGTCAATGCCCCATACATCGAAGATCTCAAGTGTGAGAATCCCCTTTTGAGGCATCTCATCCCTCTTGGAGATGTTTCCCATCCTTTGGCATCTGTCGCAGCCCTTCACAAATGTCCTGCAATCCTCATAGATGTGAGGCCAATAAAATCCACATTCGAGGACCTTGTGGGCCGTTCGAGCGGGACCGTGATGACCTCCATACTCTGATTCATGGCATTTTCTGACAATTTGATAGGCTTCATGCTCGGTCACACATCGCCTGATTATTGAATCAGCGCAGTGTTGGAAGAGATAAGGTTCATCCCAGAAGTAATTTAATACATCTCGGTTGAACTTACTCTTCTGATGATAATTGGAAAATGGTGGGGTTATTCCACATGCCAAGAAGTTAGCAATGTCGGAAAACCATGGACAAGCTTGATTATGCAGATGCAATGCGAACAACTGTTCATCCGGGAAATCCTCATTGACGGCTTTTTCCTTTTTATCATTTTCTAATCGAGATAAGTGGTCAGCAGCACCATTATCGCGACCTCGCCTATCTTTTATTATGATGTTGAATTCTTGCAACAGAAGTACCCACCTGATTAATCGAGGTTTGGCATCTTGTTTGCTAAACAAGTATCTCAGTGCAGAATGATCGGTGTACACTATAGTCTTCGTACCTATCAGATACTGTCTGAACTTGTCGAACGCGAAGACTACAGCATACGTTTCTTTCTCCGTTGTGGTGTAATTTACTTGAGCCTCATTCAGGGCATGACTTGCGTAATGAATCACGCTGTGTCTCCCATCCTTATGTTGCCCGAGGACTGCACCTACGGCGAGATCACTAGCATCGCACATGACCTCGAAAGGTATTGACCAATCGGGTGGTTGCACTATCGGCGCAGAAACCAACATCTTCTTGAGCGTGTCAAAGGCTTGGACACACGCTTCATTTATTAAGAAAGCATTTTCTTTAGAAAGCAGATTAGTGAGCGGCTTGGCAATTTTAGAAAAATCCTTAATGAATCTCCGGTAAAAGCCGGCATGCCCTAAGAAGCTCCTAACTGATTTGATTGAGTTAGGAAGAGGGAGGTTAGAAATGATGGAAACTTTGGCTGGATCAACCTCAATACCTGCACGAGAAATGCGATGACCTAACACTATGCCCTCAGTGACCATAAAATGGCACTTTTCCCAATTTAAAACAAGATTAGTGTCCTCACATCTCTTTAAAATCTTTGCAAGATTAGTCAAACAATCTTCGAACATATCTCCATATACAGAGAAGTCATCCATGAAAACTTCTATGCATTTTTCGATAAATTCAGAGAAAATAGACATCATGCATCTTTGAAAAGTAGCAGGTGCATTGCACAAACCAAATGGCATCCGTCTATAGGCAAAAGTGTCGTACGGGCAAGCAAAAGTGGTTTTATCATGGTCTTCACTCGAAATAACAATCTGATTATAACCAGAATAACCATCCAAAAAGCAATAAAACTCTCTCCCAGCCTACCTCTCAAGCATTTGATCAATAAACGGCAATGGAAAATGGTCCTTGCGGGTGGCCTCGTTCAGTTTCCGGTAGTCGATGCAAACTCTCCATCCGGTTACTGGCCTGGTTGCAACCTCTTCTCCTTGCTCATTCTTGGTTATGCACATCCCTCCTCGTTTTGGTACGACCTGCACTGGGCTAACCCATTTGCTGTCAGAGATAGGATAGATTATACCAGCATCTAAGAGCTTGATAACTTCTTTCCTTACCACTTCTTGCATAAGGGGATTCAAACGCCTCTGAGGCTGACGGGAGGGCTTAAACTCTTCTTCCATTAGAATCCTGTGCATGCAAATAGAAGGGCTTATTCCTTTTATATCAGAAATGGTCCAACCTATTGCATGTACATGTTTCTTAAGAATGACCACCAGAGCATTTTCTTGCTCTTGAGAGAGCTTAGCCGAAACAATCACAGGTAATTTTTTATGTTCCGCGAGAAACGCATACTTGAGATGATCGGGTAATGTTTTAAGTTCAAGCTCTGGGGGACATTCAACGGAAGGGAGTAGTTTGCGAGAAATGGGTAGTGGGAGAACAGATTTATCTTCGGGATCCTGCATCAGTACAGGATCCTCTTCTTCCTCTTGGTTGGCGTCGTTATGGAATTCGATGCCGTCAAACTCCTCCAGATCCCCTGTTTTGGGATCGGCAAAGTGAACGGCTTTGCATCCCTTATGCTCCACGCCAGCAGGCTTCAGTACCTGCTTTGATAAGTCATCCAGCATCATTTCACAATCAGATCCAGAGTCACTCTCACTCTCACAATCAATTCTTTCTCCATTATCTATTACAGAAAACATGGAACAAGTTCCCTCATTCGGAAACTTCTGCAGCTGCTCCATATCAAAGGTGATTTCCTCGCCATCAACCCTTAGTGTGACTTTTCCGGATTTAGCGTCAATCAGTGCACCACCAGTGGCTAGAAATGGGCGTCCAAGGATAAGCGGCATTTCAGAATCCTCTTCAATGTCGAGGATGATGAAGTCGACCGGGAAAAGAACCTGCCCGGTTTTGACCACAACATCCTTGAGGATTCCTACGGGCTGAGTGATTGATCTGTCTGCGAGTTGCAGTCTCATCTTGATCGGTTGAATTTCTCCAAGCTTAAGGCGGATAGCCATAGCCAGTGGCATCACATTGATGCTTGATCCTAGATCACAAAGCCCCATACTCACTTTGGCCTTTCCGAATTGTACTGGAAGTGTGCAGCATCCGGGGTCCTCTTTCTTTTCGGGTAATCTCCTCTGAACTATGGCACTACATGTGCTGTTGAGAATAATCACCTCTTCTTGCTCGACCTGCCTTTTTCCTGAAATCAATTCTTTCAAGAACTTAGCATAGATGGGCATTTCGGAAATCATTTCTGTGAGAGGAATGGTTATCTCTACAGACTTTAATCGTTCAAGAAATTTCTTGAATTTAAGATCATGTTCCTTGTTTTTAAGACGTGCAGGATAAGGAATCCTAGGCATGTACTTGTTATTAGCTATTTTTGGTGGTAAGGGGAAGGAAGTTGTACCTTCACCTGTACCCTTATCTGTTTCAGCCGTTTCAGGTGCAGCGTCAGTCTGCAAATTGGCTGTCTCTTTTTCAGCTTCCTTCTCATTATCAGTTTCCTTACCAGCATTGTCGACAACATCATCTTCTTCACCTTCCGCTCCAGTATCCGCCCCTCTCGGTCCAGCTAGTACTCTTCCAGATTTCAAGGTTATTGCTTTGCATTGCAGGTTCTTTTCCGCAGTGCTCGGCAATGTACCTTTGTCCCTTTTCTGCATTTCATTAGCCATCTGTGTAACTTAGGTCTCCACATTTCTGATAGAGGCCTGCAGCTGAGTGTTGATCTCCTTCTGGCTAGTGATAAAATCAGTCATGAAATTCTCAAGCCTTGAAGGGGGCTTTTGATTTTGATTCTGATTTTGATTCTGATTCCATTGGCCTTGGTTTGGAACAAACTGAGGCTGGAAGTTCTGTGGCTGAAAATTCTGGAAGTTCTGATTGGGCTGTTGGAAATTCTGAGGAGGCCTCTGCTGGATCTGGGGTTGGAAGTTGGGATTCTGAAAATGTTGGCCCCTGTTCTGAACGAATCCTTGATTCTGCTGAGGATTGAATTGCTGCTGTTGTGGCTTGTTCAAGAGATGGGAATTCAGGGCATTGTTGTTTGAGTAAGACAAATTTGGGTGTCTATTTGGGAAGGCTCCTGCATAGTTACAGCTTTCAGCTGTGATCTGTTCGCATGTGTTAGTTGCGTGAGCACCTTGACACAGTCCACAAACCACATCTGTTGGTTGTCCCTGAGCAGAGCTCCCAACTCCCACAGACAACGCTGCCACTTGCTCTTGCAGCTTTTCAATATCTGACTTTTCTACTGCACCTACAGCACATAAGCCACGAGGGGGAGGAAGATTACCATCATCAGTAAGAACAGATCTATTGACACTCATGGCTTCAATCTTTGCCCAGGCTTGGTCCATTGGTATGTAGAGCAAATGTTGACCGCCAGCAGCATCGAGCATGGATTTCCATGCTAGGGTCAAACCGCTATAGAACTTTCTCAATCTCTCCCAGTCATGGAAACCATGTTGAGGACATTTTCTGAGCAGGTTGAAGAATCTCTCCTTAGCATCATACAAAGACTCGTCTGGCTTCATTTTGAATTCCGCAATTTTGGAACGGCACTCATCCACCTTGGATTCCGGGAAGTATTTTGCTAAGAAGTTTCTGATCACATCTTCCCATGTAGACTTCTGACTAACAGGCAGTGATTTGTACCATGTTCGTGCTCCGCTTGTCAGAGAGAAGGGAAATAGCCTTAATCGAATAGTGTTGGCAGATTCATTCTGATTCTTGATTGTATCACACAGTTCTAGAAAGGTCTGCAGTGATCATGGGGGTCCTCATGGCTTGCTCCAGCAAACTGGTTGCTCTGGACTAGATTGATTAGGGCCGGCTTCAATTCGAAATTCCTGGCCAAGAATGGAGCTTGTCCAGGGATATTCAGATATGGCTCTAAGATCGGCTGCATGTAATCAGCGGCTGCTGCTTGATGGTTGTTCTCAGGCCCGCCTTGGTATTGCTGTGGGTAGTAGTTCTGATGCAGATAGAAATTCCTCGGATCATTGAAATCATTTGGATTCGGGGGATTCTGATGGGGGTTCTGATACTGTTGATTCTGCTGGTTTTGGAAATTTTGCTGGTTCGGGTGGTCTTGGTTGTTTGGTGGGTTTTGATGGTTGGGGTTGGGAGGGGGTGCCTCGAAGTGCTGTTGTTCCATGTTTGGTGGGTTCCCACCTCCTTGTATGATCTGGGGAGGGGGATCATCCAAATCATCGTTATCAGCATCTTCGGGGTCTTCCTCAATGTTGTGAAGTGGAGGATTGGGGTTGAATGATTGGTGGGATGTCCGGGTTTGCCATATCAGAAATGTCGCTACTGGTGCTTGGTGAAAGTAGTGCCTGTCGTTCCCGTTCCCTTCTTCGTTTAGTCTCCGCCCTAAGACGTCGAGTTGTCTTCTCTATCTCTGAGTTGAACGGGATTTCGGCTGGCGTCTGCTTCCTCCTTTGCATAGAACAACGGCTTCAATAATGACAGTACCTGTACAATCCCCAGGTTAGAATTGGTTCTGAAGGTGAATATTTATAATTATATGTATAAGCTAACTAGGAGCAATGAGGAATGTAATTCTCTAATAAAACGGCGCTGTATCCTCCCCGGCAACGGCGCCATGAAACTTTTTGACAATATCCTACCACGAGTATTTTTCTGAAAATATCCCAGGTTGAATTTATTAAATGAAAAGAGTTATGATTCACGGGAAAAGGGTTTAAGGATATATTAAGAATGTTACTTTTTATTACTCAGGTGTGGTGCTTTAATTTCGAATGGCACTGTGGTCCTCTCTATTATGAAACTTTTGACAAATCTCATGATACAACCGGGATAGATCGACCTTCAGCCTGTCACACTGAGGGTCCCCGGCATATGTGCCACGATACTTGTCATCATTTCATGCCATGAGATTCCCTACCATGAAACTTTTGGCAGATTCCCACTGCACGAGTATTTTCCGAAAAATCATAATCCTGGTTTAGATTTTATTTAATGAAACCAATTTATGAGGATGGAGTTAGAATTAAGGATATATTTATAGGTTGTTGCATTTTTATTACTCGTATTACGAAACTGTGCCCCCGAAAGCGCACGGTGTCAAAAAATTGCAGTAATTTATAGTAAGACCGGATCGTTCACTGGAGGATGTGCGATAGAAGCAGGGCCCACGTCGTTTTACTAGATTTTCCATTCATATTGCTCCAATAGGTTGAAAAGATTACTAACAACTACTAATTGAATGTGAACTAAATTAGCAAAGCAATTGAATCTATTCTTCAAAGCATGTAAATTCTATTCTAGAAAGCAGGTAAAGTTAATCTAAGAAAGCAATGAAATTATTCTAAGAAAGCAGTTAAAATCTATTCTATGCTAACTATGATGCTGAGTCATAGTCCAGACAGAAAGGACAGGAAGAAAAGAATAAATATTGGACAAGATTTAGATAAAGCATAATTAAACTTCCATTTTAATACACAGATCTTTGTTTGGGATAATCCTGTCAGATAGCTAATTCTCATGCTCTCAGTATTGATTTCCCTTTGATAGACAAGTACTTGCAATATGAGTTTACATGTTCTTAAGAATGCAGATTCTAAGATACCACAGATTTATAACTGCCCTGGCCTGGGTATGTCATTTCATCTGTGGTGGATGAGCAACACCTGACAAGTCATTTATTGAGATGCCAAGTACTACTATCATTCCCCCATGTCACACCCAAAGATTCTAATCAAACCCTGAACCATCCCTTAACTGTCGATCCTAGTAACAGTTACGCAACTCTCAATACAACCGAGTGACCTCTAACGAAAGCAATTAAAAGAAAGCAATAAAGAAAGCATTTAAATTCCTATCACTCGGAGGTTTTGAAAATCTGACCCTGGTAGTAAAAGACAGCACCCAGTCAGAATGACCGAGTTTGGATCAAGAATTCCCGGCTCTTAGTGAAATGCTCGCAGTGTTCACTTCCTTCCGGGTGGTTATGAGATACAAACTAATGAAACGAACTAATGAGTTAGTTCGTTCTGGATGCACTCACTCAGGACTCAAAGGTAGGCTTTGGCAGGAGAGAACAGCGGTTGAAAGAATACTCAACCCTATCTTAGAAAATAACCAAGGCCTGAGTGTTGTTCCTTTAAGATTATTTACTACACTGTATTTGAATCCAAGTGGACCCCATCTCGGTGTAGTGCATAATCATAAATTCCCAACACACAGCAATTCTGGAAAATAATAGATATGAAAATCATTCCCTATCAGGTACTAGACTTTATTAAAACACAGACCCTTTCAGTGTAGACGAGACCTAATCGCTGACTCTGCTACTAAATTCCCAAAATCAACCCCAGCCGAATATGAATTAGTCATAACTGAGGAATTTATCCCTTACTTAGATCCGGATTTTATAAAGGAGTTTTTGTTGGAAATTTAATATGCAATATCTGTTTGAATACAGACTTCTAATGTCCAAGGGAGGATCCCAAAATAGTATAGACCACGATATCTACATAATAATAGCATGCATACAGATATATTTAAGTGTAAAATAAATTGACCCAAAATATAACAGTGGATCTAGACAGAAGGTGAAACACAACCATGAAGTGGCCAGAGGACCAAAGTAATGGCAGAGCTATCAGGTGAATTGCAAACATCTGCGATTCAGTTTCCCAATAACTCGGATGGATCGAATTTAGGCAGTTTAAACCCTATACTAATAGTGTCAATATCAGTTGGGCCTCCACTGTCTGTGAATTCTGGTAAAAACCTACATGCTTCTTCTCTATAATGATCATCAGTTAGCATTGACGGATGTCAACTGATTCCTTTTATAAATAGGAATTTGGGTTTGGAAATTAAGATAAGGAAAATAAACTGTCTCTGAATAGGGGTTAGTTGAGCAGCTATTATGATCCCGGAGGGACGAACCGCCAAGGCTTCTTCCAACCACTATTCAGACCATGCAAAATAACACTTAGTAATTAATACCCGGATTACGAGCTAGTTATCCGTGAGGGAATACCCGCCAACATTAATATGGTGTATCATTACTAATTGTTACACACAACACGCAAAGACAAAAGAAAAAGACAGAAAACTAAAAGAAGAGGCCTTGTATGAGAGACATTGGTTTCTCATGCAAGGTTATGGATCGGGTCCATAATCGATGGTCTTAAATAATCCCTCCTTCCGTAATTAATTACAGTCCGGATTATCTGTTTAAGTCATCAAGGTTTTGTTTATAAAGGAGTGTTTTAATGGCAATTGAACAAAGGTCCTCTAATCATGATGATTATTGATTTTAATTATTGCTAACCTCAATCTTTAATCATTAATGACTCGAGGGTTCAATTAGTTAAATGTGAAGATGGAGAATCAAAATTCGGGCAGCATAACGCCCTATATTGCAATTCAAGAGTGTTAGACCTTCACCCGTGGGGTTAAGATGTGAGTGATGCAATATAATATAGGAGGGGAAATGAAGAATGTTTGAGATTAAATAGAGAAGGGAGTCTTTGTCGCGATACCATAAATTTTGTCGCGGACCGAGGTCCGCGACATGGGTATCTCGACAAATTTTTAGAATTTTTGGCAGAGTAACGCCTCTTTGTCGCTAAGCAAGGTTTTGTCGCGGAACGTGGTTCCGCGACAAGAGTGTTTCGCGACAAAGGATTTTCAGAAAATTTTAAAGTATTTGGTCCTTGTCGCTATGCATGGAAGGTTTTGTCGCGAAACGTGGCTTCGCGACAAGGTGTTCCGCGACAAGGGTTTTCAAAAATATGAACAAGGCATAATTTTTCTATCTCAGAATAAGATTTTGTCGCGGAACGTGGTTCCGCGACAAGGGTGTTCTGCGACAAAAAGCCATGCAAACAAAATACAAGAGTTTGGTCCTTGGTCGCCAAACATGGTTGTGTCGCGGAACGTGGTTCCGCGACAAAGTGTTCCGCGACAAAGGGTTTTAAAATATGAACAAGTGTCTTTAGACACCTTTGTCGCGGAACAACCATTTTGTCGTGGAACTTGGTTCCGCGACAAGAGGCGGTTGGCGACAAAGGTGGTTCAGGACAAAAGTCAGAAAAAGCATAAATGAACAGTGGCATGCAAACAGCGTGATCTCACCCTATTTCAGATTAAAAAGCTATTCTAAGCTAAAAACAAATGAGCAACATTCAAAATATGGAAGAACATGCTTAAACAAAAATAAACAAAGCTGGACAGAATTTAAAATAGAGCAAGAATCCTAATCTAGGGTTTGATCACACTTAAATGCACAACATCATCCAAATAGCCTTAACAGTGAGCATAGTAAAGAGAAATAAGGATCAAATGACCCATAAAATGAAAATGAAAGCATAAATCCATGGGGTGTGAGACCCATTTCATGATTTGGGACACAAATGGTGAATGTTTTCCCACATTATTGAGTGGGTTTTGTTAATACCCATGATTTGGGTATTACAAACCCTAAAACAAGGTTTAGAAAACAAAAACATGATGTAAAAGTGGCTATATAAAGCTACTGTGAACAGTAAACACTAGTTAAAAACACTAAACTATGCTAAACTAGGCAAAAATTAAATAATACAAAAAATTAAACCTAAACTAAAAACTACCTAAGGAGAACTCCCAAGCTGCCTTCAAGAACTTCAGATTCTAATGTTCAATTATTCACACCCTTAGCTCAAGAGAAACACCTCATATTTATAGAATTGTAACCCTAAGCCCATGGGCCTTGATTTGAGTCCATTGTGTCTCAAGACACATCACAGCTTTGTCTCGGAACAGGGGGTTTGGTCGCGGAACACACTGCATGTGGCAAAGCTTCTCGACTGGGTCTTGTGTCTCTAATTGTACATCTTTGTCGCGGAACGTGCTTTTGTCGCGGAACAGGGCATTCGCGACAAAGGTATCGCGACAAAGGGGCTTGGCTGGTTTCCTTCTTCATCTGAGCTTGCTTGGTCGCGGAACCCTCCTTTGTCGCGGAACCATGCATCGCGACAAAGGGGCTTCCGCGACAAAGGTGTTCCTGGGCCTGCTGGATTGGGCCGGATGGGCCGAACTTGCTCTTTTTGTGGGCTTTTCTTTCTCTTTTTCCCATCTTTTTCTTTCCTTTTTCTTTTCTTTTCTTTTTCTCATGTTTTTGGATTTTTCTAACATAAATATGTAATAAAATTACATATTTATGCTTTTTTCATACCAGCTTATTATTTTTACAATTATGCATAAATCGGTCCAATTCAACTGCTTTCTTACTTGATGTAAGACCGGAATGCGATCAAATGCCCGTTTAAGACACGGAAATGGATTGAAAATAATGGTCATTTCTGGCCATTATCATCCATCTGTCCCACTAATAGTGCCCCATTTTTTTTGGTACGGTATTTTATGTGGGATAGTTAGCATTTAATGTAGGGGTAGATTAGTGTTTAAAGTGGAGGTAAATTAGGAATTTATGTGATGTGATTGTAATGTATTTAAATTTTTAATAGATTTATTTATGTATGATGTGATAGTTGTGTGATTGAAATTTTAATATAGTTATTTATTAATGTGATGTAATGGTAGTTGTGTTAAAATATCGAATCAAAGATACTAAATTAATAGTGTTTACTTAAAAACGTTAATATTTTTAAAAAACGAAGGGAGCATGTAATTATTTCCTAAACGGCAAATGTGATAATTATAATGGGACGGACCAAAAAAAAAATGAGACGGAATTAGTGGGACGGAGGGAGTAATATTTTTATCGGGTCCTGGGTTGGGTTGGGTCGGGTCCAACCTATTGCTTAGTAATTTTTATTAATTCTTCGGGTCCACGGGTCCACGGGTCTGGGTCCGGGTCCTGTCGGTTCGGGTCTGCTCGGGTCCAATGAGTAATACCTCGGGTCTGGGTCGGTTCTTGGGTCCTAGAAATTTCCTCGGGTTGGGTCTTGGGTCCGGCTGGACCCGACCCAGACCCGACCCATTGCCTCCCTAACTGCGCAAATACTTCTTAACTCCATACCCAATAGTGCTTGGGTATAATCCTTGATTTTTTCGGTTCTCTGTTCTTCAAAATAACCATCTCCTACAAAATGGGTTTTGAATAAGAGGCCAAATCTTTCACAGATTGTGCTTTTGGATTCTCCCTCGAGTATTTGCTCTTTTAAAGCAGCCGTGGAGTTTTTCCAGCCTAGCTTTGCCGATCCTTCGAGACTTAGCCTATTAATCTGACAAAGTTTTCTTTATCGAGTTCCAGGGTGGTTGCTGCAATCTTCATTGAAGCTACCCATTCATCGATCAGGTCTTCGATGTTTCGGAAGTCGATAACGTCGAGGTTCAGTGTTATGCCATATGGATTTAATGGTTGTAACATCGTCTTGGCCCACGGTGTGGATTCTGGTGCTCTACTTGGGTTCCGTCCTGGGTTTCGTCTTGCATTGAGATGCACCTCAGGATACCTGTTCATGTAAAAGTCTGTACTTTCTCTCATTGGGACATCAGGCGGTCCATCGTGGGTCACGTTGGATCCTGATCCTTCCGCATAATCCAATTGAAGAACAAAATTGGGTTTTACATGAACCAGATCCATAATCCCAAGTTAGGAAAATGATTCTGCTAATTCTTGTAGATCGGATAGATCTGCCCTGGAAACACTCATTCGACTGTTTTCAGGAGATCAATCATAAGCTCTTCTTGTGATTTCTGCTTTGGAACCATAGTTGTTTTACCCTTTTGATGTAAAGCTTGTACTGGTCCGAATGCATCTCTAATATTGGCTTGGTTATTCTTGGAAGATCCAGGAATATCCTTCTGCCTTTTCTTGATATCCGAAATGTCAAATTTCAGATTCAAAATCTCTTTCTTTAGATCTTGAAATAATTTCAAGATCTCCTCTGTTGACTGATTCAAGTTATCTATTTTCCCACCTGGGAAATTCTAAAGTGCATATTTACCTAATTATGGGAGATAATCCTTAGTTGGAAAATGATATTACTATTAATCTAGGCAATAACCCACCAAACAAGGGAACATAAAATTGTAAATTCCTATCGTGGAAGTTATTATGAATACCTATAAAGAAGACATAGTAAGGTGGACACTTACTATAAATTTCTTAGGATAAGCGTATGAACCTAACCTACTTTTATATGACGAAGTGTAAAAGACCGATGTAAGTTGGACATACACCTAGTCGGACAACCGTAAGGTATATTCAATCCTCATTTGGAAGTTTCAAGTGATGGGAACTTAGAAATAATCTGGAAGTTCCCATGTGTACAACAAAAGACAACGAATGTTTAACCATAGACAAGAATACTTTCAGTTAAGGATGAGCCGAGTTGGATATAATGAGGATTAAAATTTTGTCTATACTAGATTCGACCGGACAAACTCAAAATAATGCTTTGGATTTGAGAATGTGTCAAGTCATATCCATAAAGCTTATGGATAATGACCTATGACAAGCATGTGACATCTACACGAACATCTAATGTAAGAGGACATACCCTTGGATGGGTAACTTGAGAAGAGACATGGGGAATTTCTAGGCAAGATAGGAACACGGGAATAATTGGAAAATTCTCCTATGTAACCGACTAAAGAGCATCGTAATATTAACAATAAGTTGAGTGGGATATCCTAAGGATTAAATTATCTATATTAGATTGAACATGGAGAATTTACCATAGTATCTTTGGATTGGAGAACACTCAGATGTAAATGGATGATTTTCGGGCAAGTCTCAAACAAGACTGACAAAACGTTTTAAAAATATTTTCCTAAGAAGGCACTTTCATACGATATAAGGTAACCACGATCCCCACCCTAACCATTGGAAAGGAGAAGGGTACGAACAACGAATTAGGACCTGAGACGCTGTGAGAAGAATTACGTAAAGATTATGACCACGACGTAGCAATAGTTGTGTTCATATTAAGGATATAAAAGAACTATCTGTATGGATGAAGTTACATGACTTGTGTCAATCAAGGAAATCTGAGGTGTGATATTTCTCTGGAAGAATGAAAGATGCAATATAAGGACAAAGTTGGAATTATTAAGGATTAGGATTTACTCAAAAAAAACATATCAATTTAATTGAGTCGTTTGGAAACCCCACCATAGAAATGGTATAACATAACAATGGATCTTTTTCCTAAGCTTATTCCGGATATCTTTTGGGGCGTGATAAAATGTAGGTAATCGAGGATGATTAAATGACAGTGTTTATCTTCATCTCCCTAAGGAAGGAATGAAGTATGGAGCGGTTAGCACATTCAACTAAAGAAAGCGCTACAAGGGAGATGGACCAATTGAAGTTAAAGATCAAGAGAAAACTAGTTAGGTCCATCAAATGGATTCAAGTTGGAAGTTAACAGTGTGATAGTCACTGTGTGAGAAGTTAAAGCTGGTCTCAAAGACAGATATCCAGAGCGGTTTAAAGAAAGTTAGAAATGGGTAGTCAGCCATAATATTCCACAAATATTTATTCTAGCCTTAGCGTACTTCGGACATCCCGGAATACGTGACGGTAGCACTCGCCCATTTATCCCGCTCTTTTCTTCCGCTGTACATTAGGGAAAATGGGGGTGTTATAGTTTGTGCCCAGACCGCGCAGCTCAGCTTGGGCCGTGCGATCTCCGTCGGGCCTTTTCTCCTCTCATTTGGGCTTCTATGCTTCTACATTCTTGGGCTTAATTTTCGGGTTATTCTTGGACTATAAATTCCTATTTTAAATTCATTTCGAACTCGAATTTATTTCGTATTCGAAATCTTGAATTCGTCGACTATTGGCTCCCGTGCAATAATTCGTTTAATTATTTCCACAATAGTTTATTTATTAAATTATTTCCGACTTTGAGTTTAAATTCTTCAATTAAATTCTTTTATTCGCGAAATTAATTATGTATGAAAATCGTGGGTATTACAATTTTGGTCCGACAAATTCAACTACTTGGAGATTAGAGTTTGGTGGATTAATTCACTATTGTTTGATCTCGGATCACTTGAAATCACTTAGTGAAATCTTCTGGATTGGTATTCCCGAGACGTAGCTTAGGCCGAACAGGGCCATCAAATCCTGAGTTTGTTTATTACTTTTCAGTTTGTTTACATTTCGCTTCTTATTAATTTTAAACTGAATAATGTGTTCACAAAGGTTGTTTGAATTAGTTTACAGGACAAGTTTGCAGGTTATTAACAACTGTAATAATAATAATAATAATACTTATTGATAATAAGTATTATTATAACATCTGTAATACTAAAAGTAATAATAATACTTTCTACTAGCCCCCCGAGTGGATTGTGAATGTTCTCAATCAAGATACTTTGGGCATGTACCATGATAACATTATGATAAAATAAGATCGGCTTAGCCCCCCTTTACCCGGAAAAAAATGTAATAATAATACTAGTAACTAGTTCTAAAAATAATAATACTAATAATAACAGAAATAATAAAAACAATAACGAAAACAGTCAAATAATAATAATATTATTGAGCCAAAAAACTAAGAATATATGGCCGGTTCGTGGTATATGGTTCGTGTACGGTCCATTGCTTCTGGCATGGTCCATTGGTTTGTGTGCAGTCCATTGGTTCTTGCACGATCCATTTGCTTCTTAATCACCTTTACTAATTAATCTCATAGTTCGTGGTTCTGAGACGGTTCATGCACGAACCACTACACGAACCCTGGTCGATTTCGTCTTTTTGGGCATAAAAGTTGAGATATTTTGTCGGCGATCAAAAAAATTAATTGGCAGGTTCTGAAGGGCACTGAGAGTTCACTCTCGTAAAAGAAAACACACTGTTCAGAAACAAGATAAAAGTCACAATGCAGTAGTTAAAAAAAAAATGTTGCGGAATCATTCCTAGGTTTTTATCATTAATAGTTCATCACATTATGGAAAAATGTTGACATAATGTGTACCACTTTGATCAGTACAAACAATGATCGCTGAAACTTTTTCCATGTAGCAGTATATTACTATCTGCATTGCCCATATAAACTGTTAATCCAAGCAGATGTGCTCACATAGGAACATGGCATTGATGCCAGATCATACACGCATACCTACAAATGAGTCATAATTAGAACAAAATAACAATGATCTTAATATTATAGTCTTATCTCCCAAGCACAAAAAATAAGTCGTAATGGTCGCTGACAATATAACACTTCACATCATCAATTCCAATGACAAGCCGTATTAAAACCAAAGAAAGAGCGAAAGGTTAGAGGATAAATATTTGTCCATTATTGATGCACAATAGATTTTCCTCCACATCAACAAGAGTAGACTAATTCCAAATAAGGTTTACGGGAAATTACAAATTACTTTCTAATGGTTGGGCCCTTATCGGCAAACTACATACTTATAATTGAAATGAAATCCAGCAGCAGATTGGTAATTCAAGCAAGTGCCTTCTAGTGCTTCTGAGACAAAATTCATGACCTTATGGTGTTGATCCTGGGCTCCTAGGCAATCAATTATTCATTCTCCCCAAGCAACCGCCTTCTTATTCATTCTCCCCAAGCAACCGCCTTCTTCAGTCTCCCCTGGTGCCCTCGAAGGCAGGTGGCCCTTTCTTTTTGTAAAGCCAAAAGTTAGAATTTCAATGCTCGGAGAGTAAGATCAACACTCAATGATATATATATATATATATATATATATATCGATTATTGAAACAATTGTAAAATACTATACTCAAAATTGTACTCCTACCATTTAGAACAGAGTAAGAAACCTCATACCTGAATTTTTATGATTTGTTTTTGGGTTAACAAAAATTCCTTTCGGGCTTTCCAACTGCGGAACTTGTTTTGAATCCTAACTGCAGCTGTATGAACTCGTTCAGTGTCTGGTAACAGAAGAGAAAGAGCATGATCATCACACAGTCCAAACCCACTTTTATCATAACCAACTTGGGTTGCACTCTGCTCCCCTGCCACAGCTTTTCCTTGGTTACTTCTGCCGGAGACCTGCAATGTGATTGCTTCTGCAACATGAACAGAAATTCCTTTGTGCCCACTGGTGAATGTAACGCCTTCAGGAGTCCTCCTGAAAGAACATTTTGGAGTGAGATCTGTGAACGATGCAGTATTTGCACCAGGGATGATGACCGTATCAAGATAGGAATAGCTTAAGTGCATATAAAGCAATATCAAGAGAAAATAAATCAGTATACATATAAGTCAACCACAAACATAATGGATTATACTTGGGACAAAATAAGTTAAGTGCATCATGAAATATTCAATTTGAGAAGGGATATCATACTCATTTCCATCTTCACTTCCATCAGTCCCCTGTTGTGCATCTAAACAAGGTTGTATAGGTTTCTCAATGGTATCCTCTAGTCCATTGCTTGTGCAACAATCCAGGTTGCCAATTATATCAAAATCTTTGTGCATACATTCATCCACAAGTAGTTTTGAGGATGAACAATCACTATCATCCTCCACACGGGGGTTTCCATTGCAAGATGACTCAGAAGAATATTCATACAGTTTCGGAGCATCCTCAAAATATATATTGCCTGGACCAATAAGATATGAATTCATGTACAGCATTAAATAATTCAAAATCAAAACATCCAATTTCATGTTGTAAATTTATAATAAAATTTAAACTCACTAATCAATTATCAATTTTGTCGGTAAATAACTTTAAAAAGAACTGTCTATCCATTAAATATACTATTATAAAACAATTACAACAAGAAGCTGCTATCACATTATATATATTATAAAACAATTGTAGCCCCGCTCAGGAAAAAGGCTCAAAGAAATTAGCCCCCACTAGCTATCAAATCAAGAAAACTATTACCTTGATTTACAACAGAAGGATGTGCATAAATAGACTCCCGCGCATAAATAGACTTCCGCGCATAAATAGACTTCCGACCACATTTACGTGTTGCACCATAAGACTCCAGCAATTTCACCGCATCATTTCTAATGATTGTTATCAAACCATAGGAAAGAGATTACTACATCAATCTATAGAAATGGATGTATTAAAATATAAATTATCCGAAATAAATGGAGTCTAACGGAAAGAAAAAATGAAAGCTCGAACCTGCAAAAATTTGCCCAATCTAAGGTAGTCCAACCATTAGCATCCACAAAATCAATATTAATAACCCCCGATTCAAAAATTGGTTTAATTGCCCAGTCAAAACCTAAAGCACCAAATAAGTGTGGGACACCTTGGCCCTTCGCATCAAGTATGTTTGCATCCCCACCACTTTGAACTATGTTACGAAGAAGCCAATTACGCAATGCCTTCCGTAACAAATTTTGTATGGATTGATCATCAGAATCAATTTCTAGCAGCTTGCTGACTTTAGCACATTGCTCAAAGGTCTTAGTTGAACAATTCTCAATCTCAATATAGCTAGGAGAGGTGTAAAGCAACTTTTCAAGTCTGCGGATGACACCCGTTCTTTCGAAATGATTCCTTGGAAAGAACTGAAATTCAAAATTTCCAAATGGAGTGATGCGGAGTTTTTTACATGGTGGATGACTCCCAGCTGGAGGCTGCTGCTGCATGTAGGCTCCCGTAAGTGCCTGCTCATTAGACGTACTCACAACAAATCCTTTCTGTTCCATGTAGTCTTCCACAGATGTCAGCTTATTATCTGTGATCAACGGACAGACACATGATTCAGTCATTCAAACATCTCAATTTATGTACCAACCACAAAAATCTACCATACAATCCAATGGAATTTCCAAAGCAAGATACTGCCAGCCAAAGAGATACAGGAAGGAATGAGGGTCGCCACTTTCTTGTTATTATTCAGTACTCCTTTTGTTTTCATTCTTATGACTTCAAAAATACTACATAACTCAATAGTTGTGAAAAGCAGCCAAAGTAACATTGAAGTGGTCGGCTAAGGTATGACAAGAAAGACAACAAAATAGACATCTATATGATTGAAACTCCTTTCAATAAAGAACTTTACCAAAATAATTATTTGGGGAAACAAATTTATGAAAGTCTTGATGAGAAATCAGATAGCTAAAATTATATCAGTAGTTATATGTTGGTGTACTCCACTGCATTGCACGGAACACAGGTGACAATTTTTTCATTAAATCAAATCTTCAAAGGTGTAGAAGAGTCTAATCAATCAAAACAATGAAAATGCATATCATAAGTCATACTGATTGGTTGAGACGTGGAGTATGATTAATTATATGAGTTGTAACCTGCAAATCAATCTCTACAAAGGATGAACGAAATAAGAAATAAAAAAGTAAAGCAACCAAGACAAAATACAAGATGTCACCAAACTAATCATTATGAAAGTATTATTTATAATTACTTAATGAAAGTATTATTTATAATTACTTAAGAAAGTCAGCTATGCCGCTGGCCGTACCAGTTATCTTCATTTCAACTCAAACAAAAGTAAGCCGCACCATGAAAATATATAGACTGTTTACCATTGTTCTATTTCATTAATGTAAATTACTCCAACAAAAAAGCCAGCCACTAAGCTATCAAATAAGAAAACTATCACCAACCTTGATTTACAATAGAAGGATCTGTGGAAATAAACTCCCCCGCACGTTCACGTGTTGCACCATAAGACTCGAGCAATTTCACCACCTCATTTCTGATCATTGTTATCAAACCATAGCAAGAGATCAATAAATTAATCAATAGAGGTGGATGTACAAAGAAATAAATTATCCCAAACAAACGAAGTGGGGAAAAAAAATTGAAAATTTGAAAAAATTAAAGAAAGAATGAAAGCTCCAACCTGCTGCTAAACTTTGCCCAATCAAGGGTAGTGTAACCATTAGCATCCACAAAATTAATATCAATAACCCCCGATTCAAAAATTGGTTTAATTGCCCAATCAAAACCTAAAGCAGCAAATAAGTGCGGGACACCTTGGCCCTTCGCATCAAGTATGTTCGCATCCCTACTAATTTGAACTATCTTGTGAAGAAGCCAATTGCGCAACGACTTCTTCAACAGATTTTGTGACTGATCATTAGAATCCAATTCTAATAACCTGCTTACAGTGACACATTGCTCAAACATTTTAGTTGACCAGTTCTCGATGTAGCTTGGAGAGGTGCTCAACATCTTCTGGAGTCTCAACATGAAATGATTTCTTTCCAATTCTTTGCTATCCCGGTATTCAAATCTTCCAGCTGGACATGAAAACCCATTGGAACATTTTACGTGAAGTGGAACAATTCCAATGTTATGCAAAGGTGCTATACATTGGAGAACACCTTTTGCTATAACATTTGCGGTAACTTCCACATTGTCAAACAAACAAGTCCAAGTATGTTTTTGCACCTCCTCTAGACTTATCAAGGATTTTCCAACAATAGAAACCTGAAAGAACAAATCTATCTTATGTGTATAAACTAAACAAGATATGTAATTATTTGTCAAATCAGAAAGATAGTAGTAATTAAAATACAACATTAAACAAAAACGTACCGGTACATGTTGAGCTCCGAAGTAAGTCCAACCTGGAACTACATGAGTAGGGCTAAATAATGTTTGCATATCACCTTGTGAGAAATCTGAATGGTGGATTCCACCTGGGTAATCTACAGAGGTCTGGCCACAGACATTAAGAACTCTTATTCTAAAGGCTTATGATATAATTTCTCATTCAGATAATTAAAAATATTATTGTGATCAAATATATTAATAAAAGTTCCTATTGTAGTTCTAAAGTAACCTTATTTTAACAAAAATAAAATAAAATAAATAAATTAGCTATTTTCATTCTAAAACAGTTGAAACATGTTAATATATTTATTTTCATTCTAAAATAAATAAATTAGCTATTTTCAACTATTCAAGTAAGGTGGACCGTGGACGTATATGTTTTTGTTAATAAACTTTATTGTAATTGGAATAATTAAGTATATAACCATAATTGTTTTTCAATTGCTAATAATCAACTATTAGATTATTGTTGTTAACACACAACATAGTGGTTCTATAGTAATTGCAATAATCAACTATTAGACTATTTTCACTTTCTCAGATAAAAAACTAGATCAACTTTAAGACGAAAAATGATATTATTCAACAACATGATCGGTGTTATTAAAAGTTAGCAGATATATCATTTTTTTGGTTAGAGAAAGATTGGATAACAACTTTGGGACTGTTATATTATTTTATAAAATAACTAAAATAAATAAATAAAGAGAGAGATTCTTTGCAGTGGCACAAGTCATAATTTTTTAAACTCATCCAAAAAAAAGTCAAAATTTTTTAATGGATAAACTCTCCACAACCACAGGAAAAATTTAAATAAAACTACCATTCAACAATTGGTGCAGTCTGTTGTAATTCAAGAAGCACACTAACTTTATTGATATAGAATTTAATTAAATAAAGAATTTATTTATGTATCCAAGTCTTAAACGGGAAAACCAAGTGAAGTGATGCAATAAGAGAAAAGCCAACATTGCCTGGAAATAAAATGCTAAGATAGCATCAATTGATTTATCTTCTTTTAAAAAGAAAAAAGAAAAAAACAAAGGAAGAAGTTGTGGCATGAATATGAATCGGAAAATTCATAACTGCAAATTAAAGAGATGAAACCCTCTGAATCCAAACTTACTTGTTCCCCATCTCAACCAACACACAATGGCCTACATTCACTTGAATACCCCTAACAATGCAACTAAGTCATGGACATAAACATGCATAGAAGATATTTTCTCCATCATTCGCATCGAATTCAAAAACATCCACGTATCCAATAAACTTTCATATTACATTCTTTAATGATTAAATGAGATTTGAATGGATGTAGGTTAAAACTTAAAAATTAAGGAGTTGATAAAACTTAATGACAACTTCATTATCAAATTGAAGATTTCAACCAAGATTATACATTGTGGGGATTTATGATAAAATTTCAAATTATTAAGATTCTTTTTTATTGATTTAACTCTTTCTTGTTGGAAAGGAAAAAGTAAAAGTTAATTGCAGCACTGAAGTCTAAAAGAACAGAAATTATAAAGGAAATATCTCAAAATCAGACTTCATTATAGATCTAATTAATGCACTGCTTGCCTGCTTATAATCAAATTACATATATATATATGCACACAAAATAGACTTATACTTCGTATATATATGTATAATTACATTGTTTAATTATTACTGTGTAATACTACATCATTATATTGTATTTGTATCTTCACAGTTCAAGAATAACTAATTTGTGTTATATGCACCCTTTCGAAAGAATATGAGCGCCATGAAATTTATAGGGTTTAGGTATTTCAATTATTGAATTATTTAATGTGTTTTGCGTTTTTGGTTCAATCATTGATGTGGTACAAATAAAAGCCTATATTGTAAATAAACTCATGATTTCTTCTGCAAGAGGTCGCTCCCTGTCTCAATATCCAACACACACTAACTGAACAATGTGGTTGGAGACACAAAAATCAAAAAAGGAGAGGGATTGCAATTGAGCCAACTCAAAATTCATCCATATCAAGAGAAACTAATACAAGTATATAACCATTGAAAATAGCTTTTTAAGACATTCCAAAGTCCAAACGAAAAGGGCACGACAGTATACAAAAGATGGCAGCTAACGAGAGGATCACAACAGCGGCACAATTAGGAATTAGGGATTTTGAAACAGAGACATACCGAAAGAAAACGCGGAGGATGCCGGACGCAGGCGGAGACGATGGAGTTTCCGGCGATGGCAGAACCAGACTCTTGTGCGGAATGGGCCATGGATTCTGGAGAGACTCTAGTGCGATGGGTTCTGGATAGACGACGGCGAGAATGATTTTAGTTTCAATTATTAGACGTAAACAAATTGTGCACTTAAACTACAGCATAATCATAGTCATTCATTCATTCTTTCTTTCTTTTGTTCTTCTGTTCCCTTTTTTTTTTCCTCCCAACTACAAAACTTCCAAATGAATATTTGACATAATTACCATAACTCAGAACCAGATGTAATATGGCGTAAAGATCAAATCTTTTACAGTTAATTAATTCAGGCACACCGGAGAAGTGCAAATTTCAGCTGGGAAAGAGAATAAAATAAATAAATTCGGAACGCTGCAATGAAATCTGGATCGGAAGTGAGGTGAGAAAAATTGAACCTTTGGCTGGAATTGGGCTCGTGATCAGGAAGCACGGGCGGAGGGACCAGTTGCCGGAAATTTGAGGAGGAGGGCGGCGGCGCGGAGGCAAAACTATCCGGAAAATTGAAGAGTTGCTCCTAATGCGAGGCGATTGAAGATTGAAAGGGAAATTCAAAACAATAACGCATCCGAAAGAAGATAAATGGAAGGCTCTATTGAGGGTTGTAGAGGATGGTAGATTTGGGGGAATAGAGCAATTATGCAGGCTGGTTGGGGTTGGTGTGGCCCTGGTTATGGGAGGGGGGAGGGGTGGGGGGGGTGGAGAGAGGGGAGGGAAGGGAAGGGAAGGGCGGGGAGGGGGCGGTGGGCCCCATATTTTTTTTGGGAAAGGGAATGAATACGAGGATTTTTTAATTTTATTACCCGAATTAAACCGCTAATTATGGCTGATAGAGCTGTATGTGGGCTGAGCCCCGTTGGGTCAGCCCGGCCTACAAGGTAAAAAACGTTTAGGTGCATTCGTTTATAATATTCCAGAGTTCAAATATCTTAACTTATTTATTAGATCTAAAAAAAACACATATATAAGATAAGGGTAGAGGAACACTGGTGGATATAGTTCTACATGTTCAAGTGACATATATAAAAATGAGAATGATGAGATCTAAATAAACATGTATGGATGGAAGCTCTTTTCAAATATTAAAATATAATTATACATTTCATCACAATTCAACATAGCTCCAAGATAAAAAGTCACAGGGGGGAATTAATAATCATTGCACATCAAATGATGAAAGCGATTCTCTTTGAAGTTAAAAATATGTATTCCTCTTAATTTCATTTTCTCGTGGTCAATAAAATTATGAATGGAACAACTATAGAGCTCTGAACGATCTCTTCAATATCTCAAATCAAATATGCAACAACATTACATATGAAATTACAGTTCAGATGGTTGAAATATATAAGAATAAGTGTATGATGTATTGTGCAATCATAGTGTTCACAAAAGATATCATTTTATCTTTTATTAAGATCGAAAACCCTTAGGCATGTTGCTGCTTGGTGGGGAGACATTCTATCTTTTATTAAGATCGAAAATATTTAGGCATGTTGCTGTTTGTTGTGGAGACATTCTATCTTTTATTAAGATCGAAAATATTAGGCATGTGCTGCTTGTTGTGGATGCATTTTCTCATCCCTCCCTAGTGCATAATCTGTAGTCCCTAATTTTTAAGTGAGATATTTTATCTATAAATACGATTTGTGAGCAAAGTCATAATTAGGTTAAAGTGAAAAGTATAGATATATTGGACATGTTGTCTGCTACCAACATTGATTTTCATAAAACAGTACCTACAATTTATAGTTCAACTATTAATTATTTATTTTACAGTATGAAATATAAATGGTCTGGTAGGATCGTCATTTTTCTACTTTTTAATGTGTTTCTTGGGCGACATTAAGATTGGAGCATGATATATTGCACAACTAATGAACAATGGATTTTCTTCGATATATGATATGTATAAGAGAGAACACATATACACAAATACTTATAGTGGGTGGGGTTCACCGAACAATGGGGAAGCATGATAGGCATATTAAAACGTGAACTATAATTCACAATACCTTCTTGTAAATTACTTCCTACGTGCTCTTTTAAGTGATCCATTGCATAGTTCAACTATTCATTAAGTCATTTTAATCAAAAGTTTAACATAGTTATATAAGAGAAAATATAGTCAAGTGAGATGTTGTTAGATTTGTCTAATCACATAATTTTATAATATTAATTTTTTTATATACAATTTGAGTTATTAATATATAAAAATGTGTCTTGGACTGCGTGAAAGGCGGAAGGAGTGCATTTAAAAGAGAACAGATGAAGTATAAGCTAATCAACAGGGAAAAAAGGTCAAATTTGAGATACTGAAACAAAATTTAGTTGATTTCTGAAAAGGATCGAGATAAAAATTGAAAAAGAAAGAACAACTTAAAAAAAATAACTGAAATGAAGGCATTTTTTCAAACACATTGAATACTGCCTAATTTCCTATATATAATCCAAATATTAAGAAACCTAAATGTAGAAAGATATCAAATTTATTGCCATTGGCATCGGGAATTCCAGACTCTTACAAATCAAAATAAAATTAGAACGAAAATCAAATTGCTTAAGGCTCATTCAAGAATCCTTGAATCTTATGAAGACTATATTATCAAGAGAAATAATGTCAACATAAATTTATTGTGGTTTTTCTGAAGTGAAAAAAAAAAAAAAAAAGAAAAACCATAACTTAATTTCAAGGTTATGAAGACTATTAAGTACGAAGTATTTAACAATTTAGTGGCAGAATTGACTATCTAACACAATATTTTAAATTTGAGTAAACATGTTTAGTACTACTATTCAAATTAAAGTCAGGGGAGAGTGGGTTATCATTCGTCATTGATGGAAGAATTAATAGAATAATAACTGAAAAAAGAATAAAGATTCATTATTATTTAACTGATCAATTGAACACTGTAAAAATAATTTGGTGAAACTGATGTAGATAATGTAAAAATTACACTAACATTATGTGTAACACCCCGATTTAATTAACTCATAATTAATTTAATTTAGTTATGGTTAATTAACAAAAGACTTGGTGTGTGGATTATTTTGTAGGGAAGGAAGATTTAAGTGGGGGAATAAGTGAGTTCAACTCACAAGATAATAAGAGTCAAGTGCTCAAACGGGTGCAATGAGGTCAAGACAAGTGGTGTAACCCTTTTAACCCACATTCCGACCCGACCCGGATCCACTTGGGTGTTAAAAATCAGATTTTGGACTTGGGGGAAAATCATTTCCACCCTTCACACCCCCAAATCCCGTCACCCTCTCTAGGAGGAACTAGGGTTCTTCCAATTCTTGCACAAATTGAGCTTTGAGTGCAAAATTAAGTGGGGATCTCATACTACAACCTAAGGTAAGTATTTTCCATCATCTACCTCTTGTTTTCATGAAGTTGGAGCTAGTTTTTGATGGGGTTTTGGTGGTGACGGGAATGAAATATAAGATGGATCTTTTGTAGATTGACTTGATTTTTGGAGCTTGGATTCTTGTTTGGAAGCTGAATTTGTGTTGAAGGAAGCTAAGGTTAGTACTTGAGATCATTTTGGTGTTGTTGATTTCAAGTTCTTGGTACTCTTTGGATGTATGTTGGAAGAACTCATGTTTGAAGATGAGTTTTGATGATTTGACTTGATTTCTTGTTATGTAGCTTGGTATTGGTGTTTGGAGGCGTTGGGGAGCTGTATTGGAAGAGTTTGGACCACCTCAATACCAGGCAAGGGTAGAGATAGGCCTAAATGGGGGCATAATCGGTGGAATGGCCGGAAATCGCCATTTCCATCGTTTCTGTTGTGTCGGCGCGCCCTCGACGCGCGAGCGCGCGAGCAGCGCGCGAAACGCGAAGTCACGCCAGCACTGTACAGGGCGCGCGCTCTTGGCGCGCCCTTCCCACAAAGACCGCGCGGGGAGCGCGCGGTCCGTGCTGTTGCGTCGTTCTGTTCGCTCGTTTTCCGGTTCTTCGTCCTTCGTGTTTCCTTAGTTCTTCTTATGCTTCTAGCATGCCATAACCATCATTATGCTCACAATCTTTGAACTTAGTTGCGATTAGCGGTGATCTACTATGCCTTAGTTGAGATCGAGTCTTGTTTCGCTTCTACGTTGATGTGAGTGTTGGTGCCGATATGTGGGGCTTGGCACACCCTTGACACTTAACTCGTGGTGAGTTGTTTATTTTGTCATGACGCGTAATTTTACGTATTGATGTATGTGGAATTGAATCTGATTATGTGTTGGTGCCGATATGTGGGGCTTGGTACACACTTGATACTTAACTCGCGATGAGTTGTTAATGCCGATATGGGGGACTTGGCACACCCCGGAATATTTTAAAACTACTATTTTAAAGAGCCCGGATTATTCTTTTTAAAAACTATTATTTTCAAGTATTATTATTTTTAAAGTTATCATTTATAAACTAGTAGTATATTTCAAAGAGCCCAGACTATTTTAAAGTTATTTATTTTAAAGAAAATACTTCACTCGAGATGAGTGATTGAATTGAATGTGAATAATTGTGATGATATATTGAGACTGAAAAGGATTTATATCCTAGTCGGATTTTAAAGCTATTTATTTTAAAGAAAATACTTCACTCGAGATGAGTGATTGAATTGAATCTGAATATCTGTGATGATATGTGAAAATCTGTGATGATATGTGAATATCTGTGATGATATGTTGAGACTGAAAAGGATTTATATCCTAGTCTGTATTTGGCTAGAAAGGGCTCATGACCCTTAGCCTGACCCGCTTGCCGTAAGCCACGATTTCAGCTGTTAGTGTCCGCGGCGGGGGCACTGTGGGTATGTCTCTCGACCATTAAGGGGTGTGGACCCTTATATGGGAGGGAATACCGACCATGGTACCTAGGTGCGCGCTAGACATGCTTATGTGTTGCATTTAGGGTAGATAGACATTCTAGGTCATAACATTTCATCTCATCATCCATCATTCATCTTATTTGCAGTGGTTGAAGCACCGGTATGGGACGGTGTGATGTTTACTTATTTGCACTGTTCAATTTTTATGTTATGCCTAACAAATGTTTAATAACGGAATATATCTCCACCTATATGTATAAATATACTTCTAGGGAATCAAGTTAATTCTTGTTTCCCCTTATGCCGATTCTTCTATTCTTGCTCAGTACCTTGTACTGACCCTTGCTATGTTTTCATGTATAGATATTCCCGGGGAGGACGCAGAGCCTGAGCACGATGTGGGGTTTGGGGATGAGTGATCTACCTAGAGATGCATTAGCATGTTGTGGACTTATGTGCTTGTCTTGAATAATATGCTATGACTCTATTACCTTGTCTCGTATTGCTGGTGGTACCGATCGGTACACTATGTTCTGTCTCGTGTGTTACTTAATATCTCTGACAGGTTGAGATGAGACTGTTATGTCGACGGTTATGTCGCATGAATAAGGCTTGTAAGCCGGACGTCTGTTATGATGTGAGGTTTCCTTTCTGGATTTGTATTATGATTTATTGGCTTCCTGTTTACTTGGCTACGTGTTATTGATCTTAAATTGATTGGCCAACAGTTTAAGAGAGGTAACACGGCCGTGACGTCACAGAAATTTGGTTTTAAATTTTTGGGGCGTTACATTTGGTATCAGAGCCATGTCTGCTCGTATGTGCTTAGAATTCTAACACAAGCATGCGGTGAGATGTGTGGGGGAAAGCATATAGTGTAGGAATTGCATCTAGCTCCGCTTATATTCTGGTAGATTGCATTGTTTTTTTTTGGTTATCTGCGTGCCCTATAGGAGTGGATTGTGGTTTGTGAATCAAACCAGGATCAATCCTGGGGATATTCCGGGAATTCTATACTTAATAATTGCTGTTCGGTAAAGAATTATTCTTATTTGCCGAGTGTTACTGAATATCTCGTTTCGTTACGAATATAGGATGCCGCCGCGTAGGGATGGAAGGCCCAGGAGGAGGGGAAGGCCTCGTAGGAATCCGGGGCCAGCTTTTGGGGGTCATGGACAGTACCATGAGAATGGTGGACTTGGCAATGATCACGTGGAAGATGTTCCAATTGAGGAACCTGTAGAGGTGGAGGATGACTGGAACTATGAGGACGAACCAGTGCCTCCACCACCGCCGCCACCTGTACAGATGCCCATTGACCCTCAGTTTATGCAATATATGTTTAGTGCTATGTATGGGATGTATCAGGGGCAGGCGAATCAACCTGCACAACCACCACCCAGACCCGTGGATTACGTGCATCTAGCAAGGCATTATCAACCGCCGGTCTTTAGTGGAGGAGTAGACCCGGTCACTCTGACTGTTTGGATTTATCATATGGAGGAGATCTTCGAGAATATAGACTGCCCAGAGGATTGGAAGGTCAGGGTGGACAGCAGTATCTTACTGGACCAGCTCTCCATTGGTGGAGGTCGTGTAAGAGTGAGTTTATGGCGAGACCCAACTTTTCATGGGAAGTTTTCTGTCATGCCTTGAGATCCCACTTTTTCACCACACAGATGATGAATGTTAAAAAGAGGGAATTTCTCAACTTAGAGCAAGCAGGAAATATGACAGTGTCTGAGTACTATGGTCGTTTTGTGGAACTCATGTCATACGTACCAATGCTAGTTGCTGATGAGGAAGATAAAGTTTCGAGGTTTGTGGATGGATTGAAGGCTGATATCCGGACTGGGTTTAGCAACCAACACGCCTGCTTAGCTTCAGCATATGATCAGGCTTTATGCATTGAAAGAGCTCGTGCTGATATGCAGCGCGTGAGGGCCGCTCGTCGCAGGGAGTCAGGGGGGCCGATTAGACCCCATCGTAGACAGACGAGGCCGAGAAACGGTGGAGAGACCTCTAGACCTCAGACTTATGCACAGCTACCGTAAAGAAGCGGACCCCACTGCTGGAAGTGCGGGCAGCAAGGACATTTGAGGCCACAGTGCCCACAGTTGGTGGGTCGAGTAGGAGGATCTACTTCAGATGCTTCTGGTGGGAACGCGTCGCATGGACGAGATGATGTCATGACTGGTAAGTTGCCCATTATTCAATTTCAATCTTGATCGACTTAACCATCTGTAACAAGTACCCCAGGTAGCGCCTTATGTTATTAAATGCGTAGGTACTATACTAGTTAATAATGTGCCTGCTTAAGCCTTATATGATTCTGGTGCATCATGCTCGTTTATATCATCGGAATTCGTAACTAATAATGATATGGGACCACTGGAGGCTTATCAACTCCCTGTTAGCTACCTTCGGGAGACCTCATGCGGAGCCAGTGGATTAAACCCGATGCACAGATAATCATCAAAGAGTGAGAGTTCAGAGCGAATCTAGTGGTGCTAGATTTGGCCGATTTTGACGTGATTTTGGGAATGGATTGGCTGTCTAAGTACCAAGCCAGATTAGACTGCGGGATACCAAGGATTTCCTTTACCGAAGAAGAAGGTGACAGAGGCTCCGGCCTTAGTGTTACCTGATGAATCGGGGGAATATGAGGTAGACACAGATGCATATTATCGAGGACTTGGGTGTGTGCTTATGCAGTATGGCAAGGTGATTGCGTATGCATCTAGGCAATTAAAGCCTCACGAGCTGAATTACCCGACTCACGACCTGGAGATGGCAGCGGTCGTGCATGCATTAAAAATTTGGAGGCATTATCTTTACGGAGCCAAGTGTCAAATCTATTCGGATCATAAGAACCTTAAATGTCTCTACACTGCAGATAAGATGAGCGGTAGGCAAAGAAGGTGGTTAGAGTTTTTGTAGGACTACGACACGAGTATTCAGTACATAGAAGGGAAAGCCAACCGGGTGGCTGATGCACTAAGTAGGAAAGGACATGTACTGAACTCAATTACTCTCCCTTGGAAGTTAAGGCAAGAGTTGGACAAGGAAGGTATTGTGGTTGTTCCTTACGACATGATAGCAAGGTTGAATGCTATGGCGGTGATGCCATCATTACTCGAGGAACTCAGACTAAGTCAAGCTGTAAGTCAAGAGATGATGCATTTGAAAGCTCAGATTCGTAAGGGTAAAACGGAAGGCTTTGTGATTGATAGCAAGAATATGATCAAGTTTGGGGACCGTTGGTGTGTGCCTCCGAAAGATCAGGCGCTGAAAGGAAAAATTATGGAGGAAACACATTGCACACCTTACTCCGTACATCCGGAAGCAGTAAGGATGTACAAGGATTGAGGCAAAACTATTGGTGGAAAGGCATGAAGAAGGAAGTGGCAGAATTTGTGTCTAGGTGTTCCACTTGCCAGAAGGTGAAAGCCGAGCACATGAGACCTTCAGGCTTATTACGACCTTTGGATGTTCCTACTTGGAAATGGGAGTCCATTGCTATGGACTTTGTCACCGGGCTACCCAGGACACGGAGCAGCTTTGATACTATTTGGGTAGTTGTGGACCGACTAACCAAGAGTGCTGTGTTTATACCAATGAGATTGAACTGGAGCATGCAACAGTTCACTGGCGCTTACATCCAACATGTGCTTAGACGTTTTGGTATTCCTCGAGAAATCATTTCCGACAGAGATTCCAGATTCCTGTCAAGGTTCTGGAAGGAATTGCAGACAGCCTTTGGGACACAGATCAGTATGAGTACTGCGTGGCACCCTCAGACTGATGGACAGACCGAAAGGACCATTAGAACCTTGGAGGATATGTTGAGGGCGTGTGTGATGGATTTTCAAGGATCGTGGGAGGAACATCTACATTTGGTGGAGTTCTCCTACAACAATAGCTATCACGCGAGTATTCGTATGGCGCCTTTCGAGGCCTTATACGGAAGAAAGTGCAGGACACCCTTGTGTTGGAGTGATCCTTCAGAACGAGTGGTGATGGATCCTGAACTCATTGAACAGACCCCTGAAGTGGTACGGGTGATCAGAGACAGAATGAAGGAAGCTCAGGATCGTCAAAAGAGTTATGCTGATTTGTCCAGGAGAGACATTGAATTCGAGGTTGGAGATTGGGTACTTTTGAGAGTGTCACCCATGAAGGGCGAGACGATTTGGGAAGAAGGGGAAAGTGAGTCCCAGATTTATAGGCCCCTATGAGATCACTAAAAAGATTGGGAAGGTCGCTTACCGGTTAGAATTGCCAACTGAGGTGGGAAAGGTGCACAACGTTTTCCACGTCTCTCAGTTGAGGAAGTTTATCTCGGATCCTAACAAGGTTATACAACCGGAGGAGGTGGAGTTGGATGACAACCTAGAATACGAAGAATACCCCGTGGCGATTCTAGACACTAAAGAAAAGATACTTCGCAATAAGGTGATCAAAATGGTGAAAGTACTTTGGTCGAGACATGGTGTAGAGGATGCCACTTGGGAGACAGAGGAAAGCATGGCTGGGCGTTATCCTGAATTGGATTTGACTCCAATTCAGTGAAGTAATGACCTTAATCCATACTTTTTTTCATTCGAGGACGAATGATCCTAAGGGGGAGAGATTGTAACACCCCGATTTAATTAACTCATAATTAATTTAATTTAGTTATGGTTAATTAACAAAAGACTTGGTGTGTGGATTATTTTGTAGGGAAGGAAGATTTAAGTGGGGGAATAAGTGAGTTCAACTCACAAGATAATAAGAGTCAAGTGCTCAAACGGGTGCAATGAGGTCAAGACAAGTGGTGTAACCCTTTTAACCCACATTCCGACCCGACCCGGATCCACTTGGGTGTTAAAAATCAGATTTTGGACTTGGGGGAAAATCATTTCCACCCTTCACACCCCCAAATCCCGTCACCCTCTCTAGGAGGAACTAGGGTTCTTCCAATTCTTGCACAAATTGAGCTTTGAGTGCAAAATTAAGTGGGGATCTCATACTACAACCTAAGGTAAGTATTTTCCATCATCTACCTCTTGTTTTCATGAAGTTGGAGCTAGTTTTTGATGGGGTTTTGGTGGTGACGGGAATGAAATATAAGATGGATCTTTTGTAGATTGACTTGATTTTTGGAGCTTGGATTCTTGTTTGGAAGCTGAATTTGTGTTGAAGGAAGCTAAGGTTAGTACTTGAGATCATTTTGGTGTTGTTGATTTCAAGTTCTTGGTACTCTTTGGATGTATGTTGGAAGAACTCATGTTTGAAGATGAGTTTTGATGATTTGACTTGATTTCTTGTTATGTAGCTTGGTATTGGTGTTTGGAGGCGTTGGGGAGCTGTATTGGAAGAGTTTGGACCACCTCAATACCAGGCAAGGGTAGAGATAGGCCTAAATGGGGGCATAATCGGTGGAATGGCCGGAAATCGCCATTTCCATCGTTTCTGTTGTGTCGGCGCGCCCTCGACGCGCGAGCGCGCGAGCAGCGCGCGAAACGCGAAGTCACGCCAGCACTGTACAGGGCGCGCGCTCTTGGCGCGCCCTTCCCACAAAGACCGCGCGGGGAGCGCGCGGTCCGTGCTGTTGCGTCGTTCTGTTCGCTCGTTTTCCGGTTCTTCGTCCTTCGTGTTTCCTTAGTTCTTCTTATGCTTCTAGCATGCCATAACCATCATTATGCTCACAATCTTTGAACTTAGTTGCGATTAGCGGTGATCTACTATGCCTTAGTTGAGATCGAGTCTTGTTTCGCTTCTACGTTGATGTGAGTGTTGGTGCCGATATGTGGGGCTTGGCACACCCTTGACACTTAACTCGTGGTGAGTTGTTTATTTTGTCATGACGCGTAATTTTACGTATTGATGTATGTGGAATTGAATCTGATTATGTGTTGGTGCCGATATGTGGGGCTTGGTACACACTTGATACTTAACTCGCGATGAGTTGTTAATGCCGATATGGGGGACTTGGCACACCCCGGAATATTTTAAAACTACTATTTTAAAGAGCCCGGATTATTCTTTTTAAAAACTATTATTTTCAAGTATTATTATTTTTAAAGTTATCATTTATAAACTAGTAGTATATTTCAAAGAGCCCAGACTATTTTAAAGTTATTTATTTTAAAGAAAATACTTCACTCGAGATGAGTGATTGAATTGAATGTGAATAATTGTGATGATATATTGAGACTGAAAAGGATTTATATCCTAGTCGGATTTTAAAGCTATTTATTTTAAAGAAAATACTTCACTCGAGATGAGTGATTGAATTGAATCTGAATATCTGTGATGATATGTGAAAATCTGTGATGATATGTGAATATCTGTGATGATATGTTGAGACTGAAAAGGATTTATATCCTAGTCTGTATTTGGCTAGAAAGGGCTCATGACCCTTAGCCTGACCCGCTTGCCGTAAGCCACGATTTCAGCTGTTAGTGTCCGCGGCGGGGGCACTGTGGGTATGTCTCTCGACCATTAAGGGGTGTGGACCCTTATATGGGAGGGAATACCGACCATGGTACCTAGGTGCGCGCTAGACATGCTTATGTGTTGCATTTAGGGTAGATAGACATTCTAGGTCATAACATTTCATCTCATCATCCATCATTCATCTTATTTGCAGTGGTTGAAGCACCGGTATGGGACGGTGTGATGTTTACTTATTTGCACTGTTCAATTTTTATGTTATGCCTAACAAATGTTTAATAACGGAATATATCTCCACCTATATGTATAAATATACTTCTAGGGAATCAAGTTAATTCTTGTTTCCCCTTATGCCGATTCTTCTATTCTTGCTCAGTACCTTGTACTGACCCTTGCTATGTTTTCATGTATAGATATTCCCGGGGAGGACGCAGAGCCTGAGCACGATGTGGGGTTTGGGGATGAGTGATCTACCTAGAGATGCATTAGCATGTTGTGGACTTATGTGCTTGTCTTGAATAATATGCTATGACTCTATTACCTTGTCTCGTATTGCTGGTGGTACCGATCGGTACACTATGTTCTGTCTCGTGTGTTACTTAATATCTCTGACAGGTTGAGATGAGACTGTTATGTCGACGGTTATGTCGCATGAATAAGGCTTGTAAGCCGGACGTCTGTTATGATGTGAGGTTTCCTTTCTGGATTTGTATTATGATTTATTGGCTTCCTGTTTACTTGGCTACGTGTTATTGATCTTAAATTGATTGGCCAACAGTTTAAGAGAGGTAACACGGCCGTGACGTCACAGAAATTTGGTTTTAAATTTTTGGGGCGTTACATTATGCAACTTAAAGAATACAAAATCACATTATGTTCATAAGTATTTGTATTTGAGACATAAGAGAAATGAACACATTATATATATGTTCATAATATTACTAATAATATGTTCATATGAAAGAATGAGGAAATTATCTAGAACAATTGTTACCAAAATTTTAAAAGCCAAACTAAATTAAAAATTAGCCGTATGTGAATGCAATTCACCAAATTTAACTGTTAATCATTGAGCATGGAGAATATGTTAATTGTTTATCAAAATTATAATAACATTTATACCTATAATTTAAAAAAAAATCAATAATTATTTTATTTATATTATGGAGTATATGTCAAGCAAAAATTAAAAAATATATATTGGTTTAACTAAATCTATCACAATATCAAATATATTACTCCCTCCGTCCCACTTGAATTGTTCCATTTGACTTTTTGACACTGTTCATTGTTCAAATTTGACTCAATATTATTGTAATTATATATATGAAAAAATTAGTCGAGTTTGATCTTGTTAGATTCGTCTGATCATATAGTTTTTGAATATATATCTTATATAATTTTTAGTTGTATATATTTTGCGATATTAACGATTAAAAAAGTGCATTGGATTGTGTGAAGAAATGAAATGAGACATTTCAAATGGGACAGAGGGAGTATAATTTATTTTCAATTTATATCCTTTTCAAATATATGAAATGATTTTTCAAGATTTTTTTATACTAATAAATATATTTATTACCTAAATATAAGATTTAAAATATTGATTGACTTGGCAAGTAGGATGATTCAGCGCTGACGTGTAATTAATTTGGATGACTGTACGTTTCTGGATGATTAATCAGCATTACGTGGAAACCCAATGCATAATTACAATATAATCCTTAAAATTTAAAAAGGATGGAATATATTTAATAGGGACAATACAGTCGGATTATGCCAAAAAGTATTCAGGATTTATTATATAGATTAGAGTTTTTCGCCCGCTACGCACGTGTATTGAACTAATGTGACGATATAAAATGAGAATATAGTATTTTTTGGATTACATGAGATTCAAAGTCTTTTGCTTAAATAGTGATTGAAATGCATGCAACAAAAAATTAAAAGTAAAATAAAGGATAATAAGATGAAAGAAGTAAATTCAAACCCAGGTGAAAATATATAAAATAAATTATTTTTACTGTTAAAAAATTAAATATATATATAGTTTTTTTTTCATATCTAAAATGATGAGAGTAAGTGGAAAATAAATACCCCTTAACTATTCAAAATTAGAGAAATTACTTCATCCATCTCACTAATTCTTTCTCACTTTCCTTTTTATTTCGTCCCACACTCCCACTACAATTGTCATATTTCCCTGTTTAGAAAAAACTTACTCCATAAACATCAACTAAAACATCGCATCAACTAATTGCTCATCTTTATCACAATAACCCATTATACCTAAAATACTGTGCCCAAAAGTTTTGGGACGGTCCGAAACTAATGGAGTATATTTTGCATTATTAAGGTTCTAAAAAAGTATTAGTTTTACTACCTAAAATATGTTGTACATTTTGACTATTATCCCTAAAGTTCTTAAAAAATATTATTTATACTTTTTTGTTATCTGTTCATCATTTAAAACTTATATTTTATTACGTAATGTATTTTAAATTTTTGTTGTGATAACAGAAAATCCATAAATTTATAAAATAAATTTTAATTGTAATTAGTTTTGATTATCTGTTAATCTTTTAAATATTATTTTAGTCGATAATATTTTTCCAATTTTTTCTTTTTTATATTGATTATGAAAAAAATATGGTAGTTAATATTTTCATTTAATTTGATTAAATTTTTATTATTTTTTAATTCATTATTATTATAAGCTTTAAAATCGAATTTATATTCCGATACCAAGTCTTTTAGGGGTATACTTCTTATAATAATCTGATCATACCAAAATTTGAAATATGCTATCATAATCTCATGTTTTTCATAAAATCGGTATTAAATCTTATTTTCTACTGTTTATAGTGATTTATTGAGACTAAGCAGGATGAGAAGAAGAGCAAGATGCATGAGGCCGCCAAGCACAACCGTCGAAGGTTCAACTAGAGTTTCTATTATCTGTGTATTTTGTGTTTTCTTTTATGATCTCTTGTCCTCTTTTCTATGTTATGACTTTCTGGTGTTGTCTCGATTCAATTCAGTGATCAAAGTGCCAAAGTAGAACTATACAAGATATCAACAATTTATGTGTTATCATGTTATTTAATAATAAAATTGAGATCGAGGGAAAGGGAATCCATCCTTCCCCTTTGTTAGTCAAGAATCTGATGTTCAGATATAATGAATGTTTCAAGTGCTATATTTGTAGTGTTCACATCTTACTAATCATGATTCATTATGTTTTTGTTGCTGAAAGTTTGATGTTATTGAATTTATATATTATTGTTGTTATAACCAAACTTTCAACAACATTGTTGGTAGTTGAAACAACAGGAGTCTGGACTCTGGATATTTTTATCTAAAATTATTTTAAAACCTTATGATTCGGTTCGATTCAGTTTATATTATTTTCAAATAGATAATACTTTTCTGTTAACCGACATTCCGGTTATTCGGAAAGTATATTTGCCATATGATAGCTCGATTCAATTCGATTCGAGTAATTCGCGAATAGTAGGAATTTTTTAGGTTAATTGAATTTTTTGGTTCAGTTTCGGTTCGCAACTTCGAATATTTGCTCGGTTCGGTTAGGTTAGCAAGTACTTGAAAAAACTCGAGTATCCGAACTGTGCCCGCCCCTACTTCACACCGCGATATGGAAGGAGGAAGAGCAGCGGCTGGACAAGAGAAAAATTGAAGCCATCTTCAAGCTTCAAGCAAGGTGAGTTCTTGGCACCATTTTCCCCAATTCTTTCGTCCCACTTCTTCCTCTTCTATTTTCTTTTTCGTTCCGACGGAGAAAGGGGTGTAACGACTGCTGGGAAGTCGTTGGCGGTCAGGCAACAACAGAGTGAATACCATGAGGGGAGGAGCCCACGACGTGGTGATGGTGGCGTCGTGTGGAGGCGCAACACCGGAGAAGCACAGTGTGCGGACGCACATTGTGATGCGTAGCTATAACATTCCCGAGAATACAGAATTTTAAATAGAAATTTAAATTTTAATAAATAGATATACAAAATTTCTCATAAATTTAATTTTTAGGAGATTATATTTTTCAAAAGCATAGATTAATTAAGTCTATGAATTAGATAATTCAATTAGGACCACATTACTTCATTTTTAAAGTGTCCAATTTATCAAAGGGCTTCTTAAACTTTGGGCCCTTTCAAAAACTAAAATAAGGGTCAAAGACCCCTTCCTATAAATGTTACAAATAGGGACCCCATGTTTACATTTGTGTATTAGGTAACAATAAACTAACCCAAATCAATCAAACTAATTTAACCATTGTGGGAAAATACCTAAGTACCCTTACTTGTGGAAAATACAAATACACCCTCAAAACTCAAAAGGCCCTACCTAACCTTCAATCACGATTTCTTACTCTTCTTCCGTGTTGGGCAACTGTAGAATGCTTCTGGCGGACGGTGGAGCACGGCTTCGTAAAGCTCCTCTTGGAATTGAAGCAGTTCGTAGCTCTTCATATGTGTGTAATTAATTGACTCGATACCGTATACAGTGGGTGAAAATATATAAAGAGATCGATTCATCCTGTTTATGATGTAATTCGCTATAAATCGGCGGCGAGTAATCGGAGTAGACACGGGTGGCAAACCGATTCCTTTCTCGAAAATCATTTTAGCATTATCTCACTGAAACATACAAAATGAAAAATGTCTCATTCCCAGCTGCTTATCAACTCCTCCAAGCTCTAATTTGAAGTCTACACTTTTAAAACGGATGGTCAATTGATCAAGTTCTTTATACATTATTCCTGAAAAGTTGGACCAGATTTATTTAGTATATATATATGTTTGTTTGTCTAATTTTATTTTTTAAGGTTGGGTACCTTGCCAAGTGCCAGACCACTATTCAACTCACTCAGAATATAGATTCAAGATCAGAACAATTATACAATCCAAGCAATCAAGTAAAATGAGCGACAGTCAGGCGAAGGCCATGTTGATGAATCTACTGCCAGAAATTATCCTCGAAGTTCTCTCAAGACTTCTCATTCCAACTATGTCTGCAGACAGTGGTATCAACTGATCACAAGTGCAGCTTTAACTGAAGTGTCGGGACAGCACAAAGGTAATTCGAATTTCATCCAGTTCAGTGGCATATGGACGGTAACCGGATGGTTTGGTCAAACCGTTCACCAACCGTCCCAATAAATCTGTATGAAACTGAAGAAGACTGGACGGTCCCGGTAACTTATGGACAGACCGTCCATTTGACCATCCAGTGGATTCTAAAAAACAGAATGTTCAAGACGGTTTGTGGAAGGACGGTCATTCTCCTCCGTGTGGAAATATTGTAGCAATTTACTCCAATGCGGTAAATGTATAGTAATTCATATGGTAAAGAGTTATACTGAATTGTGGTAAATATGTAGTCATATATGGTAAACTTTTCAAGACGGACGTGGTAAACTTCAAGATGAACGTGGTAAATATGTAGTCATATATAAGGTAAGCATATGTTGTAGGGTTTAGGGTCATAAAGAATTGTGTTGTAATAGTCGAATAAGATTGTGGTAATATTATCCTATACTTATGGTATGTCATGCAGTATATATGTGGTAAACCACATAAGCGAACATGGTAAGTTTATCCATTCGAAGGTTTAGGGTTCAAAACTGAAGTCATTATTATGTCTAAATGAATTATGTATTGTCATATTATCTCAATTCATTAAAATTATGACCACAAGTATAATTACCATGAATCCAAATGTATATACTTTATTAAAGCATATATATATATATATATATAGGTTCACATCTCGCGTTGCCTTCATTAGGAGAATCATTCAAATATTCATAATAAAGTTGTGTATTTAACTATCAATATCTTCATCTTTAGGTTTTAGGGTTTTTAAGATTGTAGGGTTTAAGGTTTTTAAGGGTTTAGGGTTCTTAAGAAATTGTGTGGTAAGTAGTCAAGTAAGATTGTGGTGAGCTTATCCTAGACTTATGGTATGCCATGCAGTATATTTGTGGTAAACTACATAAGCAAATGTGGTAAGTTTATCGGGTCGGGGGTTTAGGGTTCAAAACTGAAGTCATTATTAGGGTTTAATAAATTATGTATTGTCCTATTATCTCACTTAATTAAAATTGTAACCACAAGTGTACTTACCATATGTATATACTTCATTGAAACTTCTACGTTCACATCTAACGTTGCATTCCTTAAGAGAATCTTCTATGTATTCATAATAAAGTGCTAATTGTGTATTTAACTATCAATATCTTCATCCAATTGTATTTTACTATCATAACGACGACCAGGAATCATAAATTAGATGTTCTTTCTTGCCTACAAGGTCTATGTCACTTTTAACTCATTCGTATTTTTGTATATTGTTATATGTTCCACTAAATTCTCTCGACGTGATTCAACTCTCGTACCCATATGTTTTTTCAAAGCTTTATTCTATCGTGGTAAATTATTGTTTGAGTTGTTTCTCATGGTTTGATTGATATTACTATACCGTAAATCAAAAGTGGTTATTCTGAACATAGTAACCAACCCTTCATCAACGTGGTAAGTGCTACCAGTAATAATGGTGAAAACTGCTTCACAGCGTGGTAACTTGCAAACAAAGAATTTGGTAAACATTTAATTAAAGTGGTGTGGGAGTGGAGGATGGTCAACTGGACGGTAGTATGGAAGCGTCCACCAACCGTCTTTATACTTGAAAGTGTGAACTTTTTATGTAGCTCTTTAAAGTGGTAAATGAGTAACCAAGCACGTGGTATCATTTTTTCTATATTGTGGTAAATTTTTTTGCTCCACTGTGATAATTAATTACCTTATATTGTGGTAATACTTTGGGCAAATATATGGTAACGAATTACAATGCATAAACCGTCCTCAAGTCACTAGAGTTCTATGTGCAATGAGTATGGTAAAAGGACGTTCCGACCATCCAAATGACCGTCTACTCATCACTGGAGTTTCAAATTTGCCTGACCATCCAAATGACCATCTACTCATCACTGGAGTTTCAAATTTGCCTTTACTTACTACATCTTACTATTACTTATTACCACAACATACCATATAGCTTTACCACATGTTGTACATACAATTTACTAGGATTCTTGATACACATTTACCAAACCACAAATATATTCATCAATAAACCCCATAATAAAGTACCATCCATATACATACAATATCCTCCAAATAGACAAAATACAACACACCACAATGAATGCAGTGAGGAGTGAAGGCCAAAGAACGTTTTTTGAATCGTCCCTCACATCGTTTGCTGCATAACTGTGGTATTAGGACATTAATCCATCACAAAGTTCAAAATAAAAACAAATGCATAGAAAGGAACGAATCCAGAAATCATTATCCAAAAAATAAGTAAAAACGATGAATGAGATTAAGATGGATTCATCGTACACATTGAAAGTTTGAAACAAGAATTTAAATCTTGTCTACATTCAGCTACAAATATACTCCTATTTGCAGAGAGAGATAGGCCTTCTACAATGTTAAATTCCTCAGTTTCAAATACATGTACACATGAACAGAAATTTTCAAATTTTGATTTCAATTTCAATAAAAATATGAAAGGCAACTATAAAACATGCCTTTGAACATCACTGGCAAATAACTTTTTACACTGTATGCAATCTTAAAACTAGTATGAGCATCCTAATAGTTCCTTGGCCAGGAGGGGCATTCTTTACCTTTTGAATCGTTTCCTACTTCTTTGATTCATCCTAGAAAGTAAAGCAAAATCACACAGTTTATCTGGCAAACTTTCAATATTCCCAGTGAGAGAAAGAGAGAGACCCACACTCTATATGACCATAAACAGGTGGAGCAAAATTACACATCAAATGACCATTTCCATTGCTAGTGAGAGAGAATTTCAAGATTCTGTATAAATTTAAAGTCAGAAAAATTAAATTGCAAATAAACATTCACTTTGTAATTCAAAGTATGATTTATAACTTTAGCTAAGACTCATAAGCTAAGTTTTTGAGGAGTCTGCATATTTTTAAACAAAATAACTCCAGTGCTCATATTAATTGTTAAACAATTGTTTCTAGATGTGGAATGAAAAATTCTTAATTCAAGCTCAAAAAGAGCAATGTTTAGATGAAGATTTTCCATCACTGATTCAAGGAATGAAATCATAATACCATCATTAGGAATGACATTCCACCAATAAGTAGCATCTCCTTGGAAACACCTATTCACAAGTACATGAAACAATCATTCAACATTGATTCTAAACAACATACTAACATAATATTACAACTAACCCAATACTAACTTAAAAACATTCTAAACAACATACTAACCTAGTAATTTAACATTGATTCTAACAATCATTGCATTTTATAACTAAAATATTCAACATACCAATATTGATCAATTAACACAATAATGTATTGCAAAATTGAGGCTTCTAAACCAACATAATTGTTCTATTATTTCATCGAACAGATTATGTGTGAATTACATTCACAAACCTATTCCTGACTTTTCAAAATCAGTTTCCCCTCCAATTCTATAATTCAACAATAATTCAAACAATTTCTACCAACTTCAATTCAACTTGAAATCTTCCAAATCACAAAAAAAACCTAATTTATAACCTAACCTAACACAATCCTCAACCAAAAATCACAAAAAAATCCCAAAAAAAATAACAAAAACATTAACACCATACCCGCAACACCTTGATCCGCCTCTTGGTCTTGTCGGTCCTTCTCTTCAGTCTTCGGTGCCATTGTTGCTACAAACGTAGGGTTTTCACTGTAAAGCCTCTTCTATCCAATCTCCCTTGGTGGAATGTGCTAAGTCTTCTCCCTTATGATTTTCTGCTCAGCCTCTTCCCTTTCTCCCTTTCTCGTTCTTCCTTTTTAATTTCCCCACGAATGCTTGTTTCGGTGGCCACTTCTTTCTCCTCTCTCTTGGGTTTCTCTGGAAGAAGGTTTCTCCAGCGCGCTATGTCCTCTCCTCTCTTCGTCGTGTTTCTTCGTGTGTTTTGCTTTAACAGGTGTTTAGAGTTTAATTGGATTAGGGGAATGGGTGGGGGCATAGAAATCGGAAAATAAGGGCCCAGTCCCCAAAAGTCAAAGTTTATTAGAGTAAACGCCCTATACCAGTTTTTTGTTGAGTTTGCACCCTATCTCATATTTTGACTCCAACAATACACCCTACCATTTCTTTACCAAAGTAATTAACAAAACTAACCATTATAATTAATTCAAATTGAGAGACGACAGAGAGAGAAAGAGCGAAAGAGAACAGGGAAGAACGAACGAATGGAGGAAGAAGAGAACGACGGAGCAGCAGCCGTCGTTCAACTGAGAAGCAACCGTCGTTCAAAGAGATCAAACGGAGGAGGAGCAGTCGTCGTTCAACCCTAAACTCTAAACACGAACGAACGGAGGAGCAGAACGGAGGAAGAAGAGAACGATGGAGGAACAAGCTATCTCCGGCTTTCAACTGCAATAATGGCACCGAAAAAGAGGCATTCAACTGATAATGGCATCGAAGAGGAATCCGGAGCATTGGGAAGACGCCGAGGCAAGCAATTCGGGTAATTCTCTAATTCTACTGTGTAGAGTTGTATTTCTATAATTCCTGATTAGGTTTTGGAATTTGCACATTCATTCTTGGGCCATGTAAAGAGGCGAGGGTTCTTCAAGTATTATAAAATGTGTGGGTGGCTGAGTGTTTCTTTATAATGTAGCGGAGAGAATTTTAGGTAATGTTCTATTTCAAAGTTGTTTTGTGATTTTGTTGGTTGAAATTTCTAAGTATTTAGTGGTTTTGTTGGTTTGTAGAAGGATTTGGTAAGGTTATGTGTTAGCTTTTTATGTGACATAGAAAGTTATTATTTGAATTGATTTTTGTGGTACAAAGACTTGTAGTTGATTTGTAGAAGTTATGTTGGAAGTGTTGTTATGGATACTTGTCAATATAAATTGCTCACAAGGTGCTTGATGAAATGCTAGAAAGAATATTATGGGTTAAAATACTCAATTTTGAAGTACATTGGTGATTTATTTGATGAATGATAGTGTTCAACAATTTTTTGTTGTACAATACAATAGCTCAAAAGGGTTGAGAAATAGTTATTGACTATGGATTATGAAAGAAATTTGAAATAATAGAGTTTAGGTTAGAAATTTTTTGTTGTACAATACAATACTTAGTGTTTTGTTGACTGTGATGCCACAATATCTATAAAATTTATCAGCAAAAGCTATCAATCAAGATTGGATTTTAATCATATAATGTTAATTTGAGTCTTAATATAGCACTTAAGGATCCACAAGCTATCAAATTTAATACGAATAACTCGTTTATCATTTAGATCCAAGGATATTAGAGTTATTACATCAAACATCATTTGGGAGGCGACTTCTTAAGTTTTGGGCTGAACACGGACTTCTAGGCATTCCAGTAATTCTCTGTTCCAATCCTTTTACCTTGGCAATAATATATTCTTGTTGCTTTATGTTTCCTATACCAAGAACTCATGCATTATGTTTGACAGAATTTGCAGGTTAGTTTTTTTTTTCCAATTCTATTGGATACGATAGCAGAGTAGATTACCATAATCTCCAACATGGATTCATCGCGGTAAATTTTGTGTGGTGGTCTGACGGCAGAGAGAAGCCATAGAAGCCACCAAATTTGGACATTTCAACAAAGCAAGAAGAATACCCATCTCCCACGTTTGCAAGTGATTCTAGAAACGTTTGAACCGGCCACCCAGAGCTTCATTATTGTAGAAGGCATTAGGATTGAGTTTAGGGCGGGTGAATTGTTTTGTGTCTATATTAGAATTGTTCAAGTGTTATTTTACTATATCGAATTCGATGTTGGATTTAGGATTTTGGGCATTGGATGTTTTGGGATATTGAATTTTGGATAGTGGAAAGTAGATGTTAGAGATATTAAATTTTGGTTGTATGTGATGTGGATGTTAGCTTTTTACAATGTTGGTTTGTGAACTATATGTATTAGTATAAGTTGGTAAAAAAATGTATGTAAAAAATGTGGTAAATCGTCCTAAACGGTGAAGTGGACGGTTTTCTTTGTCGTGCTTCGAAACTTTAACAAGATAACAGTGGAGGGGACAGTTATTTCAGACCATTCCATACATTATAAAGTGGACATAATGTTGGGACGGTCGAGGGACGGTCCTCAGTGACCATCCCATACATTCTGAAGTGTACAGAATGTTTGGGACGGTCTCGGGACGGTTCGGAGGACCGTCCCAGTGACCATCCCATACATTCTGAAGTGTACAGAATATTTGGGACGGTCTCGGGATGGTCCTGAGGACCGTCCCAGTCCCAGTGACCATCCCAATATATCAACTTTGGTTGAGTGTGCTAAAAGAACTTGGTAAGTCGTATACATTGAACTTGGTAAATCATACACATGGTAAGTCATTTACATTGAACTTGGTAAGATAGATATTAAAAATTTGGTAAGTCATATACATTAAACTTGGTAAATCATATACATAGAGCTTGGTAAGTCATTTACATTGAACTTTACAAGGTATATATTAAGGACTTGGTAAGTCATATACATTGAACTTGGTAAGTCGTTTACATTACACTTGGTAAGTCGTATACATTGAAATTGGTAAGTCGTTCCTCACCGTCCCTTACCAAATGTTTTTTGTCTAGACGGTCCTGGTAAGAAAGGGACGGTCCAAAGTGACCGTCTCAAGACCGTCCGCCAAGTCTGTTGATCAGAGTTACATGGACGGTTTCCGAACGCTATAGTGCCCATTGGTAAATAGACTTGGTAAGTAGGTTATACAGTCCATTGGTAAACCCGGTACAAAAAACTTGGTAAATAGCTATAGTGCCCATTGGCAAATAGACTTCAGTGTCCATTGATAAACCCGTTATAAAATATTTGATAAATAGGCTATATATAATTGGTAAGTATCATTTTGCAACACACTGGTAAATAAATAAAAATATTTAGTTAATTTAATTCTTTAAATTGCTTTAAAATATAATTGTATTTTATTATATTATATATAAAATTAAAGTTAATATAATTATATACTAAATCACATTTCATAATTCTTTACTATATCGATGTATAATATTTACCAACTAAGACACCAAATCAATTAGTATATTGACATAATTGGACTGTTGTGGACGGGATAAATCTACCTTGCAAAGTACCGTCCTCCACTCCTAAACCCTTTCAATTTCTCCTTTACCAAGTCATTACTTAGGATTTACCATGCACATTCAACTCACCTTTACCATATATAATTGTTCCAGGTTACCATGTTCATGAAGTGTTAGTTACCAAGTTAAAGAATATTCACTTTTGCATTCGTGTACGGCGTTAACTACCAAACAATGAGATATACCTCCAAAAAGAGCTTACAACGTAACGATACATCGTCGAAAAAACTTTAAGGGTATAGACTATTCCCTTAATGAATGCAACGTGACATCTGATATGGTACCATTGGATGAAGAAACAAACACATTAATAACAATCGTCGAACATTACTACCGGTACATACACTATTATCTTAAGGAGTTAAACGTGACATCTAATAAGGTACGATTTGATGAAAAAACGAACACCTCAATTACAAACGTGGAACGCTACTACGGGTACATACACTATTCCATTAAGGAATGCAACGTGACATCCAATAAGGTACAATTGGATGAAGAAACGAACATAAACATCGAGAATTACTACGGTACATACATTATTATCTGAAGGAATGCAACGTGACATCCAATAAGGTACGATTGAATATTAAAACGAACACTTTGATTACAAACTTGGAACATTACTACGAAAACATTGACTATTATCTTAAGGAATGCAATGTGACACCTCTACGTAGATACTTATTTCAAGTACACACACACACACACTCAGTACATAGATGCTTTCATTGACATGATAGGAACAATGCATAAATCATTTAATCGTAATAATGGCAATCATTTTCCATCCTAAACCCTCCACGGGATAAAATTACCACTATCTTGTTATTCTCTTACCAATTAATGATAGATGCTTTACCAAGTATCTTGTATTTGATTTACCAACATAGTAATGTGGATTACCAGGTTTTTGTATATCTCTCTCCAGCATATTGATGCGTGGTTCATAGTTTAGGGTTTACCAGGTTTTTGTAAGTCTCTTACGAACATAGTGATATGGTTTACCAAGTTTTTGATGAACTTTTTTAAATTTCAACAATAAATGGAGAAATGAATTGTGAAAATTTTTATGTCACTTACCTACGTAGTGATATGGTTTACCAAAAGTGGGTAAGTCTAGTTTTGATAAACTTGGTAAGTGTTAAAAAAAAAATTTGGAAGGTGTAATATTAAATCACTTGGTAAGCCTAGTAGCATTTGGTAAGTCGGATTATGAGACATTTGGTAAGCATGAAACCAAAACTTGGTAAGTGCAATATTGAAACACTTGGTAATATGTACCTAAAAATTGGTATGTCGAATATTGAAACCCTTGGTAACCGTGAGCTGAACCGTCCAGTGGTTTCGATTCTGATACCACGGTGACTGTGGTGACTGTGAGCCGTGCGGTGACTATGAGCTGGTCACTGCTTCCTTCAGAGAGGACTCACGAGGTTTGGATGGTTCACACCGCACGTTCCAATAACCGTGTAAAAAAATGACTTTGTCAATGTGGTAAATCGTGCACAAAGAACTTGGTAGATGTAATAATGAACTTGGTAAGCTAATACAAACAACTTGGTAAGTGTACTATAGAAACCCTAGGTAAGCCGAATACAAAGAACTTGGTAAGTGTAATATTGAAACAAACCCTTGGTAAGCCAAATACAAAAAACTTAGTAAGTGCAATATTAAATCACTTGGTAAGTCAAAAACAAAACACCTGGTAAGAGTAGGTAGAGTAATTATGACAGCCTTGGTAATCCAAATACATAAAACTTGGTAAGAGTAATATTGAAACCCTTGGTAAGGCAAATACAAAAACTTGGCAAGTGTAATATCGAAAAACTTGGTAAGCCAAATATCAATACGTTGGTAAGTGTTGTATTGGAAGTTAGAACCCTTGGTAAGGTAAATAACAAAAACTTGTAAGTTTAATATGAAGAACTTGGTAAGCTAAATACAAAGAACTTGGTAAGTGTAATATTGGGGAGGAAGGGTATTTGGGGGTATTTGAGTATTTTCTCAAGCAAGTGCATTTCAGTATTTTCTCATTTTGGCTTAATTAACTATGTTGATTTATTTTTGTTTAAGTTTCTTAATTGATGGGGCCTAAAGTCTAAAGATTTAAAATGTGGGGCTTTGACTTTAAGAAAGTTTGGGGGAGGGGGTGTGGGCTGGGGTTTTCCCAATAAAATTTGGCTTCATTTACTTCATTAGTCTCTTAGCCAATAGACCAAATTAGGGAAATTATCTCTAACTAATTGTAATTAATTTAACTAATTATAAATTAATTTCCCGGGATGTTACACCTCACACTGAAGAAATTGTAAAATGGAGAGTTCTTCAGCGCCTCCACTCCTCCAATCGGTCGCTTCTCCGGCACAAGTTGCTCCTTTCCCCAAACCGAACCCCACCCACGAAGGAAACGGAGTAAACAGGTTAGGGCTCTAGTATTCAGTATTCTCCTCTTTTCTCTCGCATCATCCATTTCCCCTTCATCGCTCACAGGTTTAGCTTCTCTTGTATATGTTTATTTTTTTTCAATTTGCGTTTGTTTCTATTGTTCTTTTCCTGGATACCATTTGGTTACAACCTTCACTGCAGGACACTATATCTTTGGCATCTATGTGTGTTAGTCATGAATAATAATTATTCTAGAATAAACAACAGAGGGAAAACTGAAACAGAGATTAGAGCTATTGATTACTACGGTGGGTGAACAACTGATTAGTCTCATAATGTGAAGCTCTAACCGCTCAAATGTTTTAAATATTTCATAAAAATATTCATTATGATGACATAAATTAATTTAGTTTTTTTTTTTTTGGTTTCATGTCTCTGTTGCAATTTAAGAATGGTAAATTATGATGAACTAGTCAGAAAAACTTACTTATCACTTATCATATACGCTTGGTGTTAATGGGTAGTTGCTGTCTTGTTTGATTCTACATTATTTACTTCGTATTAATAAATGTCATAGTATTTTTTTCATCATATTAAAATATCTGCTTATATTGATATGGTTTTTTGGTTTAATGTAGGGGGAGTGCAAGTGTTGTTGTATCATCTACAACAGAAAATGAAAGTGCAGAACCTACTGTTATTGATGCATCAAAAGAAATGGATGATGAGCCGGTAGAAAAGAGGCAAAAGACTGATAAGAGAACCTCATCTGAGGTATGGATGCACTTCACCAAGGTCAAATAGGTAGTTGAGGTGGATGGCAGGCATACTACAATACTTTGGGCACAGTGCAATAGATGTATATACGAATCACGGGGTGAAAGTAAAAATGACACAAAAGTGTTTTGGAACCACTTGAAAATCAAACATAAGATTACTGTTGGGCAACAACTGTTGAAAGTTGAAAAAAAAAAAAGTGCCACTGTAGTTGAGACATACATGTATGATGAAAAAGCTAGCTTGAGAAAATTTCATCTAGCAATAATCATGCATGAATACCCTTTTAATATGGTTGAGCATGAATATTTTGTGGAGTTCATCAAATCTTTGCGTCCAACATTCCCTATGAAGAGTCGAATCACCATTCCAAATGAGATAATGGAAATCTTTACTCAAGAAAAGGAAAAGAAGTATGAATTTTTCAAAACAATGAAATGTCATTTTAGTACAACTATGGATATGTGGACATCAAATCAAAATAAAGCATATGTGTGTGTTACAGTTCATTGGATTGATGATGATTGGCATATTCAAAAGAGGATTATCAAATTCATGCATGTAGGGGGACGACATACAGGTGCTAAGTTGTCTGATGCATTCATTACTAGTGTTGTGAGATGGTATATTGAGAAGAAATTGTTTTCTTTAACTGTTGATAATTCATCTACAAATGAAGTTTGTATTAAGGAGGTGGTTGCTGGACTGGGAAAGGTATCCCCCCTTCTGTGTGACGGCATGTTCTTTCATGTGAGATGTGCTAATCACATACTCAATTTAGTTGTAAAAGATGGTTTAGCTGTAATTGTAATTGCAGGTACAATAAAAAAACATCCATGCCTTTGTTGTATCTATAAATAGCTCTCCATTGCAATGGGAGGAATTCATGAAGTTTGTAGTTGAATGTCATTTGGATACAAAGAGGGGTGTTGCACTAGATGTCGCTACAAGGTGGAACTCCACTTATCATATGCTCTCAGATGCTTTGTATTACAAGAATGCATTTAATAGACTTCTTGTTTTGGAGCGCCAAAGGTATGAGAACATTGCACCATCAGTTGAAGATTGGGGTATGGCTTTATCTATCTGCAGATGCTTGAAAAAATTCAATGATATTACTGAACTGTTTTCCGGCACACTATATCCAACAACAAATCTATTTTATAGAAATTTTTTGAAGTTAAACTTTTGTTGACTGAGTGGTGTGTTAGTAGTGATATCACCATTATGATGATGGGAACATCTATGAGTGTTAAGTTTCCCAAGTATTGGAAGAAGTTAAATGTTGATCTAGCTTTGGCTAGTTTTCTTTATCCGAGATTCAAGGAAGGGATCATTGAATTTTACATGAGAAAGTTTCATGGTGAGTTCATGCATCAAGTTGAAATAGAAAAAGTCATGAAAATTGTAAAACAATTATATCAGCATTATGCTTTTTCTTCTTCTGTTGCTCCTAATGTCACACAAAGGTCTTCTGTTGTTGCTAATCACAATGAAGTTTCTGAAGATCAAGGTTTACTTATGGAAGAAGAAAACAGTGAGCTTGAATATTTTTTATAATATGGTAGTAATGTCGGGGATGGTGAATTCAGTGACTTGGATAAATATATAGCAGAACCACCACTGAAATTGCCCAAGTCAGATAAGAAATTTGATATTTTCTTATGGTGAATGCTCACCAAGAGGTATATCCTATTCTCTCACGACTTGCTCGTGATGTGTTAGCCATGCAAGTGTCACTGTAGCTTATGAATCTGCATTTAATGATGGTGGTCGTGTTATAGATCCATTTCGTAGTCCTTTGGATCCTGACATGGTGAAAGCATTAATTTGTACTAAAGATTGGATATCTGCATCCAAAAGAGGTTGTTATTATAAGTTCTCATTTTATAGTATAATTAAATACTTCCTCCGTTCCTAATTATTTGACACAGATTGACTTTTGTCACTGTTCATTGAGTAACTTTGACTCGACTTTTTAATACAATTATATAAGATAAATATAGTCAAGTGGGATCTTGTTGGATTCGTCTAATCGCATAGATTTAAAATATCAAATTTTCATAATTTTTACTTATGTGAAATTTGAGTTATTACGAATTGAAAACGTGTATTGAATTGCGTGAAATGTGGGTCCGTAGCAATTAAAAAGGAACGGAGGAAGTATGTATGATCTTGTCTTGTAACATTATTTGCTTTGAAATTTTAGATTCTCAAAGGAACATTGCATCTATTGTCAATGATTTAAAGGTTTTGGACACATTTGTTGCCAATATGGTAGATCAGGTTTTTTACTTTTACTTTTCGTATAAGCCAGGGATGAAGATTTTATATTTATTAGATGCCGATTACATTTTTTTATATTTTAAATATAGGATGAAGAAATAGCCAGTAATGAAGATTGAAAAGTTGCATACTTTGCAGCTGCATTTTTGAAAATCTTGAAAGGTATTAATGAAAAAATTACCTGTGTTTGATGACTTTGTTTAACCATATGTAGTTGCTTCAATTAATTGTTCTGTATGTTATGATTTTTATCTTATGCAACTTCTGTTTTGTTCTTAAAAGGTTCTGCAATTACTGGTCCAATTGGAAAAGAGTGTGCTGATCTGTGGCCAAGGATTGCTACTGCTGTGAATGCCATTGTCTTTGTCTATATCAATAGTTTAAGTATAAGTTTTGTGCTTTTTTCATTGATCCAAACATTGAACTCCTTTTTTTAATCTCGCTGTATTTTTTTGATTTTTTTTTTCTGAATGGAACCAGGTGGGATGATAGCAAGATTTCAAGTGGAAGCTGGCATTAACAAATATATATATATATATATATATATATATATATATATAACTATAATTTGCTTTAAGGTTTAGATGCTGGAGATATGATACAAGATTTCAGTAGTAGACCTTGCCCTTTGTAAATATATATATAAGTATTCAAGAAAGTGCAATAATATAGAATTATTGGGAGTTCCCCGTTCTTTATGTCGTTCACTACTGTACTATTGCTTTTTCAAATCAGCTTTACTGCCAGAATGAAGCCTCAAAATACGCATGAAAATTCTTTATCCAAATGCAAGAAAATGTTTAAAGCAGGAATATCAAGCATGCTACTTGCATGAATGTTCGATAAACTTTACTATGTGAAGGCTTCAGGTGATCTTTAAAGTGCTGACACATTAGAATTTGATTATGCACAGAGGTGTTTAGTTGGGGATTTAATATTCTTGAACCAAAAATTGAAGCTTTTGGGAGTCTGACATTTTCAATTACTCTCCCCATGTAAATCTAATATTGAAATACATAAGTTTTGATATTCGATTTTGTATCCGAATTCATTATATATTTGTCTCATATCCGTCCCATATCAGTATTTCAAATATATCGAATTCGTATCCGTATCCGGCTTTTCCGTATTCGATTCCGAATTCGAAAATAAAATTGGGTTAGGATACGGGATAGGCATTATCCGCCCGTATCTGTCCCTTTTCACCCGTAGTCATTCTATTATTTAATTCATCTCTTAATTTTTATTTGTAAATCAATTTTAGCTCTAATATTAAACTATCAAATTCATTCAAGCCCAAAATAACACTTAACCCAAACCACATTTTGTAGCCCAATCCATTAATTGGTAAAACCATGACCTTACACTTATTCCATTTTATTGTAATACCCGTTTGCATTAGGGCACAAAAAGAGAACATCAGGGTTGGGGGTTTGATTGCCGTTTCTTCCCTTCTCTTCTCTTCCTCCGTTTTTTTTTCTTTTTCTTCACAACAACCAAAAACATTTAATTAAAAATCTAAAATCTCTTTTATTGCTTTAAATCCTGATAATACGCGTTCTTAAGGCGCGGAATACTTTAAAAATCCTAAAAGTATCATATTCTAATATAATATTATAAAAACTCCAAAAATATTCCAGAAAATGTCAAAAAAAAAGTGTTTTAAGCTGGAAGACGACAAAAAAAAAAGTGTTTTAAGCTGGTGGTCGCATGAAAGATAAAAAAGTACACAAAAAAAAAATCCTTTGATTTTCCTTGTCTCATTTGTCCATTTCATGTTTGTGTGATGTGGGTAATGAGAAATATCACAAACTAAATATTGGCAAACGATCCCTTCACAGGGAGACAATTAGCTCGTCGTTTGTGTATTACTCTTTACTCATCATTTTGCATGATCTGAACAGTGGCGGGTGGAAACTTCGGCTAAAGATCCCTTCACAGGGAGTTAATTAGCTACTCAGCCGGCTCCTCTTTGGATACAATTTTCTTTTCTTTATCTTAATTTCAAACCTGAATCCTAAATTGTAATGATGTTAGTTGATATCTATCAATATCGTCTAATAATTGTTGCAATAAGGGGGTATGTAGGTTTCTCTTCCCATTTCATAGACAATGAAAGTATAAATGATAGCGACATTGTCATCCAAGGCTTTTCTGTCGTCTAAAATCATTTCACCCTAAATGATAAGGAACTGGATAGCAGATGTGTGTAGTCCAGGTTATCTCATTTATGCCATCTTTTTAGCCAAAATAAAATGTTCTTTTTGAACTCTTCTCATCTCAAGGCTATTTCACATTTGTGTAGTCCATCTTCTGTCCAGGTCCACCATATATTTTGGACCATTTTATTTTCATCTTTTTATACTATTGTATGCATGCTATTATTATGTAAATATTGTGAGTCAAATATTTTGGGATCCTTCCCTCCTTGGATTTCGATGTCGATGTTGATGTCCAATATTTATTTATTCTATCCCTTCTGTCTTTTAACCTACTTTCTAGACTAGATTTATATGATTTTTAGTATAGATTTACATGCTTTCTTACATGCTTTTATATATTAGATTTATCACATGCTTTCTTAGTATAGTTTACATGTTTTTTAGATTAGGATTTATTTGCTTTTGTAGATTTGATTTAGGACTTAGTTTTCCCCCTTATTGATGAGAGTAACTAGTTGAAAGTCTAGCTAAAGGGTGTTGGCCCTACTTCTATCGCACATCCTCTAAAGACGATCCGATACTTACACATAAATTCTGCAACTTTGACAACCTAAATATATACTTAAACCCACTCCATAAATCATAACTCTTTCATTTAATAAATTTGAACTTGATATTTAGAAAATGCTCGTGTATGGGAAATTTGTCAAAAGTTTTATGGAGTCGTTGCCGGGAGGATGCAACGCCTTTAAGTTAGATTAGTAAACTCCGATAATTCATAATAAAACAAAACTAAAATAAAAAACAGTGATTGAACAATAGGATTAGTGTTTGCGAGCATGGTAGCATGGTTAATAGAGTTAAGAAATTGATCATTCTAAGGCTTAGTTAACTAGATTATCATGATCCTTAGCATTCTTCATTTGTTTGATTGGTGTATATATTATTGTAAATATTGTATATATATATATATCTCTATATATTATAAGAGAATTTGGCCAAATTCTTCCAAACCGAATTTCATTCTCTACCGTGGATCAAAAGCTCAATTTCAATCTCGACCGTCAGATTAGAATGTAACTTTGAATCCTGGCCTTTGATTTTCCAATAGATCTCTTAATTGTGTTTGATTCTCGCTGTTTCCTTTGCCATAAAATTCCCTCGAGGAGTCCTGGCTTCGTCTCCGTGCGCGAATGGTTTGCTCGCGGTATTCTCTGCCTTGCCCAGCCATCGCGTCGCCATACTTGTGCCTCCAACCTGCTTGCCGGTGCTGCGTTGTTACGTGGATGGCTCAATCGAAGTCACTAGGGCTCATTTTGAATCCGGGTAAGGATTTCTCCTTAAGTTAATTTGAGGTTATTGCTTGGATTCGGAATCAAAGATTTCTTAATTTTGCCCTAATCGCCTTAGGTTAATTCCAAATAGACTACGGGAAGCGCCGATTATGTTGCTATTTGCTTCTAGTTTTGCCTCGGCCCTAATTCTTCAATTTGAAGAGTGGAGGTAATCGTCCGCCGCGCACATCCCGATCACCGTTCTTTAGGACACATGTAAGTGCCGGGCTCGGTTATTTGACCTGGGCCCCCTCTGTGGGCTGCCTCCGTCCGGTTTCCCCAGCTCGGGACCTTCGCCTACGCCACGTCGTCTCCTCTATTTGAACCGCTGCCGTCCCAGATTGTTGTTGGCTGTTGTTGAGGTTGACACAAGTGTGAGCTTGCACTTGAGGTTGAGATTGCACTTGTTACTATTTTCATGTAAACTAATCTTAGATTGCTATGAAGTACATATTTTAGATCAATTTTTACTTTGTTATGCACATTTGCAGATATGATAATGTAGTGCATATAATTGAATTATTGAAGTGTTTTCCTACCAACTGAAATACCGAATGGCGAGAATCTTGGGCTTGGGTTAGAGAAAATTAGATAGTTTACTCATCCCCATGGATCCTGATTCAGTCTGAACCCTTGAATTGTCTTGATGCTTTCTGTAGTGCGTATTGAAGCCGTGGTGAAAACACAGGGTATTAACAGATATCAATACGGCCAACTTGAAGAAATGTGTTATCTAATTAGCTATGTTTTCCAGCAGTCTCATAGTGTTGACTCGGTTGCGTCGAGGTTTGGGAGTACATCGTAGGCGATAATTGATTTGAATGGGAACAACATTCAGCCCCTGGACTCGTGTTCGTTCCGGTTTCCAGACTTCCTAATATCACTCAGCCTGTAGTTCCACTCCGAGTTGCTCGGAGGACTGAGAGGAAAGGTGCAATCATAGGATTGGGAATTGGGTTAGAGATTTGTGGATTGCTGCTAATAGTGGTGGGAGGGGCATGGTGTTACAGGTAACGTTCAATGAAGTGGGGAACGGGTTCCAGGGATGAAGAGGGGAAGAAGTTGCAAAAGAGGGAGAGTAGGTTGATGAAGCCTGGGGAGGTTAGTCTGATGGCTAATGACTATAGTTATGTTGGAGACAGGTTCTAAACTGTCTATGTGTTCCGGCACCAGAACTTTGTAGTTATGTTGGGCACTATAATTTGAGGTTCTTGAGGATGGGAACAAATTCTATAGGCTTATTCTTTTTCCCCTTCTGCTATATTGTTATTGCAATCTTTCTTCAAAGATTTCAAATTTCAATTTTTTTTCTTTTTATGATACTTTGTTCAGTTCCTTGAATTTGACGGTTCATTGTATTCATCATGCTGATTAGATAAAATTGGGGTGCATTCTGTAGTATCTTGAATTGGGAATTTGGTTTTAGGTATCTATTGTAGAATATGAAATTTGATATTGTTGTGGGCAAATGTGAAGAACTTATGATGAGGGATGATAAGTATGGCAAGAATTTCGCTGGGATAGAACGATTAAATGCAAAATGTTCTTCAAATTGTTCAGGAAACCCGCAACTGTTAGTCCAGCATTAGCTGTTTGGTTAATTGATCAAACCATTAAAGTCATGGACAAACAAGGCACCAAACTGTGGCAGTTCAGTTTGTAATTTCCCCCATTTCTGTTTGAGCCACCCATTCTTCTAATATTTTACATGCTCACCTTACATATTTATGCTGGACAGGCTCTTCATGTTATGTTAATTCATTTTTTTAGATTTTTGTATTTTTAAGCAGCTTTTGTAAAAGCTTGATTCCAAATCTGTTCCCTGCTTCTTTTTTCCTTCTTGCTATGGAGATAACGAATAAATCCTTGATTGTTTTTGTTAGCATTTGTGAATTCTTCTATCCTTATATTCTAACATATACCGCTACATACTGCGGTATATTCTTTTAGTATTCATCATATATACAACTATAGTTCAGATTTTGCTCTTTAAGTGTTGGAAAACAAAAATCCCATATACGATATATGAACTTTTCAATTTTTAGATTTAGGTGTAAATTAGGTTATGCGATGGCTTCTTCTTTATTCATCTTTTGGTGTACTAAAGTCGTGATATCAATATCATATTTGAGTTGTCAGTATAGTGTGAAATGTTTCTTCATTCTTGCACACCAGGTTGTTCTGGTTGCTTTTGTAACATGGCTGGGATGGTTTATCGCTGGACCAACTGGTTTATACCCTAGAGCCTGCATACCTACTTTTATGGATGCATTTGAGTTTGCATTGCAATTTGGCATTTCAGTATTGGTTGTAGCCTGCCCCTGTGCTTTCTTTAGGTCTGCTAATTAAAGGAGGAAATGCACTAGAAAGTGCACATAAGGTGCTTTCTCTACTTCGTTATGTGTTTTATTTTCTCTCTCATAATTTCCAGATATTCTCTTTGATGTTAATAAATTCGTTTCATAGTTTTCACAATCTAAATTAAATAATAGTAAAGAGAAAGAAAGGTCAATTTATCCTGAAATATGAATGGTTGGAGGTTTGCTAAAATATTTTTTTACGAATAGTGAACCCTGTAAATTGATGTGGCAGACCCTATTTTCTGTAATTTTCTTATGGGATATTATCAATAAAATTGCCCTTCGTTTTTCTAATATTTTAGGTTGTAACTGATAAAACCTGCTAAAATTCCTGATCCGTGCTATGATATGATTTTGTAATTTTAAAAGATAAGTGAAAAAGTTTCTATTACTTCCCCCTCCCCATTTCATTTGTCCTTTTCCCTTTCCAGTTTCTGTTTTCAAATTTAACCATATACCTTAGCCAACTTCTTTTATGAAATTATCCATAACCTTGATGTCTTCTGTAGGTTTTGGAACCTCATATCAGACGTGTTGATGAAGGGTTTAGTGAAGCACGTGTGCTGGCAGAGGTCTCTTTCTTGCCCGACAAACTCCGTATAGGCACAGGGAGACGTGCGGTGGCAATGGCAACTGGAGTTATTGACAAAAGTTACAATAAAAAGGAGCCACGAAAACAGGTCTTAGTTGTTGTGACTTCAGGATGGTCTGTGATGTGCTTTGATCACAACCTCAAGAAGCTGTGGGATGTAAATTTGCAAGTATCATGCTATATGAAGTAACTTTTTTTACACAAGATATTAGCAATTATTTCTTTCAAATTCCTCTGATAGTAAGTAGGGTTTATGCGTAATATTATTTCATATTCTATTAAAAATTACTACTTAAATTTTTTAATTTTTTTAAAAAAAATTTTTATTTTATGTGATTCGCAGAAAGATTTTCCTCATAATGCTCATCCCAGGGAGATTGCTATCTCAATTAGTAACTATACTTTGAGACACGGAGATTCACGTTTGGTACTTGTGGGAGGGAGAATGGAGATGCAGCCTCATGTATGTCTCTTTCTTCTCCACTTATACTTCATCTAAAAGCAGATTTATCCTTTTGGTTATGGATTTCCAAATCGACGTGTCTTTTACCTGACAAATATTCAAGAGGGCTTATCTTCATAAAGTCTACAGCAAAATTGAGTGTTCAACAATGCAACAGCTGTATTGTCGTTATTATTTTATACATGATGATGGCTGCTTGCAGCCCGCAACACATTTTTGTGATTGACTTAACTCTTAAATATGGCATGAAGTTTCCCTAGAACTCTAAAATTGCTCATTTCTCTGTGACACAAGGGGAAGTTCATTTTTTTTTTTTGGTAATGCAATCTGATGTTAAACAAGTTCTCTGGATTGTTGATGGTTTAACCTTCCAAATGTCCTTTATGAATATATCTTCCTATAGAGAAAAGTTGACCAAGATGCAGTGTGCTTTCACTATTTTGATATTCTGTTGTTAAGTCTGGCTCAAATGTCTAAATATTTTTCATGATGTAATATTGTTGCTGTTGTGTAGGTTCTTTTTGTTCTATGAAGGCAATATGGAAGGATTTAGTAATACTTTTCTTCCCTATATATTGTCTATTGTTTGTTTGTTGGAAACTTTTTTCCCTTTACCCCATATGATTCTCTTTCTCCTTTTTTGTTTAAGTTGTTTCCTCATGCGATGCCGCAATTATCTGATCTTTAGTATGTGCTGAATTGTTACAAACCAGCTTCTGTTTTCAGGCTAATGTTTGTGTGTGCATGTTATTTCTTGTTTGGCAGATATAATATATATTTTCTTACAGATGCATATGGATCCTTTTGAGGAGATCGAGATGGCTAAAAAAAGGGCTGGAGAGCATCGAAGAAGTGCCATGGAAAAGGATGTAAGAACATTTTTCATCTTCATGCTGGCAACATTATGTGCAAGATACATATTGTAGGATTTACTTTATGTTCATTAAATGATGTCTAAGGTGGTGCTTGTTTGAGCTGAAGTATAGGCTCTCTACAAAATTGGTTATAGGGCATTTAGGAGCTTATAAAGGCATACTGAAATTTTGTAGTTTCAGACGGAGCTTAAAACAAGAATTAAGCTCTTTCCATGCTTATAAAATAAGCTTCTATATGAACTAATTCTGACCCCATTATTTTTTTAAGAAGCTTGCTTGATCTCATTGTTAAAAGAAAACATGAATACCCATATCCTCTTAAAAAAGTTATTTTTTTATTTGATTTCGTAAAAGATATCTCCTTTGATGTTCAAACCATAAATATAAAATTATAAATACTCTTGCTGCTGCTATTGATGTAGTATGGAATTGGGTTTGCATCAACAAGTATTTAACCATGTCAAAAGTCTTCGTTTGGAAAAAGAAAAAAGTAAAAAAGAAAAGCAGTTATAGAAATGGCTTTCCCTTTGGTGGGATTAGTTAAGTAATTTGAAAGCATGAGTATTGATCATGTTTGTGATGTTCAGAGGATGCATACTGATGTACTGTATTTCCATTTGAAAGTCAAACAGTGAGCACCCCGTAGCAAAAGCTGCCGTGGAGCACGCCAAAATGTTGCGTCAAAAGCGTGGATCTGAAAATGGTCAAGTTACGGAGGTGAAGGACTTTGAGGTGCACCCAGGAGCTGCAGTCCTGGTGGGAAACAAAAGGCTTATGCGCCATTTCAATGTCCCGCTTGGGAGTGAGGTAGATGTATATGTCTCAGAAAATGAGCATCTTGCACATACTTGTGTGCTTGTAGCTGTTGATGGAAGGGCTGCAGGAGCTTTTGCCTTAACTGACCCTGTGAAGCCGGAAGCGAAGTTGGTTGTATCTTATCTTCGCTCAATGGGAATCTCAAGTGTCATGGTTACAGGGGATAATTGGGCAACTGCAACCGCAATAGCCAAACAGGTTGGTATTGTGAAGGTATATGTAGTGACCGATCTGCTTGGAGCTGACAAAATAAAAGAGATGCAGGTAATTTCAGGTGCAGTAGCTTCTGTTATCCTGTTCCGAGTAACCCTGTGCTTTTCAGCTGCAATAATGTAATCAATGATTCGCCCGCCTTAGCTGCTGCAGATGTAGGCATGGCAATCAGGGCTGGCACTGATGTAGCTATACAAGCTGCTGATATTGTCTTGATGAAGAGCAGCTTGGAGGATGTTGTAAACGCTATAAATCTGTCCCGGAAGACCATGTCCAGGATTCAGACCAATTACGTTGGGCACTTGGCTACAACATCCTTGGGATGCCTATTTCTGCAGGAGTCTTGTTCCCCTTAACGGGAATTCGTCTCCCCCCATGGCTACCTGGCGCCTGCATGGCTGCATTGTCTATCAGCGTGGTTCGTTCGTCTCTCCTATTGCAATCTGATACTCTTGCCACCAATGGTTTGAGGTGTATCTTTATCAGCTAACATTATTCCATAATTCAGGGTGTTTATTGTCGTTGATTCTACAAATTGGCAGATATATATAACTATGTAATACTGTTGTATTAATTGGGATTAAATTGTTCAAGACAGTGCTTGATGTTGCACCCCAATAAGTTGGGGTTTGGGACAGAAATGTTATCTGAATTAAAGCTTAATGTCAAAATTAGAAAATGCCATTTTTATATTTTTGATATCCTTCCTACAGTTCATAGCTTGATTTATCCATCAGCTCATGTGTTCCCCCTTTCCAAATGTTTATGCAGAGGTTGCCGCTCTTTTATATGAAATTCATTCACTTTTGTGCCACTAGGTTACCCACCTCTTGGTGGAGAAAATTTTGTTTACTGGGGAGGCCGTAAGGAATATCAGTCTCTGTTGAACTTGAAAGAGAGCTCAAGCACATGGTATGATTATGATACCACTTTTCGCTTGGTACCTCTTTTTTTGAATTTCAGGTTGCATAAATTATCTTGATCCTCGATGTAAAATACTATGGATATGGAGTTGTGAAATTTTATTGTTTATTACGCATTTTAATTTGTATACTATTTCATAAAGATTTTGGCTTGTATGTTGAACTTTCTTTGCATGCCACTTTGTTTGTTCCCAACCTTTTTAAAAGCACCATCAAACTTAATTCTGCTTTTCATCAAGTAATACCACTATTTAATACACGCAATGCACGCAAACACTCCTACTTTACAAGATCATCTAAAAGGAAAATCAAAATTGTCCTAATTGAACTCAAAAAAGAAATGAAGTGTGACAAATTTAACCTGTTTGTTATTATCATTACCACCGTTAATAGGGTCAGAAAATCCTGCGTTGCAACAGTAGGAGGAGGTGGATCCAATCCTCCGAGACATAGACCCGTTCTCATATCTCTGATAAAGTTCGTGCTGCTTAATCGCCATGTCCAGCGCTAACTTCTTTTTAGCCCAATGTGATGAATTCGTCCAACTTTAAAATTATCAACCAACTTAGTTGTCAAAAATTATAGTTTTTGCTTATTTTTTTATATTGTCCTGTTATCTCAATTATAACAATATATTCCTGTCACTTTGTTTCCATGTGCCTATTAACAAGCTCTACAGCTTCCCAATACAAATTCACAACATACCAATAGCACTCATCTTCGTATTACAATGACAAAATACAAATTAAATAACACTTACAGAATATATAAGCCGTATTTCACCATTTTAGAAAAAAACCACTTGCACTTACCTAGAATTATTTCTTTTCCCCACGGGCGGTTGCACTCCCTCAGCTCGCTGTGCATTTGCACAGCTTCTCCAACTAGTATATATATATATATATATATATATATATAACATATCTATTTTATTACTTGGGTTCAAATTATAATTTTAGAAAAATCAATATCCACCTTTGAGCTGGTATAGCTCTAAATATGAGGATGTGGATTTTCTTCAATTATAATTTCTATATATTTTGTTTTGAACCCCAAGTGTTTGTAAATATGTATAGTTATTCATCTCTTCATTCATTCTTTTAAAATTCATCCATTCATTCATTCTTTTAAAATTGCATACTTTATTTTCTTATCCACGAATTATACACCCCTCAGGATGAACCATATAAATCTCATATTCTAGTCTCCATTTAAAAAGGTCGTTTTAACATCCATTTGATGGATTACTAGGTTATATATAGAGGCTTTTGGTGCAAATGTATCAAAATAATCAATATTTTCTCGTTGAATAAAACCTTTCGCAACCAACCTAGCTTTGTACTTTTCTATAGAACCATTTGGATTCAACTCTATTTTGAAAATCCACTTACAACCAATAGGTTTTGCTCCTGTTGGTAAATCAACCAAAGCCCAGGTTTGATTTTTCAAAAGAGAGTATCTCAGCTCTAATGGCCTTTTTCCAATGTTGGGCATCAAAAGAAGTTGCTTCAAATAAGTTAAAGGATCACTATTTATCAAATATGTGTAAAAGTTCCTACCTTGCGTTCTTTAGGATCAGGTAGCATCACTTTGGTTAGACACCCCCATACTTTTAAGTATTCTGGGTTAGGTGGGTAACCTCTCCACTAATCAATGGAAAATGGGTGTCTTTCCAGTTCTTTTAAAACCTCAATCTTCTTTTAAGAAAATGGACGATGTATGTATAATAAGCTAAGCTTATAGTTTATGACAAGTTGCCACAGCTCAGCCTCTACACACGTATGTGACATGTTATGATCAGCAATCAGTAATCAGCCTTGTTTAGGCCTTTACATTGAAGCAATAGACGTTAGGATTTTGGTAGATTGTCTTGCTTAAAGTGCAAGAACTCAAGGGGTGATATGGTAGAGAGGATTAATTATTAAATTTTTTTTTATTATTATTATTTTTCCAAATGCATTGCAATTTATCTTTGACATTAGGCTCTTGAACCCATTGTTCATGGACGAGGCAGGAAAACCAATTCACTGGATGAGACTTATATGGGAGTTCATAAAGATTTACTTTATGCTCGCAAAACCAATCATATCGAGGGTAAGTTACTTTGAGTTACTACTGTGTTTTATATCTGTGCGTAGTTTCATTTCTTCCTGTCATTTAACATGCTTATTTTCTACATACAGTTTCTAAAGGCACTAAAATGCATCATGTATTTGGTTTTACTGTGATGTTTTCCTTTTTCCCTTTTCTCTTTTGAATATGAGTTGCACAAGTTTACTGCAAAAACATTAAAGCAATATATAAATGTTCCAGGAAGGTGGTTCTGTTGAATCTTTTCATAAGTAGTCATTCTTACAAGTCAAAACTATTTTATGCTTCCCTGGCCAGATTGATACCAAATAAAATCTCTCTGGAAACATAACAGTAGCTCATTTTACTGCCTGCTGTCCAACAGGTGGATAGTCTCATCAGGTCCCTGCCTTAAAACTGGATTCTGATCTGAGTTGTGACCCCCGCTTGAATTTGGTCCATCATTGGAATTGACATTTGAGACCTAATAAAATTACAATAGAGGAAATCAACAAAAAAAAAAAAAAAAGATTGTTTCTTAGCAAGATAAAAGGTTAAGCACACGTGGAACTTTACCTGTATCGGTCTGTCATGGTAATAGTGGACGAGAAATATGTTAGTTGGTGCTCCCACCCTGAGACAGAGAACAAATATATCAGACCATAATAAATGAAGTTCGGTCAAAATGAAACATTTGTGCGATGTGCGAACTTTTTTCAGACATTTAAATTCATTAAGCTACACAAAGAGGAGCAAGCATCACTTTATACCACCATAACCAATTTAGTTATTATGCGTATGCGCACACACAATGTAGTTAGGATAATTGATTTAGCTTCTCACAACCTGATCGCATTTACATGCAAAATAAAAATGTAACTTCATCAAATATGTTAATGGGAAAATTTAAATGCATAAGCATACTTAAACGAATTGTAGCATCGTCTCTTAAGTTGGTTGTCCCCTTTTCCACATGCATACCAGACAGTAAACTCCTGAAGGCAGAGCAACGTGAAATCAAATGATGATATAGACACATCACATACAAAAGAACATAAAATATAGTACTATAATAATTGAGACCCTTAACCTGGACTCTGCTCTCATATGAAGAGTCTTTATACCACGAAAGACCATCTTTTCTGTAGTCATGTGTCATATTTTTGTCAAAAAGAAACAAAGAACCACCTGAAAACAAATTCGTGAAAGTCATAATTAAATAATTAAATTATATCTGTAGTTATATACTATACTCCACTGCGTTGCACCGGAACATAGGTTACAATTATTTTCATTAAATAAAATATTCAAAGTTGTAGAAGAATTTAATCAATCGAAATAATAAAAAGGCAAATAATAAGTCTTACTTATTGGTGGAGTATGATGTGGAAAAGAGTATTGTTGGTGATTGAGAAGAATCATATTAATAACATCGCCTTTCAGCCATCCGGATTTTGCATCTTGCAGTATCTGCTCAATATCTGCATATACAATAACATAAATGAATCATATTAGTTGTTACCTGCAACTCATTCGCTACAAATGATGAACAAAATAAGTAATTAAAAAGTAAAACAACAAGAAAAATACAAGACATAGTCAAACTAATCATTCTGCAGGTATTATTTATAATTACATAACAGGGGCAGACCTATACTAGTTATCTTCATTTCAACTCTAACAAAAAGCAAGCCAAACCATGAATATATAGACTTTTTATCTATTCATTAGTGTTATTTACTTCCATATACATATATTCACAGAGTGACAACACTAACTAAAGAAACAACATGCATCACAAAAGATCAGAATTGCAAGCCATCACATTGAATTAGAAAAAAAAAATGGAATTAGCAGTAAAACAACTTAGAGACAGTTAAATGCCTTGCTCTAAAAAAGTACAACAAAAATGCCAGCCACTAAACTATCAAAGAAGAAAACTATCACCAACCTTGATTTTCGATAGAAGGATGTATGGAAGAAATAGACGTCCCCGCAACATAAGACTCGAGCAATTCCACAACCTCATTTCTAATCATTGTTATCAACCATAGCAAATAGATCAATAAATCAATCTAAGAGGTGGTTCTACAAAGAAATAAATTATTCCAAACAAATGAAAAAAAAAATTAAAAATGAAAAGAAAGAATGAAAGCTCCAACCTGCCCCTAAGTTTTGCCCAATCAAGGGTAGTGAAACCCTGAACATCCACAAAATCATCAAGATTTATAACTCCCGATTCAAAAATTGCTTTAATAGCCCAGTCAAAACCCAATGCACCAAACAAGTGTGGAACACCCTGGCCCTCCGCATCAAGAATGGTGGCATCTCCACCAATTACCATCTTCTCAAGAAGCCAATCACGCAAGGACTTCTTTAAAATATCTTGTGATTGATCATTAGACTCTAACTCTAGAACCTTGCTTACTCTCGCACATTGCTCCAACATCCGAGTTGAGCAGTTCCCAATGTAGCATGGAGATGGAGTGGTGCACAACATCTGTCTAAGTCTCATGGTCAGACAATTACTTTCAAAATCTTGGATTTGCCGGAATTCAAAATATCCGGCAAGGCATGACAACCCATTTGAACATTTTATCCAAAGTGGAACTGCTCCAGTGTCATGAATAGGTGGTTTACATTCGAGAACACCTACTCCAATAACAATTGCAGGAACTTCCATATCCCCAAAGACACAACTCCAGGAATATTTTTCCACTTCCTCTGGCCTTGTAGACCTTCCAACAATACAAATCTGAAAGCACAAATTATATCATTTGTATAAACTAAACAAGATATGTAATTATTGTCAAATCAAAATACAACATTAAACAACAACGTACCCCGGGTTGAGATCCGTAAAATGCCCAATCTGGTACTATATGAGTAGGGCTAAATAATGTTTGCATATCACCTGGTGAGGATAACCCTAACCCTGGTCCAGTGAAATCTGAATGGTGGATTCCACCTGGGTAATCTACCGAGGTCTGGCCAGGGGAATTTGATGGGTTCATTGAACTACTTGCCTGCCAATTTTAATTAAATAAACCATGAAAATTATATCTGAACTATGTCCTTTAATTCTTAAAACAATAATTGCATTCTTTTAACAATGTTATACCTGCCAAACCTGCATGCCAAGATCACTTGAAATTTGTCCTGTCATTATAGCAAGTGCTTTCCGTTACAAAAGAATACATATAATTTAGAACTTTAAATAAAATGTAGGAAACTATCCCATGGACCTTAAAGAAAATGGATCTATATTTTAAGAAATCTGTGACATTCCTAATGTGAATATTCCTTCCCTAAGTTTCATTGTACATTTATTTTTCAATGAGATAAACTTCAATCAAAACAGAACTCTTATTCTAAAAGCTTATGATATAATTCCTCATACAGAAAATTAAAAATATTATTGTGATCAAATTTATATAATAAATCCTGAATATTTTTTTGACTGTGCAGACTATATTGTTGTCATACCCCCTAATTTTTCGTGCATTTTTTTTGTAAACTTTTGAACTACGTTATGGCTTGATCCCTTTACCGGGTACGTAGGCAGCTTGGAAGTTTTAATTCTAAGTTCAGTCACAACATAATAAAACAAACACAAGACCTTAGCACGAGACGAGAAAAGCCGAAACACAACTTCGAGGACGAAGTTGGTTCTTAAGGAGGGTAGACTGTAATACCCGAGAATTTTCCAACATAAAATAAAACAGTAATTAAATAAATAAATAATAAATAAAATAAATACTATAAATAAATAAACAAATCCAGCAAATAAAAGAAATAAATAAAGATAAGGAAATGAGAAATGAGATTTTTACTTAAAAAGGGATTAAAGGAATTTAATTCAATAAAAGGATGGATAAATGGTACACCAAAACCCGACACTAATGAACTCGAGTATTCGAGTCCAAAACATCCAATTAGACTGAGAATAAAAATTAGAGAGAAAGTAAGAACCCGAATATACCCCGGAAATCGGAATTCGGGAGCATAGAGGGATAGAAACCCGAAAGAGAGGCGAAAAAGCACGACGGATCGCACGACCCGCCCGGACCGAAGTCCAGGCGAAGTCGGCGCGGTGGCCGCGCGGTAAAGTGGCTTTAGCGCGCCACGACCGCGCCACCCCACAGATTCGGTCGTTGCGTGAATCTCTCGCCCGAACGCGGATTTTTCGACTTTCGGTTGAACATCTCTCGACTCCAGACCTCTAGGTCGGTTGTGGACGCCCTAGGGATTAAGAATTCTATAAATAAGCCCCTTGGGAGCCCCGAACAAGTTTACAAAACCCTAAAACATTCTATACGTTCGAAACCCTAAATCCGGAGTCGTCGGAGGCACGAAATCAAGACGAACGCTGTTGGACGAGTTTCTCTACAGATCTCCATAGTCGTGGTAAGTCTCGGTCCAATCTTTATTCAATAAACGATTCGAAAACGAATCCTAATCGTCTCCTTTTTCTTTCTACACCCCCGTATCGAATCTAGATCGTAGAACCCGACGAACGGAGAGGAGAAACGGTGATCTGGAAGCCACGCCTCCGAATTGGACATTCCCGACGTTCATAGACACTGTAAGTTAACCTTACATGGTTTTGGGAGATTTTAAAACATTCGAAACCTAAAAGATTTGACAAGAATCATAAATCTGTCCACTTTTGTTTTCCTACCGGCGCAACAGAATTGTTGAATTTTTCCGACCCTTAAAACGAACTCAAACGGAAAAACTTAAAACACGAAAAACGTTCCTAAGACTTAGACCTAGCTACTGTAAAAATTTGAGAATTTTTGGAGTTGATTTGATATGTGAAAACCCGTTGAAACCGAACTGTTTGATTTTAGATCTTGAAATCTTGGACAGAACTTAGGAATGATCTTGATCACGTTTTTGACATAGGATCTAGGCCGTTTTAGATCTTTGGCCAAACATGAAAGTTGTAGATAAATGTCTTAAGATGATCCCTGTCAAATTTCATTAAATTTGGAGTTAAATTGATATGGTAGAATGTGAAATTAGTAAACTGCGACACTTTGAACACGGACAGATTTCTTCTTATGTGGAAATTGGCGATTTTGACCTACTTAGGTATCTCGGATTGAAAAAGTTAAAACACGAAAGTTGTAGATCTTGATGTTTCCGAGTCAGATATGAAATTTTGGAATTTTTGGAATTAAATCTGATTTTAGACGAATTTTGGAGTAAACTGTGATTTACCGAAACGAAATTTTGAAATCTTGTTGAAACATGGAATTAACCTTTAGGGTTGAAACGAATTGAGATATTGTTTCTAAATTAATACAATGGAAGGCAGATTTTAAAAACTAAATCCCCTTACAAACTTGATAAATTAAAATTAGGGGTGAGTGCTCTGCAGGGTGCCCCCTAACGATTCACTTCGTGCCGTAATGGACGATGGTGACCCCGCGCGCTATACTTGAAATGTGATATTGCCAAAACGGCGAAATATAGAGCCTACACTCTCGTGAATATCCGTATGGGTTTCCCGAGGCTCCGGAGTGGTACTGGGTATGGCTGATACGGCTGCGGCCGCCGGGCTACCGGCTAAACTTGTTGACATCGCGATTTTTATCGTGAAACTTTGAAATACCAAATCGGGAATGTAATGGGGATTCCAAATTAAATTAAACTAGATTAAATGATATTGTTGTCAAATTAAATTATTTAAATGCTTTATTTAAATTATGGCTATTATCTTGAACCATGTGATATGTGTTATTAAATAGAGCCTGAGATAGATTGTGCTATATGATATGGATTATATGAAATCAAATATTATGTTATTATCATGCTTTTGTTAAATTATTAAAGTTATGGCTTTTAAACCCTACGATCATGCATGTGTTAACTTACTCAGCAATTTTGCTGATCAAAACCATTTTTTTTTTATTCCTTTCTTTACAGAATATATGGAATGAGCATGTGTGAGCACGAATCATGCATGGGATTTTGGGAACTTTTATTTTGCTTTTAAATTTCGTACTTAGACTATATTATGAACGGGCCTGTTTAACCCGTGTTTTGGCCATGTCGGCCCTTTTTATATTTTCCGCTGCGATACTGTACTAAACTAAATATTTCCGCTGCGCTATGCTATTATTATTTTCGAATTATATTGTATGGGCTATTTTGAATGCTTTAAGTGTTTTTTAAATACTGCAATACCTAGTCTTGCATCTCTTTAGTAAGCTCGGAGAAACCGTGTCTTACTAGGGAGATGTGGCGGTGACATCCCGACCTGGGTAACCAAAAACCGGGGTGTTACAATTGTCCCTTTTTAAAATAACTCAATCTTTTTAATTTTAAGGGTTAATCAGTAATTCTACCATCATTTTATAGATCTATGGATATAGAAAAGACACCTCAGCAATTTGACATGTCATCGAACTTTTTAAAATCTAAATTACCATTCAAATTATAAAATTCATCAATGGAATTCTAAACCCTACTTTTGCCGTCAAAATTGAAAAACCCTACCTGCATCTAACGAAAAGAAACAAGAAAAAACAAATCATTAATCAATCTCTCGATCTTCCACTTGAATCGATCTATCGTGATGCTTTCTTCTTCCTGCCCCATGGCCCATCGCCTATCTGAATCTTCTCATCGCCCATCGCATGTCAGGTCGATCATGTGGGATTGGATCCTTAAATATGCCATGTTTATCAAATCTAATTCCTTATTCAGATTCAAATGATTTGTGCCAAACAAATATAGCAGATATGTGCAAAGTATGTTATGTATAGCATCTGGCAAAGGTTATTGTTTTAGTAATTTTAGATAGATTCTTTTGATTCATGTTCTTAGAATTTTCTTTTTGAATAATGTTATCTCATTGGAGGTCGGGACTAGAGTACAAGATCAAGCATTCACTAACACTTAGCCTTCATGTTTTACAATCCCAATCTAACACGATTTCTAAGAAAATGTTGTTACGTTATTTGTGTATTACTGGGAACCAACCTAACACGATTTTTAAGAAAATGTTGTTTCTTGCTTGGGATGCAATCTATGAGGTAAACTAAGCCTAAGAATATGACTTTCACTTGCAGTCTATATAAGTCTATATAAGAAAATAGTAGACTAACCCTGACTTCCCATTGTCTCAACCCTCCCATTTTTCTCCTTAGGGTGTAACTATGAACTAGGAATGGTTGTGCTAAAGAATATTCTTAGTGTAGTCATATACTCCATGTCTATTAGTTGTTGAGGGGAATTGTGGTGTTGGGTAGTAAAGGGAGAGTGAGGTAGATTTAGCGAAAGTGTTGAGATGCATATTGCAGACTTTCCATTTTGCCGCCTTTTAGAAATAGATTTAACTATACACTTGAAAGACAACTACTACCATCACTACTTTCTGATTCCTTGACTTAGATAATGTAGCTGTCTGTTTTACAAATCAAAACATTAATCTGATTCATGCGAATATCAAATAAAGAAAAAAAATATATTGGAACATTCAATTGTTGACGCAAAAGAAGAGTGTCTTCATCTTTGTAGGGAAGCCCAGTTGACGCAAAAGTTCCCAGCTGCCTACGTTATCTATTTAACCTTCTATTGGGATATGTGTCCAAGTGAAATAAAAATATTAAAGAACATCCTCATATGCTATGATGATATTTAAACAACAAAAATTTCAACATCCACAGCATAAAACTTCAACACCTATCATTGAGATATGTAGGGAAATATTAGTGGAATTGTTTGTAATTGAATCTCAACTATGCTATTTAATTCCACTAAAGATAATTTCTGAAAGATTCGCATACCTCAAGATAATAATAGTAGATGGTAATGGCAGAAGAATCATTCAACTGATGGAATAGTCTTATTTCCCTCAAATTTGTTATCTCAAAGAAACTATATATAAAGGGTTATCTCCTGTATTTTTTTTTTTAGGAAACACCACTTTAGGTGCTATGTTTTTTTTCAACTTTGTTGTGTGTTAGTTTAACTCTTTTTGTTTTTTGCCTAAAGATGAACAATTATAAAAATGTTCATATCAATATTTAGAATATGGATTTAATTCCATTTTTGGCTTCCACTGAAATTTTTTTCCATTGTAGATCACTTAGGGTTGGGTGTTGTGAGCCTACTTAATTACAAAATTGATTATTATTTGTAGTTTTTGCCATGTATCTCTTGAACATAACTGATGCCCTTCTGAATCTGCCATTTTGCTGCATATACGAATTATTGGCTAAACTCGGGGAATGATGCTGGAGAAGATTGCTTGCCTTTGCCCTCAATAAAAGAAAAGTGCAGTCATTTCACAATGTGACAACCAATCACCGTGTGTAAGCTTTGTGATTTCAGGCAAAGCGCACATTTAGTTTCTTAACACCACTATTCTTATGGATTTTGAATATCTCATATCTTCTTAATGGAATATTGGTTTAGATTTTGGGTTGCCATAATTATTTTTATGATATTTTATTTCTTCACGTCTGTTAATTTGTTGGTTGCAGGCATCCTTTAGATAGGTGTAGTTTTTTCGTTTGTTTTACTGCTTCTCCCTTGCCATTTGTTCAAGTTTTCTATGCTTAGTGTTGTTGGGAGTTGTCTTCTTTTCATTCCCATCTTCATCACTTCTTTCATTTTTCTTATGCTTACTTTGTGGTTACTTTGTGGTGGTGGTGGAGTATATTATGGATTGGTGATTGAATCCTTGGTAGTTTGTCAATTAATTTTGTGTAATTGTACTACTATTATATATATATATATATATATATATATATATATTCAGTTACCTATTTTGGTCGGCATGATTGTCAAAAAGCTGTTCAATATCATTGAAGGTATAATAGCACAACAAATATGATCTTATATGTTTAAATGGAAGAATAATTTGTTATCCTAAAATTGGATCTAAGATAGGGATGTTAGACAGTTCAAATCATGGTGAATATGGTCTTTACTGCAAATATCTTCAAGGCTCTATTTGTCTGTTGGTAATGGAAGGCTTAGAAATGTCTTTTTTGGATTAAAAAGAATATAGACTAACACCTAACTTAACGTTTAATGATTCATGTTCAATTTATTGTTTTATGTTGGCGTTTCAGAGCATCTCTATTTACTCCCTCCGTCCCACTCCAAGTGTCCTGTTACTGTTGGGCACGAGAATTAAGGTAGAGTTGGTTTGTGAGTATATGGTGGGGTCCACATAGTTGTTGGAGGGGAAAATTATTTCTATTTATAGAAAGAAGACATTTGTAATGGGACATCCAAAAATAGTAAGTAGGACATTTGGAATGGGACGGGGGAGTATTATTTTGAATTGATAATTTGCATGTTTGATGGAGGATGCATTTTATGACATAAAGGAATTGGATTGTTGGATTAGTTCTTTCATTTATCCTGCCCTTCTTGAAACTAAATGAAACTAATTGAATCCCAATGATATGCAGATGAAATTGACACTGGTGGACACAATAGAAAAGAATGTGGATTTGGTCGAAAAGCGGGTGGTGGTAGAGATGGTGGCTGAGGACATATCCAAAGAGCTACTGGCTGGCGGAAAGGTCAAGAGAATGGTGGATGTTGTGCAGGATGTGGCTGAGGAAACTGCCAAAGATGCACGTTTTTGGAGATGTGCAAGTTATGTAGTAAACATTGTTTCAGAAAATGGAAAAAAAGGTGGAAAACATTGTTGGACTTGAAAATTTTGGTCTATGAATGGCATTGATTAATACGGAGTATATTTTTTAAATAAACAATGTTAGCCTATTTATTGTATTAATTCAATTAAGAAATTATTGGGTTAATTTATTAGAAACAAAAAAATATATCGTCCGCGCGCGGGCAAAAATGCTAGTATATTAATAAAGTAATGAGAAGCATGTATTGTAGTTCTAAAATAACCTTATTTTAAAAAAAATAATAATAAATTAGCTTTCATTCTGAATAGTCGAAACATTGTATCAACTATTCAAATAAGGTGGATGTATACATTTTTGTTAATAAACTTTACTGAAATTGGACTAATTATGTATATAACCATTGTTGTTTATTAATTGCTAATTGAAATAATTAACAAACAAAAAGGGCAGACAATGTGCCATGTTTAAGTCAAATGGAACAGTTAAAATTAACCAAGCAAGAGTCTACACAAATTCAACAATTTCACCTAAATATATATTGTCTACTTGAAGCCAGAAACATTCTACATAAATTCAACAATTTCACTTAAATATATATTGTCCACTTAGCTGTTGATTGTTGGGAAATTAAAGTTTCACAAGTCACAACTTACCTGTGCAGAGTCTTGTTTGGTAAAAAGACTCCACTATTTTCAATCTCCTGCTCTCTCTGGTCTGGTGATATTAAGTCTCCAATATTGAAAGTTTCATTCTCTGTAGTCAAAATTAAACAACAAATCATTCATTCTCACAGGAACAAGAAAAAAAAATGTAGGAAAAATGCATAGGAATCAGGGGTGGAAAATTAAGCGTACAATACATACTAATTTTGGTTTGAGAAGATACATGAAAAGTGAAAGAAATAAATTGAATACCAAGTTCGGCCATGCTTTCGGATGTCGAAAACAAATTCGCTGCTAAAATAGCTGGATTTGTGAGATCGTCGGGTATTCTTCCGGATTCGTCGGCCATGCTCCTAGAATAGTTAACGGATGTGTGGTATCAAGTAGAGACAAGTAGAAGAAGTTGCATTTGAAGAGTAAGATGAAAAACAAAGCATTGCCGCGCGAATATGAAGAGGGCGGAAGGAGTGCCCCGCGAATATGGAGAGGGCGGAGTGCCGGGCAGTGAAAGTTCATCTTCTTTCACAATAGAATACAAATAAATCAAATTGAATTAAACAAGAATAAATCTTCTTCATTTCTATGTTCCCACTTTCACTCATCTTGACAAACAAAATGCAGCAAAACAGTCACCAAATACTAATCCAATTTATCAGCTAGCACAAGACAACCTCTTGAATGCATAAACATTTCTATGCTCCCACTTTCACTCATCTTGGCAAACAAAATGCAGCAAAACAGTCACCAAATAATAATCCAATTTATGAGCTAGCACAAGACATTGCTCTTGAATGCATAAGCAAAGGCCAAAAAGAAAAAAATAAATAAATAAAAGAATAAATAAATAAATTACCAATCCAAATATAAGAATCAATACAGACAGTTAATGTAGGCAAAGCAATGGAAACTTACAATGTGATAAGGACATGGACAGCAGGGGGTGGTGGTGAGCAACACAAAGTTTCTAACCAAGCCTTTCAATCTAAAATTTTATACCAATCACAACAATCAATTCAACCATTTTTGTTAGCATTATGAAAATGGGGTTTCAAAATCCAGGAATTATGAGATTGAAGACTCCACTGCCAAAACAATACAACAATAATACTACCAATGAGGCTAAACAAAAGGCATAATAGAAGACAGCAAACATCACAGATAAAATCAATAAAGATTTCAATATACTCAACTCCATTTCAGTCTGTAAAATAAAAAAAGATAGGAAGCCAAACTATAGAGAAACACAGGCATAAACAACCCTCAACCTGACTGAACTCCTTGTGAGTCTTATTCTATAGATATATATAAAGATGTATCTATTTATTTTTGGGTCACGCCCCCGGTAACATCATCAAGCTTTAACTGTCTAAATATTCATATAGAAGAGAGTAGGTACCATTGATTATTTAATGCCAATGAAATCTCACACAACAACAATAAAAGCTTTTTAAGGGTGAGCATAGACATCTCCTTATATTAGAAGGGTAGTTGAAAATGAAAACAGAACTGAAGTGGGAAGTGGTGAGCGATCTACCGGAGTGAATCGGAGGAGCGGTGGTGGACTGGTGGTGACTGGTGAGCGGAGGAGCGGTGGTGCTGACCAATTAAGATGGAAAAATAGTATCCATCTTAATAAATCATAGCAACTGTTAAAACATAAGAATAGGTTTCAAGTAATTCAATACTATATCAACATCATAGCAATTGTTAAAACATAAGAATAGGTATCAAGTAATTCAAAACTATATCAAAGTGTTTGCAGAAATCTTTTAAGTAGAATTACTAATAACAAGGGATTCACATGCAGTGGTGTGAGTGACTGAATAAGTTACTTCAGCAAATATTGTAATAACTTCCTTGTCATAATGTGATAACCAAAGCAAATAACAATACATATAAATCACCAGGGTAAGACAGTACCAAATGACAAGCACTTCCCATCATGGTAAATTAAATTTAAGTTTTAATACTTAGCTTGTCTTAACATACCAAACATCAAGCCAACTGCTACAAAGGTCATTTAAAAAAGATCCACAAAAACTTGTTGCATTTTAGTCAAATATAACCCACTATAATCCTGCCAAACCAAAAAAGACAGCAGAGGTCTGTAATCACTAATCTGTATTCAAAAATCAACATAAGTTGCACATATTGGATTGAAAAAGATTAGAGAATGGACAAATGAATACAGACTAGAAAATTTGTATTCATAGTCAACCAAAAAGGTAACAGATAGTCACTCTAGCTTTCACAGTCAAATGTTAGAGGCTGAACTTTTTATGTTTTCACTTTCATTCATTTTAGCAATTAAAAGGAAGCCAATAGAGTCACCAGAACCCCAACAATAACAGCAAAAGAAACACCAGTTCTTCACATACATTTTCAGCTACCACACTGGAATACAGATGCAAAACAACTGAATTACAAAAGTAAATACTAATTTCAAATTTAAATATGCTAAATAATACTACTAAATACTAAAAGGAGACTTACAGTGAAAGTGTAAGATGGCTACAGGCAACAGCGGTAGTGGTGAGAGACTGGTGAGTGAAGGGCAGCACGGAGTGGTGGAGACGGGCAGACGGTGGTGGTGAGCGGAGGCCGGAGGGAGTCCAGCTGTGAGCTATGATGGTGACTGGTGAGCGAAGGGCCGTAGGGCGCCGAACATTTGTGGTGGTGGTGAGCGGAGGCCGGAGGGAGTACAATGGTGGTGGCGAGTGGAGTCGAGGGACGAAGTGGTGGCGGTGGTGCAGATAGGCGTGGCTAAAGCAGCGCTTGAGGGCAACGGCGGAGACCGAGAGTGGAGATTGGAACTGGAAGTCTGGACTCTGGAGAGAATCGATGGAGGCGGAAATGGGCTATAAGGCATTTGGGCTTTAGGTTAGGGATTTTGTTTTTCTAAAGGAAGCCCGCCCCAAACGGGCCAAATCCATGGGGCTGATAGTCCGTTCGGTTAGCTCGTTTAGGCCCATTTTTTAACGGACCTTGAAACTCAAGCCCACCTCGCATATTTCTTACTACGGGCCCATTTGGACACCCCTATTTTTTTTTTAATAATTTACATTTTAGAAAGACATTTATGTAAAAATAAAAACTGTTCTGGGAGATACGTCCTTAATTGCCTATGCAGATGCTGAAGAGATTAGTCTTGGGTCCAATGTGTCCTGGTGATACCTGGATATTCAAAAAAAAAAAAAAAAAAAAAGACATCTACTCAATTGTGATAACCAAATTCTAAATGTGTGGTAAAAAAAAAATAAGAATATGTGGTAACCAATATACTAAGAATTGGTAACCAAACATAAGATGTATTTTATTCAGTATATCATGACTGTGGTAACCAAACTTATATTATGTATGTGCTAACCAACATATTATGATGTGGTAACTAATGTATCATGAATGTGGTAATCAATATACCAAGTGAGGTATGAGTAACCCAAAATAAGAACATATGATAATAAGTTGATAACTAATATACTAAGCATTCGGTAACCAAACACCCTATCTCTAAAGGTTTCAAATGGGTGGCTTGACTAAAAAATGTTTGGATGGATGGAGGGTTTTCTCTCTAAAATCCCCTAGTATTTAAACTCTTTGGTCCTGTAATTTTACTTCCATCTATGGTGGACAAGCAACACCTAACAATACTCATATTACATTGCCAGATGATGATGATGATCAGGCTTGACTAAAAAAAAATGTTTGGATTGAGGGTTTTCTCTCTAAAATCCCCTATTATTTAAACTATTTCCTCATGTAATTTTGTATTCTATTTCTCTCTTTCATTCAATTCAACATACCTCTCTCTGTCGGCAGAAGGACTTTTCCTCTCTTGTTTTGGCCGCCTTCACACATAGCATCAGACTGCCAGGGGCACGGCCGCCCGGCCTTCCGGCTCCACCATCCCCTGCTCGCTCCGGCCTTCGCTTTCTCCCTCCCCCTCCGTCAGCAGTAGCAGCAGGAGGACGCAGGCCCTCCGCCCTTCCCGTCTGGTGTCTCCCTTGCTTCAGCAGCAACAGACTCCACCAGGTCGCCCTTCCCGTCTGGTGTCTCCCCCGCCGTAAGCAGTAGCAGCAGGACGTCTTCAGGGCCGTGGACTGTCAGGTATGTCTTTCGTTCACGCCGCTCTCCCGACGGCCTCCTCTGCCCGTCCTTCACCCGAACCCCCAGATCGCATCCCGCCGCCGGCTTCTATTCCCAAATCGTTCAAAGATGCTGCTTACAGTTACTCTCAAACATATCTCCCTGAGGAATTCCCGGACATCTCATTCGCTGATTTGGTGGAGACGAATTGGATGGATGACAATCCACTCCTTCCCACGGTTGATTTTCTCCCCGCGGCCATGGATAGATTGTGTGCGCCGTTCATGGATGCTATCGTTGTCAAAGTACTAGGCAGGCGAATTGGATACCCTGTTCTCAAAGAACGGCTTTTGAGTCTTTGGAAACTGAAGGGTGATGTTGCGATGACTGACACAGCGAAAGGCCATATCATTGTGAAATTCAACCTGCTTGAGGATAAACAAAAAGTGCTATTCGATGGACCTTGGTCTGTTTTTGATCACCATGTTGCGGTTACTCCGTGGTCAAGAGAATTCTTGAAACCCTCCGCTCAAATCACCAAATCCACTGTCTGGGCGCGGGTTTTGGATTTGGATCCAGTTTATTACAATGAAAACTCTCTTGGTATCATTGCTAATATGATAGGGAAGCTCATGAAGATTGATACCACTACCAAGGTTGTCAATAGGGGCCAATTCGCTAGGGTTTCTGTAGAGGTGGATCTCATGAAACCACTAGTCGGGAAGATCCGCGTTGATGGAGAATGACACTTGGTTGCCTACGAGGGGTTGCATAATATCTGCACAACATGTGGAAAGTTTCGCCACAAGGTTAGCACATGTGATCATGCAGGCACTGTTCACGCCGCGCATGAGGAGGGTGACGCGGTGAATGAGGTAATGCCGAAGACTGGTCGTGAAGGATCGGGTGCATCCAATGGAACCAGCGCGGGGGCTACTATTCCTGTCCACAGCAATGGTCCTCCGAAGGATCAGCCTGTGAATTGCAATGAGGAGGCCCCAAAAAATGCTGCCATGGTCACGGATATTCCAACTTCAACCCATGGAGATTGGATAATGGTGGTAAGGAAGCCGAGACCCTCCCATGGAAGACTGAAGCAGGTTACACCACTGTCGGATACTAGGTCAGGTGGCCAACAAGCACTGAATGATATTACCAGCAGGTTGCCCCGTCCCAAGCTAGTTGAGAAAAATCCCTCATCGGGATTGGCTCGGCTTCAGTTGGCGAAACCAAATGGTGATAATGGTAAGGCTCCAGCAATTGATACCCTTGCAACAACAAGCTCCGCTAAAGATCCTGACGCATCCACACCACCTCGGATTAAAGTTAAACGCTCTCGCTCTTCAATAATGCCTGGTGATACGGGCCAGACGTCTATTAGTAATCCTTTCCTTGCTTTGGAATGGACGCCTCATCACATGGACACAGAAGATGGCGGCGGCGATCCGCAAACTGAACCTTCAACAGGTTCTTAATGATCGGATTTCAAGATTTCTCCATCCTCTCATGGAACGTGCGTGGCGCCATGGGAAGGAATTCGAAACGCCACATTGGAGATGTACTCCGAGGTTTGCAGCCCTCTGTGTTTATTCTCATTGAACCGCAAGGCTCGTTCGATCGCTTGAGGGTATTCCTTTACCAGCTAGGATACTATGGAGTTCATATTATTGAGAGTGTTGGGAGAGCTGGCGGTTTGTGGGTTACTGCTCGCTTGGGCCTTCCAAAAGCCATCACTATTGTTGGAACGTATGATCGCATGGTAACACTCTCGATTGCTATTGGCCAATCAGCGTGGTACCTGTCTGCAATTTATGCTAACCCCGCACGGGGTGCACGTGAGACTGACTGGAATAATCTTCGATTAGCATCAGCTTCCATCCGAGGCCCCTGGGTAGTCCTTGGCGATTGGAATGAGATTGAATATTTACCCGAAGCCTATGGAATGGCTCCCTCTGCTAACCACTGTGCTGCATTCCGTGGTCTTCTCCAGGAGTGTGGGTTATCTACGGTGCATACTATTGGTGATTTCTTCACTTGGCAGAAGAACAACTCTGGAGGGAATCTGGCAAGGAAAAGATTGGATCGCGCAGCTGCCAACTTGGAGTGGATTAGCGCCTTTCCCGATAGCTATGTGGAAGTGCAACCTCGCCGCTGTTCAGACCACAATGCTATTGTCCTTAGATGCTCGCCTCGGCTGTCACCTTGTGTGAACCGGCCGTTTCGGTGGGAGCATGCTTGGACAACGCATCCTCATTATGAATCCATTGTAGATGCTGCCTGGGCTTGGGACCCATCCTCATTAACCGTCCAACTGGACCAAGTTCGCCAATCCTCAGTATTCTTTAACAGGCACACTTTTGGCAACATTGCAAGACGGAAAAAACGAATTCTTAGAAGACTAGCTGGAGTTCGGAGATGCATGATTCGGGTCGACTCGGCTCAATGGTCCCTGTTAGAATGTCAATTGATGAAGGAATTAGATGACGTTCTTAAACAAGAGGAGATTTTGTGGTACCAAAAATCTAGGGAAAAATGCATTAGACTTGGTGATAAAAATACGAGTTATTTTCATACCAAAACCCGTATTCGGCGCCAGCGTAGTTGCATCCAAGGGTTGGAGATTAATGGTGTTTGGAAAACAGATGTGGATACAATCAAAAACCATGCCTTGGGTCACTTCCAATGGCTATTCTCACAACCCATATCTCCGGTTGCCCCTGCCTCATACCTGGTATCTCTTCCTGCCATCATGGAGGGAGCCAATCTAGGCAATGAAGTCAGCCTGGAAGAAGTAGAGAAGGCTGTCAAGGAGCTTCGCAGTTTTGCGGCGCCCGGGCCCGATGGATTCCCGGCTATATTCTACAAGACATATTGGCACATCATCAAAGGTTCTGTGTTTTCATTCATTTATAATACATTTCAGGATGGATCGTTTGAGCCTAAGATTGCAGCAACCTTGATTTGCCTCGTGCCGAAAGTTGAAGTGCCTAGAGAAATTCGTCAATTTCGCCCCATTAGCCTTTGTAACATGAGTTACAAGCTTTTAACGAAGATCATAGTGAATCGGCTTCGACCCATTTTATGCTCCTACATTGGACCTTATCAGTCGGCCTTCTTGCCAGGGCGTGGGACATCCAATAACGCTGTCATCTTGCAAGAAGCGGTCACGACTTTCTCAAACCGACACAGGAGGTCCAGGGATTTTATTTTGAAGGTGGATCTTGAAAAGGCTTACGACAATATTTCATGGGACTTCTTAGAGTTGTGCCTGCACGAGATGAGTATCCCTAACACTATGTTGAGGATCATCATGTTTTCTGTCCGGTCGCCATCATATTCGATTCTATGGAATGGTTCGACGTTACCCTCTTTCACTCCGGCGAAAGGCATCCGCCAAGGGGATCCCCTCTCGCCCTATCTCTTTATTATAGTCATGGAAAAGCTGTCGCGATCAATTTTATCTAAGGTGGCCGAGGGAGATTGGACACCGGTGACTCTTAGCCGTGGGGCAGCGCCTTTGTCTCACCTCATCTTTGCGGATGACCTACTTTTATTCTCTGCAGCTTCTAGGGAAAGTGCCTCATGTATGGATCAAGTCTTGTCTTGCTTCGCCCTCCATGCTGGTCTAAAAATTAATGTGCAGAAATCGACAGCCATCGCCTCAACCGCTGTGCCTCCGGATTTAGCCCATGAGATCTCAAGTATCCTGAATATAAATTTCTCAGACAACTTGGGACGCTATTTGGGCTATCCCGTCATAAAGGGTGCTATCCGTAAGTGTCATTTTGACTTCCTCATTGAGCGCATGCAGTCGCGCATGAGCTCTTGGAAGCGAGCTCTTCTCAACAAAGCGGGTAGGTTGACCCTTGCTCGTTCAGTCTTAGCTGCGATCCCAAACTATTTGATGCAGCTGTTTTGGTTCCCTTCCTCCACATGTGCCGACATAGACAGGGTCATTCGATCATTCCTCTGGAAGGACTCTCAAGGGCGCGGGTTACACCTGGTTAACTGGAGCAAGCTTGCATTGCCAAGGAAAATGGGTGGGGCGGGTATCCGGTCCAGTCGAAGTATGAACGTGGCGCTTCTTGGGAAGCTCCTTGCAGACTATATGTGCCAAACTCCTAAGCCTGCAGTACAGCTTCTGATATCAAAATATGGCAGTGGCAATGGAGTATTTCAGTCTCGGCCAGGATCTTCTCCGATCTTCCGAGCTCTCTCGCGTGTGGCACCATTGCTTGCTGGTGGGTTCAGGATTCGGTTAGGGCAAGGGGACTGCAACATGTGGCACGCTCCATGGTTGAAAGGTGGCCCTGTTGGGCCAAGGATACCCTTTATCTATATCTCGGAGATTAATCTTAGGGTTAAGGATATCTTTGTGGATAACCAATGGAATTGGGATAACTTGTTTACTCAAGTTCCGGATGACATCAGGAGGGAGGCTTGGGAGATGGGACCATTTACACCACACCACCTGGCCGCGGATTTACTGACTTGGGTGGAATCATCGTCTGGTAGTTACACTTCGAGAAGTGGCTATGACTTGCTGTTAAAGGAGAAGGGCTGCGGCCGAGATGGCGAGCGGGCTTGGGTATGGAAAATTGGAGCTGCAGAAAAGGTGTGTTTCCTTCTATGGCTTACGGTACATAATTCTTTACCTACAAATCTTTTGAGGCAAGCTAGGAATCTTGCGACGTCGTCGGTATGTCCTGTGTGTAACGCCCATCAAGAATCCATATATCACTTATTCTTTGCATGTCAGTGGGCCGCCAATGCATGGTTTATGATTGGTGTGGTAATAAACTACGACGAGCAAACTTTCCAGACTAACATTGGAGCTTCTCTTCAAGCTATGTCCAAGGACTGGCGTGGACTTCAATGGGCGTTGCTTTGGTACATATGGTGTGGGAGAAATGGGGTTTGCTTTAGGGGTGAGCCACCAAAGTCTGCGGTGGTGGTGCGGCAAGCCAGGATATTGGGTGTTGAATTTGATAAAGCATTTTCGCACTCACCGAAAACCCGTAGTACAATATATGTTGGGTGGCATCCCACACGATATGGGAATGTTGTCCTCCATGTGGATGGAAGTTCCCTTGGCAACCCGGGCAAAGCTGGGTTTGGGGGCGTTCTGAGGAATGAAGATGGCTCTTGGATTGAGGGTTTCTCTGGGTCAGTCGGTGTGGCATCAATCTTAGAGGCAGAACTGCATGGGATATGGAGAGGATTACATAGGCTTCAAGACATGGGGGGTGGAACTAGCTTGTTGCTACTCCGACTCTCTAGAGGCTCTTAGACTCATTCAGAAGGATATTGATTCCGGCCATAGATTGTTCCCGCTAGTCCGGAATATTGTTGACATCTTAGAGCTCAATCCGGGATTCCATTGGTTCCACCTATTCCGTGAAGGCAACTTCGTTGCGGATGCTTTGGCGAAGCGGGGGGCGAGCTCTCTTGACTTCTTCACTACTTGGGCGTTCCCTCCGGACGAGATAACACAGCTCCTGGCGAATGACATGATGGGGGTATGCCTCCCTAGGGTGTAACTGCCATTGGTCTCCTTGTTCCCAACCTCTCGGTTGGTTCCTTGTTTTTTCCTAGTGTGTTCCTTTTTATTTGTTGCTTTCTTTTCTTTTCTTTAGCCGACGCCCTCTAGCGTCTCTGTTCATCCAAAAAAATTCAACATACAAACACCCCGTTGTTTACAATTCTCTCAACCAACTGCAATTTCAACATTTTCAGTCTGTTAATAATACAATCACGCCATTAATCCAAAAAACGAAAAATCAGAAAACAAAAGTCCGCACTCCACCGACTTACTATGGTTTTGCCATCGAAATACTGCCGCTTCACCATCAATTTGGATTTTGGAGTGCGTATTTGTTTGTCTTTTATTATTAATTATATTATACTTCCTCCGTTCCTAAATAAATGCAACATATCCACATTTCACGCAATCCAATGCACATTTTTTTATCCGTAATAACTCAAATTCCACACAAATAAAAATTATGCAAATTATATATTCTAAATCTATGCGATTAGACGAATCCAACAAGATCTCACTTGACTATATTTTATCTTATATAATTGTATTAAAAAGTCGAGTCAAAGCTACTCAATGAACAGTGACAAAAGTCAAAACGTGCAAATAAAAAAGAACGGAGGTAGTATTATATACTCTATTTATTACTAGTATTATATAGATTCATTTATTTATTGGAAACTTTTAATTTAATTTAAAAGGTACTATACCAGAGCATATTGATATATTGAAAAAATGCGCTCTCTCTCTCTCTCTCTGCTTGCGCGGCCCCTCGTCCTGGATGGGAAGCCCTCTCCCCCGGCCCCTCTGATCAATGAAGCCTCCGCTAAGGATCTTGTCCAACTTGATTTTATCGACGGTGACAGGCTTAAGCCCCGCCTCTCGCTTGCTCCACAATTCAAGGCGCGCCTGCCTCTGCAAACCCTGAGAAGACCCCCTCATCATATTGACTGGAATGAAAGACATTTTTATAAAAATTGTGTCTCTGGCCACAATAACCCTCTGCAACTCCAAATCATAAACCTTGAAAGCTTTTGTCCGGTATAACACCCCACCACAGGAAAAACAAATTTGTTGGCACTTGGATCTAGTTTGGATTTATGAGGACTAAGATTAGATCTATAGCACAAGCAACCAGAGGAGATATATATCGGGAGATTTGTCATATAGAATGGAATTTGGATTTTGCCATTTTAGACCTACACTACACAATCTGTTTACGACATGAGTGGCTTATAGGACTGCACTTCCCCTAATGGGCTGAAACGTTTTGGCACGAATAAGCTGAGGTAGGTGTTTATGCTTAATTTCTATCCCTACTCTCCCCCATCGTGAATCGTGATGCGACATATGTAGATAGTTTCTTCTTGTAAAATTAACTGAACTTTTGGCTTCTGAGTATGTATGATATAATTTGGATTTTGGCCAGTATGAACTTTATCTTTGAAAGTTAAAATTCTTTGTACCACGAGGCTGGTAATGTCATACTCACGATCCTCTCGGTGCCACTTGAACTGAACTCGAAGAGTTTGAGAATTCAGATGGAAAAGAAAGGGCGGAATAATTTTCCATCAGATATACCTATTTGGGTGAAAAGAAAAGGTGATCCTCCCAGTTTGATCAATGCATGACTTTTTATCATTAAGCTTTAAAGAAAAGGGTAAATGATTTTTTGTTCAGCCTATTTCTGGGCGGAAAACTTCTAAAATTGACAAGAAGTTTTACTTCATTTCCCATAACTTCTCTTCTTTTTAACGTCTCACATGAACCATCCTCCCCAAGAATCATGATTAATGCTCAATTTGGGTGCATAGGTTTAAAATGTAAAGAAATTGAGATATTATGTTCAAAATTTTAATTTTAATGTATTTAAATCCTGTGTGCACTCTACTAGCATACTATGTTGCATTTTGTGAGATCCCTGATCTTCTTGGCAAGTGTGAGCAAACCATCAATCATTCTCTTGGCAAATCGTGCAATTGTTATTTGTTCAGCTAATTGATAGTAGTATTTATTAGTTCATTTTAGCTAGCCCACATACACACACATGTATTCTTGATTTATATTATCAATAGTGGTTTTTGTCCTGTCAATTTGAAGATGTGATATGCTCATTAATGACACTGTGAAAGGATGCTAATTTTGTGGGAGAGGGTTTCCGTGTAGATGATATTCTCTAATATGTATAGCACCTTACTCAATTCTTAGAGTTCATTTTATTCTCGTGCAGAGCAGAGCTGTGAAGTCCATTTTCTCATTGCTTTATAGTTAATATACATCTCCACTCTAAAACCCATAAGGTAGCTGAATGTGCTGCATGTTCTTCGAAAGAAACAAGCCATTGGTCCTTACTTGTGTGATTCAGTGTTTCTTGGGGGTCTATATGTTGTTTTTACATGGAGCTGAATGAGAACATTCTAATTTATTTGAGCTCTTGTCTTGGTTGATATCAATATATGAGCAATTCTTGGTTTCATCTTTTATATGACTATTTAGTGATATAGCAATAATTTTTTCTCTCAGGGTTTCTAAAAAAATAAATAAAAAATACTTGGATAAGGTAAACCGATGGGTACATCAGCATGCATAAATTTGCTTAGCAGTGGTAAAGTTGATACTGATTATTTGAAATACGGTTGAGTGGTTCACTGGTTACTGACGCCTGAAATGGCTTTTGCTCTTGACTCATTGTTATACTTGGACAGGGTAAACCGATGGGTACATCAGCATGCATAAATTTGCTCTTGACTCATTGTTAAGTTTAAGCGTTACCATAGAGTTACATGGCCAAGAAGCCTACCATTTTCAAACAGACTATTTAGAAAGGTAATTCATAAATACATTTTCTTTCGTCCATTATTTGAGTCTGATTAATGCTCTGAGTGTAACGTTTTCGATGTTTTATTCTTCACCACGCTCATAATTCCTTCAAAATGTAGATATGTTGTCATGTCTGCAAAGATTGAAATCCGGCTTGCCGAGGCAGGCAATGAGCATTGGGTCTCCCTCGAATTTAATAGGTATGCTGTTGCTGTACGAGAAGCAATTGCATCAGCACTAGGTAACTGTGTTTTTCTGGAAGGTTGGAGGAGTCCGTAAATGTACTTACTTTTTGCACAGATCAACAGCTGCAACCTGCATACATATCTTCTTTTTTTTTTAATGCTTTTTGTCTCCTTTTGCTTCAATAGATCATCAAAGGACCATTTACCCTTCCTCGAAACCAAAAAGATTGGATTCGGATAAACTTGAGGCCGAAGTGAAAAAAGAGGGTATATAAAGCATGGCTCTTTACTTGCACAACTCACTCATTCCTTGCGTAATATCAGTAGAAGGAATAAAAACTCGATTGTGATGCTGATTTGAGCAAATTCTTCCAAGTCATACAAAGTTGGCTTCCAATTAGCAGTTCTTAGTTTCTCGGAAAGATGATGATAATAATATAGGTGTTGGACTTGAATGACACAGTTGCTTGATTTATTTCTATGATTTGTTTCCCTCAGCTGTGAACATTAGTAAATATGAAGTAAAATTACTTGAAATGAAAATGTTGGAGTCATTGAGTTGATGTGCGCAATACACAGCTAGATAGAATAAGTATCTGGGTGCATTATAAGACAGGGGGAAACGATGATAAAATGAGAGAAATATGCTTAAGATGATTAGTTCACATGCATACATAGTAGCTTTAGGCGTTTGAGTATGTGCGAGAAAAAAGATCGATCTAATGGTTCTTCACATTAGAAAGGATTGGAAGGAGAGTGAATGTTTCAATCAATATATAACGGCACTATATAAATTGATTTTGACTGCTTTAGTGACACAGTGCAAGTGTGTTTGATAGATAGTTGGAATTCATGGCATTCATGCTCAGATATAATTTTTATACTCTGGTTTATCCTGCTGTTGTGCAATAATTATATATATATATTTATATATAAGTGTGACTAACTGAATTGAATTACCTTCTTGCCCTTTGGTTTTAAAAAATTTACGCACCATGTTTGACCCTCATTCTCTCTGTATTTGTTAGGGCTTTCCTACTAATTCGAGATTTGGGATTTGAGCGGAATTCACCGCCGACCGGGGCTCTCGATTTCGATTTGCAGAGGAAATCACCGGCGGCCTCGTCGCCTCAGTGCATATCTATGCCGTTTGAGTGGAGAAGAAGAAGCAAAGGTATGAGTTTTAATTCCATTTCGTTCATTTTCCCATTTCCCGTTCCTTGTTATGGTCGGCTGGAAATTCGGGCGGCCAAGTGGGCTTGGCGGGGTCACACTGGGGCGGCCGAGGGAAGAGGAGGACCCGCCGGCCTTAAGACACCGTGATGGGGCATCGCCGCGTCGTGGCGGTGGCGCCGTCGCGTCGTTGGGCGGCCTCGGGGAGCAGCAAGCCGCTGGGCAGCGCCGGTGGCCTGGCTTTCATCGCGGTGATGATGTCCGGACCTGGTGGTGGTGCCTGAGACGATGTTCAGTGGCAGTGGTGATTGTGTTTTCCTTGCTTAAATGTTCTTGAATTTTGCGGATTTTAGGTTTTATTGGCTTAGATCAATTCAGTTTTCTGAGCATGAGGTATAATCTTGAATTTTGTGGATTTTAGGTTTAATCGCGAAATTGATCTGTGAGGATGATGCTTTGTTGGTGTCGATATTTTCTGAGTTTGATGTCATTAGGGGTGAATGTTGCTTTTTCAGAAAATTATGTGAAATCGTTTCCCACTATGTCGTTTAATTTGGCTGTGTTTTGGCTTCTCAAATTTTCTAGGGCGAGCAAGATTCTGGAGTTGTGGCGTGCTTAATCAATAGCAGTATCAACATGGTTTTCAGTTCTTGGATATCATACGTCTGCACATCGATTTCTTTAAATCTGTATAGCCATGTTTCTGTTTTGCTGGAGCCCTCATTTTATATAGGGATTAGACCAACTCCAACGCATCTGCAAAAATAGCGGTAGACGCCTGATTTGCCGGAGCGGCAGCTCCAATGGTGCCGGGAGAATTGCGTCCGCTAACGCCAGATATTGCGTCTTCGAACAGTTCACCGCTTTTTATTGCGGGAACTGTTCATCTCACGGCATCCCCCCTTTTTTTTTCCATTTTTTTAAATCATTTTTGTTTTTGTTTTTCTATTTGTTTTGCTGAAGATACACTTTTTCCTTTTTCGTTCTTTTTTTTTTAAGTGCACAACAACACTTTTTTTTAATTATTTTTTTGTTGTAAACTTTTCTACCTTTTTCTTTTAATTTATTTTTAAATTTATAATTTTAATAATATGTATTAAAATGAATTGATAAATAAATTATTATATGAATTATAAAGAATTAAAATAGAATATTATATTGTAGAGGGAAATGTAGAGTTTTGGGTTGGAGAGGGATACTGAGAAACTGTAAATTTAACTGTAAAATAGAGTTTGTGTGACTGTAAAATAGAGTGTTGGGTTGGAGATGGCCTTATTGTGAACTCTTATCATCTCTTGTTTCCCCTTTCCATTTCTAATTGTCAAACTTTGATAACACTTTCTTCTTTGTCTTCCCATTGCATCTACATCTCTCTTATTTGGCATATGGGTTTAGGGTTTAGATCCTGTATTAAATTCATAAAAAGGTATCCAAGTGGCTATGGTGTATAGTGTTTAATTTAATAATCGTTTTGTGTAAGATTGTGACTGTTTGGCCATGTATAATTAATATTCATTTTTTGTAAGATTGTGACTGTTGGTCATTTGATTTCGGATATTTATTCTCTAAACTTGTTTTTGAAATTTTCGGATTCGGTTCAGTTCGGTTTATATTATTTGCAAATGGGAGATTACTTTTTCGGTTAACCAAGATTCCAGTTATTCGGAGAGCATATTTGTCATATTTCCCATTCATAGCTGTTTTACAACTTGAGATTTTCTTCTTCGCAGGCTTTGGACTTTCAAGAGGTTTTTTGGGAGGTTCTGCAAATACAAAGGGCCCCGCCACTATTGCCACTGCACCTCCGCCCTACTATTTGCCTTTTATCCAGGGTGTATGTTTTCTCTTCTTTATTGGTTTTCTGCCTCTGGTCGCATTTCAATTTTGATATTCATATGGACTTTGCCTTTATTTCGTCGTGCCCGCATTTTGATATTGTCAATGCATTTATTTATGAATCTTATATTCTATATTATTAATCTTGCCTCTTTGAAATTATAAGAGACTTGGATTGTGTGTGTGTGTGTTTTTTTAATGATGTTTTTTTGTGTTATTGCTTTGGTTGAATGCATGAATTATGAGAAAGAAGAATGAGTCTTCGAAAGGGAAAGCAGATACAGAGGTTTCGCCTCTCAAGAGTAAGTATAATGATGAAATTTGTGTAGATAGATTATATGAACATGTCTTGAGTTTTAAGCTGTTGAGAATATTGGAAGTTACGTTGTGGTTGAAGGAAAAAAAAAGGATTAGGGATTGAATGAGAATAATCCTTCTAATTGTTAAGGTGGAGTCCAACGAGTTTCTTGTATCTAACAATGCAGTTCTTAGTCAATAATCAGTGGAAGGGTTGCCCTTATACTATTTTTTGTGGTTATTTTCTATGTTCATTTCTTGATGTGTTGGGCTGCGAGAAATCTTTATTGATTAATGCTCCCTAAATCACTTCGAGGAATCTATGAGAGCCATCTGGAATGTATAATTTGTGTGCTCCCTAAATATTTATGTGCTATAGTGTGAGAAGATATATATAATATATATTTCCAATTTCTGATCTTGTGCATTCCTTTGATTTTCTTTTGATCAGAATTTGAAGATGATCCTGATTATCCTGATCTTTATGTGCTTAAGCCCATCAAGTATGTTGATATTGAAGTTTGGCAGGTGGGAATTGCGTATACTCTAGCAAGCTAAATTCAATCCAATACACCCGACTCATCATTAATTATGTAGTAATGCATATTGTGGTTCCTTATTTTGAACTGGACATTTTATTTTGATATGGTTGCAGCTGAAGCAGGTTCAATTTTTGACAACATTCTGATCTGTGACGATCTTGACAACTCAAAAAGTATAGTGGACGAAGTATTATCCAATACAGAGGTAGGCCAATGAGCCGTTCTGTCTTAAAAATATGTTAAACATGATACCATCATAAGGTATCTGTGCCCTAAATACTTGGCTCTCTGTGCAAATATTACTATTTCTAGATTGAAAAAGAAGCCTTCGAGGAAGCTGAAAAAGTGAGAAAAGCAAAGGAGGAAGAAGTCCTATCCCTGACCCACTCATGATTGAGTTCATTTTTTGTGGAAAGATGGATAAATGAAAGATATTAACCATACATATATACATACAGAAAGCTCGGAGAGCAAGAGAAGAAGGTGAAAGGAGGAGAGAAAGGGGCCATGACAAGTATTCAGACAGGGAACGGCACAAGGATAGATACAGAAGAGTTGGTCGTTTCTTTCAGCGCCGTGATTATATGGACGATGATTATCATGTGAGCACTTATGTTAATTCTCTTTCAATGCTCCGAAATTATTTGCTGATTGCACTCTGAAAATATAAACTACAATGATAAACCACTTCCCTGGTTGTTGACATCATAAATTGGCTATTAAGAAGAGAATAGATTGGTAAATGCTATAGTGTGACAGTCACACCAGGGAAATAGTTTATACTCCCTTCCTTTTTTTGAATGTTACACTCGGTTTTGGCACGAGATTTAAAGAACATTTTAAAAGTACTTTAGTTTAAAATTTGTAATATAATCATAGATTAATTCTTTAAATATTACACTTGTGGCTATAAAAGGAAAGTGTAACACTTATTTTAATCATACTTATTTTTAAAATAAGTGTTAATCTACATTTTGAAACTTTAAAAATATTCTAAATATAGTAATGTAACACTTATTTTAAAACACCTATGAAAGGAAAGTGTAACCTTAAAAAAAAATGGAGGGAGTATTAATTAAACTATTCTGTGTACAATTTTTCTACTTAGTGCTTAGGGCAAGTAAATGTCCAACTTCTTAATATATGTTTCAACCTTTTCTATTACGCTATTAATTTCACCCATATTCTGGCTATAAGGTGGATAAGAGAAAGATAAATTTGTTGTGACGGACGACTTGAGTGAACGAACCACGGGTGAAAAACTTGCAAGCCTCAAATTGGAAGGGAGTGACAAGGTTTCAAACGGTAATATTGTAGACAAAACTCTTATTGCAAAGCCTCCCAGTGCGGACTCAGTGTATAACTTACTTAAGCAAGCACTCCGGGCAGATGACCGTGCGCTTCTTATTGATTGCTTGTACAGACAGGATGACAAGGTTCTAAAGTATTGGATTTTTGTTTCTACATTTAAGTGATGATTGCTTTTTATCTCCACTGTATGTAACCTATGGTAGCTCCTTGACCAGTAACTTGTTTGATATGGAATAGTATTATGTGTTGTGCTGTAGGTAATTCCAAATTCACTATCAATGTTGAATCCTTCTGATGTCCTCAAGTTTCTACAGTCTCTCATATCAATAATCCAGTTGAGGTAAGAAAGTAAAAAAAAAAATAGATTAGAAAAAACTCTCGTAATGTTCTGCATAAGATAAGACGGGAACCAAGATATTTATGAATCAGTTGCATTGATCCAAATGCCCTGTTTTAAATTCATCCCTTTTTCATGTATTGCTTAATGATTATGGCTCATCATATCAAACCCTTTGCTATCTAATGATTCCCTGAAAAATGGTACACTTACAGTTATTTGCTCAAATCATCCGTATTGCATGCTGTCATTTGATCAATCATTTTTTTTGGCCAAATAAGAATTTCTTTTAAATATAACATACGTGCAAAACATAGTATTTAAAACATCAGCTTAGCCAACTTTAGCACTTCAGACAAACGCGGGGCGTAGCCCGCACAAAACGAGTACTAGTATATATATATATATATAAAAATTATACTTGACAGAGATTTTTTAAAAAATAGTATTGATATAACTATATATTTTTTTTTTCCGATGAAAGTATGATATAACAATTTTATTTATATACTTTTTAGAAAATATTTTCTCAAACAATCTGGTCTTCAATGAGAACCCGACAATCTTACAAGACGGGAAACCTCCTAACAAACTTATGTAATTAGATTGCTGGTTGCTACTTTCAACTGCAAGATTCGACAAGAAGAAGCCATTTAAAAGCTTACACTTCCTGCAGGTAAGGAAGGTAAGGATGATGCCAGCTACTGTTATGCCACTGGTTCTAATGTTTGCACATACGGGAGCACCAAAATATTACTTTCAATCCAAACTAATACTACTACATAATTACATATAATGTGAGGACACATCCATCTACTAGCATTAAATATTAGTACTTGCTACTTGAATATCCTCGCCTCTTGGATGCTTCTGGGCACCCTTCTCTGGGACATTAATCACATGTGGCCAGGGAGAATAGTTTGGGGCATTATAACCAGACGTACTATAACAGGAGTATACTACACATCGAAAAAGATCAAATCAAATGAAGCAATCACATTCCCCTCGAGCATTTTCAAGAGTGCTTGCTGAGCACCTTCCCCAGGTAAAGTCTCTACTAATGTTTAGGCTCTCAGCCTAGAGATTCAATAAAGGGTACAAGGAAAAATTAATAAATTGGTCCTTTAAGTTTCAAAATTCATCAAAATAGTCATTTTCGTTTCAATTGGAAAAATTAGTCCTCTAAGTTTGATTTTTTCTACAATTTAGTCATTTTGACATGATACATTTAATTATCATGTAATAAAGGAGGATTAAACCATTAATATGAGTCTCACAACCCTTAATTATATGGGTCAACTTATAACAATTAATTTTGTTTGAATAAAATAGATTTTTTTATGAATGATTATTTTATGAATAAAATTATTTTTTAATAAAAGGTAATTTTATTTAAATAAAATAGTTTTTTTTTTTTTAATAAAATGGGTTTTGATAAATGTGTTGGTGGGTACAAGCAAAAAGTTTGACAATGTTAAATCAAAAGTTCAAAATGCATAAAATAACAAGGCGAAAAATACATTTGAAATTTGTCTTTTACAGGTTAGTAGAATACGTTATTGACAAGAACCTATATCAGTTATTGGTTTCATGACATAAAAATTAAAATCATGATGTAGTGGTCAGATGCATTGCATCAAATACAATTCCTTCCTTAATGCATTCATGCACTAATTTTGAACTCTCTGAGAAGATCCATTTTTATTGTTCAGAATCTTACTTCCATTGCTTGTACAACAGAGCACAAAATTCCACGGCAACGCGCATGAGAACAACAGGCTTTACAAATTTCTTCCAAAGTTAGTTACAGGGTATATAGGAATCAGGCCAGATGACGACTGCACCTACTACAGACCTACAAAGAAAATGTTGTACATAAGGATGTCCATCGCAAAGAACACCTCGGCAAATTCGCGACACAATAAATGGAACTTCGATTAATATCTATCCCCCACAAAGTACAAACTCAAACTGAAATAATATCTTATCAGTTGCTTAAAGCAGAGAATAAAGTGCATACAAAGTTGAAAAACTGGACATCTTCAACGATGATGACGCATACGGACGATCATTTTTTAGTAATGTTTGTGTGTTTTTTTACCAAACCTTTTGAGTATATAACCATGATCTCCCTTGGGAGAATATACTGTAGTTTGATGCACACCTACGTGATATAAGCATAAACACACAGCTTGTATGTACATACAGTAGGCACACCAGCCAATAGAACAAATAATTAAGAGTATTGATCATTTTCTTCAGCTACTTCTAAATAATTGAAAGAAAGTAATTTGTGGATCAACTTAAGGAAATCGACCCACAAACTTCTAAAAACAACTTACCTTGGGATATCAAATTTCGTTGGCCACAAAAACAATACTAATTTTACAACAATGAGCACAAAATTAAAACTCCGAAATTGATTAGAGCGATTGGCAAAGGTTCGATTGATTCAGAATTTCAAATTGAAGAATAGCACATAAACACACAGAGGAAGTGCAAATCGCTTCTTGGGGTCGTTCGAAATGGCGTCAGGTATTCCCTTATGAAGTGCTAATAATGCAGTCAATTTCTTCACATCTTCGTTTGCTTCAAGACCTTCAACCGGACGGCGGAGCTTGAGCTTACTAAGAGGCAGCCTCACCCAACCTTCGTTTTTCTCATTGTATCTCCACGAGAGGATCTCTGCCAGTATACTCCATCCGGCCCAATAAATCGAGTTACGACTTACGAGCAAACAAAGAAATACTTCCTCCTCCTTTCTCAAATATTTATTACGGACCACTGCACTAGCAGTCCAATATGTGATAAAACTTTAAATTAAAGCGTATGAGTGAATAGTGTCCAAAAAACAAATGTAACAAACATTTGAGAACGGAGGAAGTATTGATCACCCAATTTATTCCACGTGTGAGTATTTGTATTTAAGATTCTAAATTAGAATCTTCTAATTAATTTAGATATTGTTTATTGTTGGATTTTAACTTAATATTTTCGTAATGATATAATTTAAGAAAAATATTCAAGTTTGATCTTGTTAGAATCGTTTAATCATTTAGTTTTAGAATATATATTTTATATATTTTTTTATTTGTATCAATTTTGAAATATTAAGAATTAAAGAAATGTAAGGGCTTTGTGTAGAAAAGTGAATGTGCAATTTGTGAAGTGAGCACTTTTAATGGGATTTGATAACAATTAAGATTCTAATCAAACTTATACTCCCTCCGTTTCTTTTTAAATGTTACGTGTTGACTTTTTTTACTGTTCATTGTAGTACTTTGACTTCTATTTTTGTTATAGTTATAGAAGACAAAATATAGCCAAATGCGATCTTGTTGGATTCATCTCATCTTCTAGTGTTTAAATATCAAATTTTATGAATTTTTACTTGTATCGAATTTGAGTTATTAATCGTTGAAAATGTGCATTGGCATACGTGCAAATGAAAAGTGTAACCTTTAAATTTTGTAGGACACCCAGAAATTGAATAGGGATCAAACTTTCTGGGACAAAGGGATTATTAAATAATGAATTTTTTCCTTTTTTTTTTTTATTTGGGCCCAAACGTGACTGTTCTTTTAAGTTGGGCAAACAATTTAAGGCCATAAATATGAAATATCCTTCTATCAAAAAATTGGAAAACTGGGAATAATGCAAAAAAACGCAAATGACATCATTGAACACTAATTGGAGCTCTGCGCGCTTGATTCTCGATTTTTACTTGGCGAAATAAATGCCTGTTTTACGAATATTTAATTTTTTTCTTGTTCCTCCAATTTTTGGAAAAATTGCTAAAAAAATCCTTTTTCTTTTCATTTTTACCAAATACATCCCCTCCTAATTTTTGGCCCATTTTGGTCCTCTCGGTTTGTTAATCCCGACCCAATTGGTACTAAATTCACTAATCCCTTTTCATTAGCTCACGTGGCAAAAAAATTAACTCAAATGTCGTCCACTGTAGTAGTAGGGCCCGATCCACACTCAACTGAGCATTCTATTGCATCCCTTTTGGTCCACTTCTATTTTTGCCAAGCAAGTTCTGCCATATACTAGTAATTTTCAATATAGAAGACAGAAACTCTACGCCTCTACCTATACATACAAAAGCATACAAAATTCAAGAACTGTACTTCATTATCATCCGGAATTCCCCGTACAAAATTTGCCTATAAAATTCAAGACAAATTAAACATAATAAAATCTAAATCAACCATCAACAAAACCGACTGCAGGAATTCTCACTTTTCTTTAAGCAACAAAATGAAGGTAAGAAACCCACGTAAATGGAGATACAATGGTAGCAACAAATTACTGCTATTCCAAATGAACTTCCACAAGCGAAGGCAAATCCACAATCGACGAAGAAATCCACCAGGATTCTGTCGAACTCATTGAAATCAAGGTAGGCAAATTCAAGATTGAATAATACCCTAAACGTTGGCAAATACCCAGTGTATTTGTTCTTCTGAAGCCCTAATTCTCTAATTTCTCCAAACTATTAATGTCTGCATAAAGTCGGGCCCAGCCCTTGGACCTGAATCTGGGTCTTACCATCGCCGGAGCAGAGGTCACGCCGGACGGCTACAGGGATCGCCGCCGCCGGTGGCTATTAAGGATCGAGCTCTAGATTGTCCAAACCCTCGGCAAAATTGATTAGGATTTTACGAGTTTCGTTTTTCCATTAACGACGATGCAGCAAGCAACAAGAAGAAGATCAAGAACAACCTTGAATCTAAAGATCCAATTTTTTTTCCTTCTATTTGCGATCAAAACAAGCAACAAGAAAAAAAATGTCTTCTTCTTCTCCGCCCTCTCCTGAGCGTCCGCCGGACCCTGCTGCTTCTACCGAACCTGCCATGAGTTCTCCTTTGTCATTTCGTGATGTTGTAGTTGGAGACTCTTCGCTACCGACAAACCCTAGCGTTCCAGATCTGCTTAAATCATGTTTGGCTTCTATCAATCGCGATGGTGCGAATAAGCGTTGCCCTAAAGTTCGTTTCGATCCTACTGTCATTGACGAATTATATGCCCCCTGGAAGGAAACAATTATCGTCAAACCCCTCGGTATCACAGTTGGGTTTATGGTACTGAAGGATCGCTTAACTCGATCATGGAACCTGTCTGGAGTCTTTGATCTTCTTGATATTGGACATGGTTGTTTCATAGCCAAATTTGAGTTGCCTGCAGATCGAGATAAGGTGCTAACAGGTGGCCCTTGGTTGATATTTGATCATATTCTCTCAATTTCAAGGTGGACGCGAGAATTTGATCCTGCTACCTCTGTTGTTAATACAATTCAAGCATGGGTTCGTTTCCCTGACCTGAATCCTGCGTTTTATAAAGAGCAAGGCCTGCGGGTTATCGCTGCGGCCGTTGGTACGCCTGTGAAGTTTGATCTGAACACTCGATCCATTAATAGGGGCAGGTATGCCAGAGCTTGTGTTGAAATTAACCTAGATGAACCTTTGCTAGGTATGGTTGAAGTGGAAGGCAAAGTGATACACATCGCTTATGAAGGCTTGCATAAAGTCTGTATGAAATGTGGGAAGTTCGGTCATCTTCAGGACCATTGTATTATTACACAGGAACAGGTTGTCCCTCCTTCCTCTCAAGCTGTGGACACTGGAGTAGATGAGGTTCATCAGAAGGCTGCTATGGATGTGGCGGAGGAAGCTTCTCGCACGGTGGTGGGGGCACAGGCGGTTGAGTCAAAGGCGGTGGCCAAGGTCGATGACGTGCAGATCGCTGGATTGGGGGATTGGATGACAGTGAAAAGGCCCAAGCCACGTCGAAAATCAGCTATGGGCTTCCAGGGGTCTGCAAATGGGCTGACTCGTTTTGGGCCTGATGGAGAGGAGCCTGGTGTTTCTGGGCCGGATCAATTGGGAGTTGGTAAGAAAGGGTCAGGTAGAATTGGTTATAAATTAAATAAGGAAATTAAACCAGTGGGCCATCCTAGTGGGCCTATGGACTTGCATAATAAAGAGATGGGCCGGTTACCTCTCTAATTTCAGAATGGGCCATTGAATGGGGACATGTCCAGGATCAAAAAACAATATCCTGGTCATAAGCGAGTGCGGATCGAACAGCTTCTCCCTTCCACTGAAACTGAAAGTCTCTCAAAATCCCTAGCTGCAGTAATTGGGGATATTCCTAGTTCGGAATCTTCATCTTTATGTGTAGCAAATTTCGGTAATGCAGGTCATATGGATGTCTCAGATGACCTCCCGAAGCTGACTGCATCTACTGGAATAGACAACTAATGATTTAACAAAGATGAGAAGTCTGCAAAGTAAGATTAATATTGTTATGTCTGAGTTCCATGATTTCTCATTTTTCGTTTGGAATGTTCGTGGTTTTATGAGTTCACAAACTCGTCGAGTGTTCTCTGATTATCTCCGCTTTCATAAGCCGTCATTGATATTTTTGATGGAGCCTCAAGGGCCTTATGATAGTGCGCGTAATTTTGTATTTCGGATGGGTTACTTCCCAATTCATATTCAAGAATGTATTGGCCGGGCAGGAGGCATATGGATTCTTGCTCGCTCTGGTTCCCCTTTTACAGTAGATGTGTTTGATATTCATCAACGTTTTATTACTCTGGGTCTCTCTATGGGATCATCTTCCTGGTATTGTACTGCTGTATATGCATCGCCTAATTATCAGAGACGGCGTGTGGATTGGAATTATATTGTCCAGCTGGCGGGTAGGATTCCTGGTGCTTGGATACTAGCCGGAGATTGGAATGAGGTATTATTTCCCTCGGAGGTGGTCGGGGGTGTATTCTGTCAATCACGTGCGGATGAATTCAACAGCTGCATTGCAGATTGTAATCTAGTCCACGTCCGGACCGAGGGATCTCTTTTTACGTGGTTTAGGCCTACTAATCAACTCCAATTTATTAAGAAAAGGTTGGATCGGGGACTTGTTAATATGGCATGGATACATTTGTTTCCTAATGGAAGAGTTTCGGTGTTATCTCGTGTGGGCTCGGATCATGCCCCTCTACTTATTTCTTGTGGACAACAAGATGAGCATCGGGCGCCTCGGTTATTCCGTTGGGAAGCAATATGGGGTAAGAATTCAGCATACAGAGAGCATGTAGATGCGGCCTGGAGTGGAACTCCTGGTGGAATTTCATCCAGCTTGGAACGTCTTCAACAGTTGTCCTCTAATCATTTTGGGGGCAAAATTCGAAGGCTCCGGAACAGGGAAAAAAAAATTCTGAGACGGCTTAGAGGATTGGACCGGGCGTTATCCATTGTGGACTCTGCTAGATTAATTATTCTGGAGCGTCGGTTACAGGAGGATCTCCAATTTATCTTGTCTCAAGAAGAAATTTTCTGGTTTCAAAGATCTCGAGATAGTTGGGTCCGACTTGGAGATCGCAACAATAAGTACTTTCAGGCTCAAGCAAAATTTAAGCATCATCGGAATAGAATTACTGGACTTACATTGGATGATGGGTCTTGGAGTTCTAATCAGACAGAGCTTAAATTGGATGTAAGGAATTACTTTGTAAAGTTGTTTTCGGCTTCTGAAGTAAATCCTGCTCTTGAACCTCTTCCCCCTTTGCGGCCTATTGGACACTTGTCTGATCTGTTGAAGGAAGAACCTGTATCAAAGGAGGAAGTCCAGCTTGCTCTTAAGCAATTTAAACCCATGGCTGCCCCAGGACCGGATGGGTTTCCGGCAGCATTTTATAAGCAATATTGGGATATTATCGGGCCTTCTGTCACCGCTGATATCTGCGCCGCTTTTCAGACAGGATGCTTCGAACCATCATTGGCCAAGGCATTTATCTGTCTTGTGCCTAAGGTACAGGTGCCGACCACTATTCGTCAGTTTAGGCCCATCACGTTATGTAACGTTGCTTACAAATTTGTGTCGAAGGTTATTGTGAATCGCCTTAGGCATCTGTTGGAAGCCTACATCTCCCCTCTTCAATCGGCTTTCCTTCCAGGACGAGGGACAGTGGATAATGCGATCATTCTTCAGGAGTTGGTACATTCTTTCTCTCGTAGAAGGTCTAAGGCGATCCTTGTGAAGATAGATTTGGAGAAAGCCTTCGACAATGTTCGGTGGGATTTTTTAGAGGAGTGCCTGTGCCAAATGGGTATCCCGGATTTGCTGAGAAAAATTATTATGACATGTGTTTCCTCACCTACTTTCTCTATATTATGGGATGGTGAAGCGTTAGATGAAATTCGGCCTCACCGAGGCCTCCGACAAGGAGATCCTCTATCTCCATACCTCTTCAACATTGTAATGGAAAGGCTTTCAGTTGCTATTCAGCTTGAGGTGGAGGCAGAAAATTGGGTGCCTGTTCGTCTTTCGGCTCGGGGGAGTGGCATCTCTCATCTAATTTTCGCTGATGATCTAATCCTCTGTACCATGGCCAATGCTGCCAGCATTCATTGCCTGGCTGATACTCTTAATAAATTTGCTGGTTGGGCTGGTTTGAAGGTTAATCAGAATAAATCTCGTGCTTTTGCTTCTTCCAGTTGTACGAATGTGGAGCGCCATTATTTCTCTCGGGTCATGACTATCCCTTTCACGCATAACCTGGGAAAATACTTAGGTTTTCCTATTCACCATGGTCGGGTTTCTGCAGCTAGTTATTCTTATTTGTTAGAAAGGATGGATGAAAGAATGAACAGCTGGGCCATGAGACTGTTGAATAAGGCAGGTAGGGTGACTCTTGCCCTTACTGTGCTTTCCACTATCCCGACATACTGCATGCAAGTAGGATGGATTCCTGAATCTATATGTCATAAAATAGATCAGAGGGTGTGCAAGTTTGTTTGGAAAGATAGGGCTGGCCACGGGATTCATCTCATTAGTTGGGATCGGATGGCCAGGCCTCGTGCTCAAGGAGGGTTGGGATTTAGGAAAACACGTCACTCCAACATTGCTTTACTTGGAAAGTTAGCCGGAGACCTGGTGTTGGGACGGAAGAAGCTCTGGACACAAGAATTAACCCAAAATATTGTCCTAATGGCATGATGAGCCCTTCCCTTCCTGTGACAGGCTCCTTCACGTGGCGTAGTGTTCGCAAGGCATTTATTCTCCTCTCAGGGGGTTTTACTTATCGTATAGGGAATGGCCTTTGTTCCTTGTGGTTTGATCCGTGGCATTGTGACAGGATGTTGGGACCACAAGTGCCTTTTATAGAAACTTGTGATCTCGATTTAAAATTGATGGATATTATTCAGGGTTCTAACTGGGATTTATCTCGTGTATACACTATCATGCCGACCCCCATCCGCCAATCTATACTTGGGATGCTCCACCGATCCTACATAATTCTTGTTCAAATGGTTGGGTTTGGAAAGCTAGTAAGGATGGTTGCTATAATGTAAGGTCAGGTTCCCTTTTTCTATTGGATTCTGCTCCATATAATTTTTTGTTGGTCCTGGATGTGGGCTTGTACGTTTCCAGAGAAACTTGGTTTTTTTTTTTTTTTTATATGGATGTTGCCGCATGTGGCACTTCCATGTAATGCATTACGTTATTACCGTAATATGTCATCTTCGCCTCTCTGCATTATATGTGGTGTAGAAATTGAAGACTGGATTCACTGCCTTTTCTTTTGTCCATGGGCTAATCGGGTTTGGAGTACTCTGGGAATTCATATTCCGCTAGACTTACAGACAATTACCAGGGAGAGTATCCGTGGTTGGTTGGCAGGTATGTATCGACACTATGGTAGCTTGTTTCTGGCGGCCTTGTGGTCAATTTGGAGAACGTAACTCCAGGGTATTTCGTGATAAGGCCTCGCCTCTTCAGTCCATTATTCGGAAGGTTGGGCAACTGGCAGGGCCTTTGGAAAGGGAGCAGAATAGGACAACAGCCTCCCTTCACTACCCAAGACTTGTGTGCTGGAACATGGGTGATTGGCGTGGTATTTTTATCCATTCGGATGGGTCTGTCTTGACAGGAGCTGGTAGAGCAGGCTTTGGGGCTGTGATCCGAGATTTTTCTGGAGCTTGGCTTGGGGGTATCAGTGGTTTTCTTGGCCAGGCTTCAGTTCTTCATGCAGAGCTTACAGGGATCTTGGTCGGGCTTCGCCTTGCTCGACAGAAAGGCTTCCTTGAGGTAATGTGTTGCTGTGATTCCACCCAAGTGCTTCATCTTCTTCAATCTCCCCATAGTGCTCATCATCTGCTTGGCCCTCATCTCCAGCATATCAATGAGCTTCGGCGTGAATTCCATGTCTGCCGGTTTCAACATAGGCTTCGGGACGAAAATATGGTAGCCGATGGATTAGCTAGGTTGGGTGCCAATGATGAGAGTTTCTACACGACTTGGGCATTTCCTCCGGATGTGTTGAGGCCCCTTCTTGCTGCTGATGAGTTAGGGACTTGGTTCCCTCGACAGTAGCTTTGTGTTTATTGTATTTTTTTCCTTTCCTTTCCTAGCCTTAGCTGGCTGTTGTGCAAAAAAAAAAAAAAAACAAGCAACAAGAAAACAGAGAGTGGTAAAAAGTGAAGAGATGAAGATGAAGTGTGACGAGCTTGGGTTTCTCGAAAAGATATTTTTGGGAAATGGGAAGTGGAAAGTTACGTGAATTCTACTCCCTCCGTTATATTTTAGTTGTCTCTTTTAGCTCAATTTCAATAACCAAGATATCCATTAAATTAACTCATAAATTTTTATTTTTACCCTTCAACTAAACCATATCGTAATAAATGTCAAGAAATAGCATTTATGTAAAGTAAATGACAATATAGTAAAAACATAACATAACTACCTAGAACTACCTAAAAATGACAATTGTGGAACACTTTTTCGGGTTGGGTTAGGAGGCTGAATGTATAATATTCAGCCCCCGCTGAATGTGCTATAATTATTCATATTATGTGCTATGTGGAAGGGTGGTATAAAATATACCATGTATTGGATGCTACAGTTTAAGGAAATGATATTTTTATTTCTATATTATTATTGCGGTAATTATGGCTTGACAGCAACCTTCCCATTATGCTTCCATTATGTGATAATATTCCAAAAACTTTGTTTGAAAGTGTTTTACTACATATTTAATAATATGAAACCCTAAATCTCTCCAACAACCTCCCAATTCCAACATAGTGAAGCACACAGTGCTGCCCCCACTTTCGACATTACTATCATCCTCAAAGGATTTTTAACCTCAACTCGAACCCCCATTAAAGAAGATGATACCCGGTGGAGTACGGTGCCTACGATGTGCTAGGGTTGTCAATGTTGTTAACACATTCCATAAATGTGAAAATGGTAATGATTCACCCTTCAACATTAAATCCTAAAAAATATGAAAAAATTATATTATACCATTTTTGCAAAACATTTTCCATTAATGTGGGTCAAACATTAGCATAGGACACTGGCCATTCTCAATTGTGTCGTGGGAAAAATATAAAATAAAATGGTATTCCATAATTGCACAAATAATATTTTATTTGTGTGCTAAATATTCTGTGCATCAGTCAAATAGTCTTATGCTATTCCTAAGTGGTGAGATGGTGAATTTTGACTTATTTTATTTAATAGTATAAAAGTAAAAATTTAAAAATATTCAGAAAATGCTCCATTATATGTAAATATATTTTATTTTATTTAAATTTCACTTATAAATTATTAGGCGTTAAGGTCATGAATTTGAATATATTTTGTGGACAGTGATATAAGTGAAGAATCTATTGGTGATGTTATGACAATCGAGGAAAATACGAATATGTAAAATGAGACCACACCAGAAGACGACGTTGTTTGTGAAACAGACGTAGACACATTGTGTCGTTTGTGGATCTTGATATGCTCTTAAAAATGGTTGAACGAACTTCATCGCCATGTCAGACCATTGTAGAACTCATCGACGAAGGACTAACATGGTTGGTTCCCACTGGAGAAGATGTGCTCATTTTATAATATACTACATTTGATGGTTTTATTTAAATTAATTCGCTAGTTTTATTTAATGTGTGTGTGAGTTCTTTTTTTTCATTGTTAATGTATGTGCTGAACAATACGCATATATGTGATGATTTTATACAATGTATGTGCTCGTTTTATATCATACATGTGATGCTTTTATTTAAATAAATGAGCCGATTTTATCTAATGTGTGAAATTTCTATTGATATATATTATAGTTTTTACTCATATATGTGCTCACTTTTTCTAATTTTTTTTTAATGTGCTATAAGAGTGTCACGTGCTAGTTGTAAACAAAAATCCAAAAAATTCATTTTGGGGTCAACAACATTTATAAGAATGAAGATACACTTACCAACATTAAAAAATGAGAAGCACCGTATACCATTTGTGGTCAACAATATTTTATGAGAATGAAAATATACTTATCAATATTATAATATTAAATTAATGAGTGATTTATACCTACAATATATGTTTGAACCATGAACATATATATGTATATATGTGCTGAGTTTATATGATATGTGTGCTAGTTTTATATTATACATATAATGATCATATTTAAATGAACGAGATGGTTTTATTTAAGGTGTGTGAGCTTTTGAATGTGTTATGTGATGAGTTTATATGATGTGTGTACTTGTTTTATATTATACATGTGATTTTTTTTAATTGAATGAGCTGATTTTATTTAATATGTCTAAGTTCCTTCTAATATACATCCTAATTTTTATTTATTTAATGCTGGTTTCTTTTGATGTAGGTGCCTGTTTCTTGTGATGTATGTGCTGATTATAGAATTGCATCATGTTTATTAGTCACTTTAATTTTTTTTTTTTTATAAAAATGGCTCAAACATTCACACACAATAAAAATTATCCAAAAAATTGAATATTTAACAATTAACCTAAATTGCTCAACATTACACAATCATATCATTCAATTCAATAAACTCACGACATTCAAAGACTTTTCCAAATACACTAAACAATCCCCTATCTAATAATAGAAAAGATATCCAAACAATCAATAATTCAACAATACAAAAATTACCAATTCCTAACATCAATATATAAAAAAAAGAGAGGATTGAAATAATATTCCCACGAATAATTGGTCCGCTTTTGTGAATCCAAATACAGACCTTATGTTGAATTAATGTGGTACCTTATTCACCTCTTTCTTCCGATCTATTCAACAACCTCCAGTTTCCTCCTTTTCTCTGAGAATCTCCACTTCGCTGAAAAATGGAAACAAAATGGTGGAACCCCAACCTTCACAACAAAAAACTCCGCATGCGTTCGAAAATGTGCGAAGAAGCAGGCACTGGATTCCGTTGGGGTATTGTGAATACGACGGCGGCAGCGATAATTATTTCTCCAGTAAGTCGTTGAGTGTCTTTGGTGAAGATGAAAATGGACAGGTGTTGTGGAGAGTGAAAATGGGTGATTAAGAGGGGTTTGTGAACTATGGATGAGGATACGATCAAACAACAATTTGGAGGAGTAAAAATATCCAAAACTCCATTTCTTATCTTTGCAAAAAGGATCCCGTGATGGAATTTCTCCTTAATCATAGGATGCAATAAAAATAGATAGATTATAATCTTTATTACAATAATTAATCAAAATTTACATAATTAAGGCAAGAATACCTATAATATAAAAGTAGCACATATGAAGTATAAATTCACTGATTCAGCAAGGCCTGAATCAGTAGGCAAACCAATCCCCACTTTTTCATCTCTAAAAAGACAACTATTTTGAAACGGAGTGAATATTTGAGTTCATTTGTTGATGGGGTTGAATTTTCTAAATTGCCACTTTGGATGAGATTTGAGTTTATTTTGCCACGTGAGCTAATAAAAATAGATTAGTTAATTTAGGATAAAATGAGTTAGGATTAGCAAATGAAATGGATGAAAAGGGGCCAAAAATTTGGAATGGACGGATTTGGTAAAAAAATGAAAAGAAAAAGAACTTTCTTAGCATCAAACTTTCTGGGACGAAGGAGTATTAAATAATGAATTTTTTCCTTTTTTTATTTGGGCCCAAACGTGACTGTTCTTTTAAGTTGGGCAAACAATTTAAGGCCATAAATATGAAATATCCTTCTATTAAAAAATTGGAAAACTGGGAATAATGCAAAAAACGCAAATGACATCATTGAACACTAATTGGAGCTCTGCGCGCTTGATTCTCGATTTTTACTTGGCGAAATAAATGCCTGTTTTACGAATATTTAATTTTTTTTTCTTGTTCCTCCAATTTTTTGTTCATTGCATTTGAAGGTCTATGTCCATTGAAGTAAACGACGATGCTGTTGAAATTTGGAAATACTAATTTGACAATCCGCTTCAGCTTGAGTATGGATATGATGCCGAAAATAACCCATTTTCACCCGTTTATTTGAATTTGCAAAAGCAATGTCTTTCTTGCAGTTGGATTCCTAACATTCATGAGCTGATATTAGCCAGTTGGGTTACAAAGTGAATCATATCTTTCAAAGAAATATTTATTTACTTTTTATTTTTGGATGTTCTATCATAAATGTATTCTTTCTATAAATAGAAATAATTTTTCCCTCTAACAACTATATGGATCCCATCATATATTCTCTGTAGAACAGAAAATTGATAGACAAAAAACTGCAAACAATTTTATTAATTCACAATCACGGTCTATACAATTTACAAAAATATAAACGAATTTAAGAACATCAAACAATTTGTGGGTTCAACTTCTAGAATTCCTTTGATTCCTCAACGCTGAAGACTTGGAAGTGTATTTGATACTTCCTCTATGGCTCCTTGGAATTTCTACAGCGTTTTGTTGCCGTAGGATTTGGCCTCAAGTGTATGAGTCTTGAGATGCCTTGTGTATGTAGACGTTGTGTAACGCCCCAAAAATTTAAAACCAAATTTCTGTGACGTCACTGCCGTGTTACCTCTCTTAAACTGTTGGCCAATCAATTTAAGATCAATAACACGTAGCCAAGTAAACAGGAAGCCAATGAATCATAATACAATTCCAGAAAGGAAACCTCACATCATAACAGAAATCCGGCTTACAAGCCTTATTCATGCGACTTACCAGTCGGCATAACAGTCTCATCTCAACCTGTCAGAGATATTAAGTACACACAAGACAGAACATAATGTACCGATCGGTACCACAAGCAGTACGAAACAAGGTAATAGAGTCATAGCATATTATTCAAGACAAGCACATAAGTCCACGACATGCTAATGCATCTCTAGGTAGATCACTCATCCCCAAACCCCACATCGTGCTCAGGCTCTGCGTCCTCCCCGGGAATATCTATACATAAAAACATAGCAAGGGTCAGTACAAGGTACTGAGCAAGAATAGAAGAATCGGCATAAGGGGAAACAAGAATTAACTTGATTCCCTAAAGTATATTTATACATATAGGTGGAGGTATATTACGTTTTTAAACAATTGTTAGGCATAACATAAAAATTTAGCAATGCGAATAAGTAAACATCACACCGTCCCATACCGGTGCTTCAACCACTGCAAATAAGATGAATGATGGATGATGAGATGAAATGTTATGACCTATGATGTCTATCTACCCTAAATGCAACACATAAGCATGCCTAGCGCGCACCTAGGTACCATGGTCGGTATTCCCTCCCATATAAGGGTCCACACCCCTTAATGGTCGAGAGACATACCCACAGTGCCCCCGCCGCGGACACTAACAGCTGAGATCGTGGCTTACGGCAAGCGGGTCAGGCTAAGGGTCATGAGCCCTTTCTAGCCAAATACAGACTAGGATATAAATCCTTTTCAGTCTCAATGCCCCGGGAAAGATACTACTATGCCCCATTGGATACCGAATGTAAGCATAGCGTATCTTACCCGCGTAGCATTATTTGATTCACCAACATATCATCACAGATATTCAGATATCATCACAGATATCACATATCATTACAGATATTCACATATCATCACAGATATTCACATATCATCACAGATATTCAGATATCATCACAGATATCACATATCATTACAGATATTCACATATCATCACAGATATTCACATATCATTCAATCACATGTCCATACGTAAATCAACGCATCAGGACAAAATAAACAACTCATCTCGAGTTAAGTATAATCAGGGGTGTGCCAAGTCCCACGTATCGGCATCAACAACTCATCGCGAGTTAAGTATCAAAGGTGTGCCAAGCCCCACATATCGGCACCAACACATATTCAGATTCAATTCCACACATGTCAATACGTAAATTACGCGTCATGACAAAATAAACAACTCACCACGAGTTAAGTGTCAAGGGTGTGCCAAGCCCCACATATCGGCACCAACACTCACATCAACATAGAAGCGAAACAAGACTCGATCTCAACTAAGGCATAGTAGATCACCGCTAATCGCAACTAGGTTCAAAGATTGTGAGCATAATGATAGTCATGGCATGCTAGAAGCATAAGAGGAACTAAGGAAACACGAAGGACGAAGAATCGGAAAAACGAGCGAACAGAACGACGCAACAGCACGGACCGCGCGCTCCCCGCGCGGTCTTTGTGGGAAGGGCGCGCCAAGAGCGCGCGCCCTGTACAGTGCTGGCGTGACTTCGCGTTTCGCGCGCTGCTCGCGCGCTCGCGCGTCGAGGGCGCGCCGACACAACAGAAACGATGGAAATGGCGATTTCCGGCCATTCCACCGATTATGCCCCCATTTAGGCCTATCTCTACCCTTGCCTGGTATTGAGATGATCCAAACTCTTCCAATACAGCTCCCCAACTCCTCCAAACACCTATACCAAGCTACACAACAAGAAATCAAGCTCCAAACATCAAAATTCATTCAAGAACATGATTTCATCATCATGAAACCATTTGAAGCTCTAAAACTGAAATCATCAACACCAAAATGGTCTCAAGTACTAACCTTAGCTTCCTTTAACACTTATTCAGCTTCCAAACAAGAATCCAAGCTTCGATTCAACACCAAAAGCAAGAATTTCTACAAACACCCAATTTTCGTCACCAACTTTCATCACCCCAAAACTCACTCAAACATCATCAAAATCAAGTGTAGAAACTAGGAAAATACTTACCAAAGCTTATATAAGTAATCCCCCAACTTGATTTGAGGAAGAAAACACCAATTCCAAGCCAAAATGAAGAACCCTATCTTCACCGAGAGGGAGTGACGGGAATGAGGGATGATGATGATGAAATGGGGTTTCCCAATGCCCAAATCAGATTTTTGAAGGATCAAAAATGGATCCGGGTCGGGTCACGGGTCTCGGGTCGGGTCGGAATGTGGGTTAAAAGAGTTACACCACTTGTCTTGACCACATTGCACCCGTTTGAGCACTTGACTCTTATTATCTTGTGAGTTGAACTCACTTATTCTCCCACTTAAATCTTCATTCCCTACAAAATAATCCACACACCAAGTCTTTTGTTAATTAACCATAACTAAATTAAATTAATTATGAGTTAATTAAATCGGGGTGTTACAATCTCTCCCCCTTAGGATCATTCGTCCTCGAATGAAAAAGTATGGATTAGGGTCATTACCTCACTGAATTGGAATTAAGTCCAATTCGGGATAACGCCTCGCCATGCTTTCCTCTGTCTCCCAAGTAGCATCCTCTACGCCATGTCTCGACCAAAGTACTTTCACCATTTTGATCACCTTATTGCGAAGTATCTTTTCTTTAGTGTCTAGAATCGCCACGGGGTGTTCTTCGTATTCTAGGCTGTCATCCAACTCCACCTCCTCCGGTTGTATAATTTTGTTAGGATCCGAGATAAACTTCCTCAACTGAGAGACGTGGAAAACGTTGTGCACATTTCCCACCTCAGTTGGCAATTCTAACCGGTAAGCGACCTTCCCAATCTTTTTAGTGATCTCATAGGGGCCTATAAATCTGGGACTCAGTTTCCCCTTCTTCCCAAATCGTCTCACGCCCCTCATGGGTGACACTCTCAAGAGTACCCAATCTCCAACCTCGAATTCAATGTCTCTCCTGGACAAATCAGCATAACTCTTTTGACGATCCTGAGCTTCCCTCATTCTGTCTCTGATCACACGTACCACTTCCGTGGTCTGTTCAATAAGTTCAGGACCCATCACCACTCGCTCTGAAGGATCACTCCAACACAAGGGCGTCCTGCACTTTCTTCCGTATAAGGCCTCGAAAGGCGCCATACGAATACTCGCGTGATAGCTATTGTTGTAGGAGAACTCCACCAAAGGTAGATGTTCCTCCCACGATCCTTGAAAATCCATCACACACGCCCTCAACATATCCTCCAAGGTTCTAATGGTCCTTTCGGTCTGTCCATCAGTCTGAGGGTGCCACGCAGTACTCATACTGATCTGTGTCCCAAAGGCTGTTTGCAATTCCTTCCAGAACCTTGACAGGAATCTGGAATCTCTGTCGGAAATGATTTATCGAGGAATACCAAAACGTCTAACCACATGTTGGATGTAAGCGCCAGTCAACTGTTGCATGCTCCAATTCAATCTCATTGGTATAAACACAGCACTCTTTGTTAGTCGGTCCACAACTACCCAAATAGTATCAAAACTGTTCCGTGTCCTGGGTAGCCCGGTGACAAAGTCCATAGCAATGGATTCCCATTTCCAAGTAGGAACATCCAATGGTTGTAATAAGCCTGAAGGTCTCATGTGCTCGGCTTTCACCTTCTGGCAAGTGGAACACCTAGACACAAATTCTGCCACTTCCTTCTTCATGCCTTTCCACCAATAGTTTTGCCTCAAATCCTTGTACATCTTTACTGCTCCCGGATGTACGGAGTAAGGTGTGCAATGTGCCTCTTCCATAATTTTTCCTTTCAATGCCTGATCTTTCGGAGGCACACACCAACGGTCCCCAAACTTGATCATATCCTTGCTATCAATCACAAAGCCTTCCGCTTTACCCTTACGAATCCGAGCTTTCAAATGCATCATCTCTTGACTTACAGCTTGACTTAGTCTGAGTTCCTCGAGTAATGATGGCATCACCGTCATAGCATTCAGCCTTGCTATCGTGTCGTAAGGAACAACCACAACACCTTCCTTGTCTAACTCTTGCCTCAACTTCCAAGGGAGAGTAATTGAGTTCAGTACATGTCCCTTCCTACTTAGTGCATCAGCCACCCGGTTGGCTTTCCCTTCTATGTACTGAATACTCGTGTCGTAGTCCTGCAAAAACTCTAACCACCTTCTTTGCCTACCGCTCATCTTGTCTGCAGTGTAGAGACATTTAAGGTTCTTATGATCCGAATAGATTTGACACTTGGCGCCGTAAAGATAATGCCTCCAAATTTTTAATGCATGTACGACCGCTGCCATCTCCAGGTCGTGAGTCGGGTAATTCAACTCGTGAGGCTTTAATTGCCTAGAGGCATATGCAATCACCTTGCCATACTGCATAAGCACACACCCAAGTCCTCGATAAGATGCATCTGTGTATACCTCATATTCCCCCGATTCATCAGGTAACACTAGGACCGGAGCCTCTGTCACCTTCTTCTTCAATAGATCAAAAGCTCGCTGACAGTCCTCACTCCAATGAAATAATACATCCTTTCTCAATAACTGAGTCAAGGGTCGAGCAATGCTAGCGAACCCTTCAATGAACCTCCTGTAGTATCCCACCAATCCAAGGAAACTACGCACCTCACTGACATTAGTTGGAGGATTCCACTCCAACACTGCTTCGACCTTCGCAGGGTCTACTGAAATTCCTTCGCCTGACACAATATGCCCAAGGAAAGCCACCTTATCCAACCAAAACTCACACTTCGAAAGTTTGGCATACAACTTGTGCTCCCGAAGTACCTGCAACACTGTCCTGAGATGTTCCTTGTGTGTCTTTACATTGGGAGAGTATACCAAAATGTCATCAATAAAGACAACCACACAAACATCTAACCAAGGTCGAAAGACGCGATGCATCAAATCCATAAAAACTGCTGGGGCATTAGTCAGTCCAAACGGCATCACTGTGAACTCGAAATGACCATACCGCGTTCGGAAAGCTGTCTTTTCACGATCTCCCTCTGCCACTCGAATCTGATGGTATCCTGATCTCAAGTCGATCTTAGAGAAAGTGGATGCACCCTTCAGCTGGTCAAATAGGTCATCAATCCTCGGCAGTGGGTAACGGTTCTTGACTGTGATCTGATTGAGCCCCCGATAATCAATACACATCCGTAAGCTTCCGTCCTTCTTTTTGACAAAGATTACCGGTGCTCCCCAAGGCGAACTGCTAGGTTGAATGTATCCTTTATCAAGTAGATCCTTAAGCTGTTCCTTCAACTCCCTCAACTCGGCAGGAGCCATTCGGTAAGGGGCCTTGGCAACTGGTGCCGCTCCCGGGTACCAAGTCAATGACAAAGTCTATCCCCCGAACAGGCGGAAATCCGGGTATCTCATCAGGAAACACATCTGGAAACTCCGAGACAATAGGAATCTGTGCAATTGTCGAACTCGAGGGTGCTGGCGTCATCTCACGCACAGAACAAAAGTATACTGGATACCCTTTTCTAATTAAAGCTGCAAAAGTGACAGAAGATACCACTCGAATGTTAGGAGGGTAATAAATCACTTGCTCACCTTCTTCATCGGTGAAGGAAATCCTTGGTATCCCGCAGTCTAATCTGGCTCGGTACTTAGATAGCCAATCCATTCCCAAAATCACGTCAAAATCGGCCAAATCTAGCACCACTAGATTCGCTCTGAACTCTCGCTCTTTGATGATTATCTGTGCATCGGGTTTAATCCACTGGCTTCGCATGAGGTCTCCCGAAGGTAGCGTAACAGGGAGTTGATAAGCCTCCAGTGGTCCCATATCATTATTGGTTACGAATTCCGATGATATAAACGAGCATGATGCACCCGAATCATATAAGGCATAAGCAGGCACATTATCAACTAGTATAGTACCTACGCATTTAATAACATAAGGCACTACTTGGGCATTTGTTACAGATGGTTAAGTCGATCAAGATTGAAGTTGAACAATAAACAACTTACCAGTCATGACATCGTCTCGCCCCTCTAGCTCAGCCCGCTCAATCACGTTGAGGCGGCCCCCACGGCCTCTCTGTGGTCCACGACCTCTGTCTGCACCTCGTCCACGCGACGCATTCCCACCAGACGCACCTGAAGTAGATCCTCCTACTTGACCTACCAACTGTGGGCACTGTGGCCTCAAATGTCCTGGCTGTCCGCAATTCCAGCAGTGGAGTCCGCTCCTGTACGGTGGCTGTGCATAAGTCTGAGGTCTAGAGGTCCTTCCACCTCTTCTCGGCCTCATCTGCCTATGCTGGGGTCTACTCGGCCCCCCCGAATCTCTGCGACGAGCGGCCCACACGCGCTGCACATCAGTGCGAGCTCTCTCAATGAATAAAGCCTGATCATATGCTGAAGCTAAGCAGGCGTGTTGGTTGCTAAACCCAGTCCGGATCTCAGCCTTCAATCCATCCACAAACCTCGAAACCTTATCTTCCTCATCAGCAACTAGCATTGGTACGTATGACATGAGTTCCACAAAACGACCATAGTATTCAGACACTGTCATATTTCCTGCTTGCTCTAGGTTGAGAAATTCCCTCTTTTTAATATTCATCATCTGTGTAGTGAAAAAGTGGGATCTCAAGGCATGACAGAAAACTTCCCATGAAAAGTTGGGTCTCGCCATAAGCTCATTCTTACACGACCTCCACCAATGGAGAGCTGGTCCAGTAAGATACTGCCGTCCCACTTTGACCTTCCAATCTTCTGGGCAGTCTATATTCTCGAAGATCTCCTCCATATGATAAATCCAATCAGTCAGAGCAACCGGGTCTACTCCTCCACTAAAGACCGGCGGTTGATAATGCCTTGCTAGATGCACGTAATCCACGGTTCTGGGTGGTGGTTGCGCAGGTTGATTCGCCTGCCCCTGATACATCCCATGCATAGCATTAAACATATTTTGCATAAACTGAGGGTCAATGGGCATCTGCACAGGTGGCGGTGGTGGTGGTGGCACTGGTTCGTCCTCATAGTTCAAGTCATCCTCCACCCCTACCGGTTCCTCAATTGGAACATCTTCCACGTAATCATTGCCAAGTCCACCATCCTCATGGTACTGTCCACGACCCCCAATAACTGGCCCCTGATTCCTACGAGGCCTTCCCCTCCTCCTGGGCTCTCCACCCCTGCGCGGCGGCATCCTATATTCATAACGTAACGAGATATTCAGTAACACTCTGAAAACAAGAATAATTCCTTACCGAACAACAATTATTATGTATAGAATTCCCGGAATATCCCCAAGGATTGATCCTGGTTTGATTCACAAACCACAATCTACCCCTATAGGGCACGCAGATAACCAAAAACAATGCAATCTACAAGAATATAAGCAGAGCTAGATGCAATTCCTACACTATATGCTTTCCCCCACACATCTCACCACATGCTTGTGTTAGAATTCTAAGCACATACGAGCAGACCTGGCTCTGATACCAAATGTAACGCCCCAAAAATTTAAAACCAAATTTCTGTGACGTCACTGCCGTGTTACCTCTCTTAAACTGTTGGCCAATCAATTTAAGATCAATAACACGTAGCCAAGTAAACAGGAAGCCAATGAATCATAATACAATTCCAGAAAGGAAACCTCACATCATAACAGAAATCCGGCTTACAAGCCTTATTCATGCGACTTACCAGTCGGCATAACAGTCTCATCTCAACCTGTCAGAGATATTAAGTACACACAAGACAGAACATAATGTACCGATCGGTACCACAAGCAGTACGAAACAAGGTAATAGAGTCATAGCATATTATTCAAGACAAGCACATAAGTCCACGACATGCTAATGCATCTCTAGGTAGATCACTCATCCCCAAACCCCACATCGTGCTCAGGCTCTGCGTCCTCCCCGGGAATATCTATACATAAAAACATAGCAAGGGTCAGTACAAGGTACTGAGCAAGAATAGAAGAATCGGCATAAGGGGAAACAAGAATTAACTTGATTCCCTAAAGTATATTTATACATATAGGTGGAGGTATATTACGTTTTTAAACAATTGTTAGGCATAACATAAAAATTTAGCAATGCGAATAAGTAAACATCACACCGTCCCATACCGGTGCTTCAACCACTGCAAATAAGATGAATGATGGATGATGAGATGAAATGTTATGACCTATGATGTCTATCTACCCTAAATGCAACACATAAGCATGCCTAGCGCGCACCTAGGTACCATGGTCGGTATTCCCTCCCATATAAGGGTCCACACCCCTTAATGGTCGAGAGACATACCCACAGTGCCCCCGCCGCGGACACTAACAGCTGAGATCGTGGCTTACGGCAAGCGGGTCAGGCTAAGGGTCATGAGCCCTTTCTAGCCAAATACAGACTAGGATATAAATCCTTTTCAGTCTCAATGCCCCGGGAAAGATACTACTATGCCCCATTGGATACCGAATGTAAGCATAGCGTATCTTACCCGCGTAGCATTATTTGATTCACCAACATATCATCACAGATATTCAGATATCATCACAGATATCACATATCATTACAGATATTCACATATCATCACAGATATTCACATATCATCACAGATATTCAGATATCATCACAGATATCACATATCATTACAGATATTCACATATCATCACAGATATTCACATATCATTCAATCACATGTCCATACGTAAATCAACGCATCAGGACAAAATAAACAACTCATCTCGAGTTAAGTATAATCAGGGGTGTGCCAAGTCCCACGTATCGGCATCAACAACTCATCGCGAGTTAAGTATCAAAGGTGTGCCAAGCCCCACATATCGGCACCAACACATATTCAGATTCAATTCCACACATGTCAATACGTAAATTACGCGTCATGACAAAATAAACAACTCACCACGAGTTAAGTGTCAAGGGTGTGCCAAGCCCCACATATCGGCACCAACACTCACATCAACATAGAAGCGAAACAAGACTCGATCTCAACTAAGGCATAGTAGATCACCGCTAATCGCAACTAGGTTCAAAGATTGTGAGCATAATGATAGTCATGGCATGCTAGAAGCATAAGAGGAACTAAGGAAACACGAAGGACGAAGAATCGGAAAAACGAGCGAACAGAACGACGCAACAGCACGGACCGCGCGCTCCCCGCGCGGTCTTTGTGGGAAGGGCGCGCCAAGAGCGCGCGCCCTGTACAGTGCTGGCGTGACTTCGCGTTTCGCGCGCTGCTCGCGCGCTCGCGCGTCGAGGGCGCGCCGACACAACAGAAACGATGGAAATGGCGATTTCCGGCCATTCCACCGATTATGCCCCCATTTAGGCCTATCTCTACCCTTGCCTGGTATTGAGATGATCCAAACTCTTCCAATACAGCTCCCCAACTCCTCCAAACACCTATACCAAGCTACACAACAAGAAATCAAGCTCCAAACATCAAAATTCATTCAAGAACATGATTTCATCATCATGAAACCATTTGAAGCTCTAAAACTGAAATCATCAACACCAAAATGGTCTCAAGTACTAACCTTAGCTTCCTTTAACACTTATTCAGCTTCCAAACAAGAATCCAAGCTTCGATTCAACACCAAAAGCAAGAATTTCTACAAACACCCAATTTTCGTCACCAACTTTCATCACCCCAAAACTCACTCAAACATCATCAAAATCAAGTGTAGAAACTAGGAAAATACTTACCAAAGCTTATATAAGTAATCCCCCAACTTGATTTGAGGAAGAAAACAACCAATTCCAAGCCAAAATGAAGAACCCTATCTTCACCGAGAGGGAGTGACGGGAATGAGGGATGATGATGATGAAATGGGGTTTCCCAATGCCCAAATCAGATTTTTGAAGGATCAAAAATGGATCCGGGTCGGGTCACGGGTCTCGGGTCGGGTCGGAATGTGGGTTAAAAGAGTTACACCACTTGTCTTGACCACATTGCACCCGTTTGAGCACTTGACTCTTATTATCTTGTGAGTTGAACTCACTTATTCTCCCACTTAAATCTTCATTCCCTACAAAATAATCCACACACCAAGTCTTTTGTTAATTAACCATAACTAAATTAAATTAATTATGAGTTAATTAAATCGGGGTGTTACACGTTGAGGTCTAGAGGTATGTGAAGATGTCACCCTAATTTGTGAGGGAGACTCCTCTATTTATAGAGGAAAATTGGTGGACGGTGGGCCGATTTCGGTGGGCCGGTCTAATCCACGTTTCCATCGGGTCATTAAGCATGTGGGCCTTTCATCTGGGCTTGTGCACATTGACTAATTTCCATGGACTGGCCTGCTTCGAGCGTCCATTGGATCATAGGCTTGTGAGTCTTTCATTTGGACTTATCCACATCGATTAATTTTCATAGGCTGGCCTGCTTCAAGTGTCCATTGGCCATGGGGCTTGTGGGTCTTTCATCTGGACTTGTCACATTGGCCCAAAATATAATTAAATCCATTTGGCTTGATGGATCCAAATGACCCAATAAATATTAATAATTATTCCAAACATTTAATTTATTTAAAATGCCTAAAAATAATTAAATTAATATTTTCATTTACACGTGTCGCATTTTTAGTGGCGAACAAATTTCACGTGTTTACAGATACCCCCTCGAGACTTGTTTAGGGCGAAATAAAATATCTGAGACATGAACGAGTCTCGAAACATTTTTCTTGTGCCTGCCCGTTTTTCTTTTACTTTTCTCTCTTGGGCTTCGTTTGCCATTTTTTTCTTTGTGGGTCCGTTTTTAGATGTCCCAACATTTTCCAATAGATTATACTCCCTCCGTTTTTCAAAAATTCTAACATTCATGCGTTTCACGTTATCCAATGCACATTTTTAACACTTAATATCTCAAAATGTGTAAAAATAAAAATTATAAAAATTTGATATTATAAAATTACGCGATTAGACGAATCTAACAAGATCTCACTTGACTATGTTTTATCTTGTATAATTGTATTAAAAATTTGAATCAAAGTTACTTAGTGAATAGTAACAACTATGCAAATGTTACCATTATTTCCAAACGGAGGGAGTATTTGCCTAGATAATTCCCAAGCTTACAAGATCATTGAAATAATCTGCATCTGATTGGAATGAATCTGCTGTATCTCGGATTAGGATTTTTGAACCTCATTGTGTATATTTAACTTGATTGAGTGAATCGAGTTAAATCTTCAACCTAGATTTTTGAATCTTCAAGCTTGAGTGAATCTGTTGTCTGAATCTATTATATATCTTTGAATCTGCATCTCATTGAATGAATCTGCATCTCATTGAATGAATCTGCATCCGATTTTTGAATATGTTGTATCTCATTGGCATGAATCTATTGTATCATTGATATTTGCCTTGATGACTCCAAATCCATATTCAGCTCCAACTAGATTTATTTTCTTTAAATCTTCAAACCCATGAGAAAGATTGTATCTTGCGTAAATTTCCACATATCTTATCTAACTGGATTCATTTTGGCTTCTATAAATTACCCCTCATTAAGAAGCAATTGGTTTGATTTTCACACCCAAGCTGCAAGCCATAGGAATCGAACAAGCATTCTAAGCAGGTACGCACAAAGTTAATCAATTCATGCCCTTGACATTCTATTTCTTCCTCATTTCATCTCTGCTCGTTTTTTCTGTTGCATTTTTTGTTGTTTCTTTGCACTTCTTTTCCTTTGTTTTGTTTGTATCTGCACTATTTTTCGATCGACTTGAACAATCAACAGAGAACTCAAAGCTCTCAAAAAGATTTCAGAAACGAGATCCAATCAACTCCCGACTTTCTACTTCGCCGTCGTCTTCAATTCAAAGCAAGAGTGGGTACCTTATCATCGACAACGGGGTGGGCAATTGGCACTGCCTCTTGCCCCAACCGTTGGTCGCGGCATCTTCATCAACAACGGCAACGGGGGTGGGCAATTGGCGCTGCCTTTTGCCCCAACCGTTGTTCGTCAGCATCGTCACCAACAACGACGGGGTGGGCAATTGGCGCTGCCTTTTGCCCCAACCGTTGGTCGCGGCATCTTTACCAACAACGACAACGGGGTGGGCAATTGGCGCTGCCTTTTGCCCCAACCGTTGTTCGTCGGCATCGTCATCAACAACGGCAACGGGGTGGGCAATTGGTGCTGCCTTTTGCCCCAACCGTTGTTCGTCGGCATCGTCACCAACAACGACAATGGGGTGGGCGATTGGCGCTGCCTTTTGCCCCAACCGTTGGTCGGCGCATCTTCACCAACAACGACAACGGGGTGGGCGATTGGCGCTGCCTCTTGCCCCAACCATTGGTCGCGGCATCGTCATCAACAACAACGACAACGGGGTGGGAAATTGGCGCTGCCTTTCGCCCCAACCGTTGTTCGTCGGCATCTTCATCGAGGCATCAGAGTGCCGTAGTCATCCCGCTGTAAGGGAGAGCAAGCCGCTGCTTGCCCGCATCCTGGAGCCCGTCGCTGCCACGCCTGTTTCTGCCGGAAGCCGTTCGCGTCGTCGGAAGGGAGAGCCGCCGCACGCCGACGAGTCCTCACGTTCGCCGCCGCCACTGTTGCCTGGCGCTCGAAGTTTGCGAACGGAGGTGCTGCTGGGAGCCCGTTGCTGTTGGAGTCGGGTGGAGGAGCCGCCGGAGGGAACGAGAGAGGAGGCGCCGATGGAATCTTCTCGCTGTGCTATTCGCCTCGCCGCCCGTCGCCGGAGGGAAAAGGGAGAGGGGGAGCGCCGCCTACCGCCGGGAGAAGGCCGTCCGTTGGTCGCCGTTCGCCGTCCGAAGGCCGCTGGAAGAGACGCGTCGCTGCCAGCTGCTCGCCAGTCTCGAACCGCGGCCGCCCTCACGTCGTTGTTATCCGGAATCACCGTCGGAGGAGGATGAGGGACGAGAGCTGCGTTTTTTTTCTCAGAAGATTTTTGAAGATGAAGCACGGTCAATTTGAAGCAGATTTGGAAAGATGAAGCTGATTTGGCCTTTGGGGAAATGGAGGTTTTTTGTGTCTTGTGGGGATGACTGCGTTTCCCTTTCTTCTTTCTTCTGGGGAAGAAAGTGAACCCATTTTTGTTGTTATTTCAATTTGACCCCATAGTCTCTAACCCTAGGATTTTTACCCCTAAGATTTAGATAATCCAAAATTGGCCACTAGCTTTTTGGAAGACCAAATTTCACCCCAACATATTTGGTATTTGAGGATAGGTCCCAAAACTTTTAATCTTAAGTCCAAAAATTTGGTAATGAACTTAAAATTATTTCTAAACAATATTTAACATGTATTTTTGTTTACATGTAAATATTCACTTTTTTTTTGTAGTGCCCAAATCTTGGATTTACGGAAATTAAATTCCAAGTTCAAAAATTTAAAATGAACTTAAAATTAATTCTCAAAAATTGACATGCATTTTTATTTTATTGCGTTTATCTTGCAATATTTTTCATGTCATTCAAAAATTACATTGCTCTTTTTCCGCAAATGTATTTTTTTTTCTCTTGGAAATAATCCCCATTTTTGGAAAATAAACAATTTTCTTGATTTTTTTTTTGTTTTGCAGTGACGTCATGGGCAGACAATTTATCCGGAGTGACGGGAATCATCTGATAGTTGGTCGTGATAAGGATGCCCAAACTCGTATCCTTATCGACACTCCAGTGTCACCACCTCGTTCAGGAGTTGATGTTGAACACTTGGAGCATTGGACTCGCAGGTCTGTGTGGAAAATTGTGCGAGAGGATGGATCAGAAGGCGAGGAGACTGCCCTCTCACTTCGATCTACTCTTCACAGATTGGGTAGCCGTGAGCTCGAGCCATTCCACCCGAACGCAATCCCGGATCTTAGCGCCGATGCCAATTTCCCAGACTCCATTTTCGGCATGTTTTGTTTCTACCCGGGCTATTGGGAGTGGACTGAGCATATGCTTTGGCACCACAAGCAGTATTTGAGGTATGCACAGATCTATGACGGTGTACAGGCTTCACTCTTCACATATTACTGCAGCAAAGGAGTACTTCGCGCATTTCTTGAACGGTGGCGTCCAAGCACGAACACCTTGTGTACTCCCATTGGTGAGCTTTCACCTTCATTGTGGGATATCCATGAGCTGGTTAGGCTTCCCCTACAGGGCGAGTTTTATGACGAAGCTGTACCGAGTGACAAGACCCTGAACTATGGGAACGCCCAAACCCCACCTAGCTGCAAGTACGGTCCAATTATCATTTCGGTCTCTCCTTTTTTTGTTACCCTCCTCCCTTTTTTTTTGACTAATTTTCTTTTTCTTGCAGATATTTGTTTTTGGCATACCACTCGATCTGCAAAAAGGATAAGGCGGTTTCCATTGCGGCGTGGGTGGAGTTTTGGTTCGGGAAAGGTAAGAAATATTCTAGCCCGACACTTCAGCCTCAAAAGAAGAGGGCGAGGGTACCTAAGGAGCCGTCCATCCCAAGTGGGACTATAAGCAGAACGCAGTTGCAAGAGCCTGTTAGTGGCAAGATGGATTTTCTAGGCGTGGAAGTTGCTTACCGTGATGAGCTTTATCGAGCAGCATTCATTTCTGCTTGGATTTGTGGATTTGCGCTCCCCATGGCCGTGTAGGCATGGTTCGACCATCTATCTTTCAAGTTGCCAGCCGCATGGCGCGTGGCACACCATTTTCCTTGGCTATCCCCGTGTTGACGAGCATATACCGAGGCTTGAGGATGATATGCACGTCTACTGACTTGAAGCAGTGCAAGGCAGTTTTTCCTCTTCACTTTGTTTATCCGTGGCTTGCGGGACACTTTCCGACCCATGATTGGCTGGAGATTGCGGGGAACCCGCCCATGGTGGGGTTTTCGGGTGTAGATGCATTTAGACGTATCAGTTATACTGCCGCCCAGAGATTGTTTACCAACATCCTACCTTCTTCTTTAGTGTGCTTTCGATTTGACACTGCGACGGCTCCTTTCACCTTTCATGACAATGAGTCCATTATCAATTCCTCCAGAAGAGACCTCCTTATTTGTATACGTTCGGCTTACTTGACGTTTAGATGCGGGTCTTCTTGCATTGTTGAGGCATACAGTCCACATCGTTTTAGCCGGAGATTCGGGTTTTGTCAGCACATCCCGGGGCCGTTGAAGGAAGAGATCCTTTCTGGAGATCCGAGTGAGTTATACCGGTTATGGTTGGTGAGCACCCAATTTCTCACGAAGGCATCTCTTACATATCCTGGTGTGTCGGGTTCCATTCTTTCGACAAGTCGTGATTATGCCAAGTGGTGGTCTCGCTGTCATGATCCGCCTAGCAACAATTCGAACTCCGCTGCCCGTGTTAGCAATGATAAAGCCCTGTCGCCCAATTTTGCCCTAAACGCAGTGCGTTCGCCAGCACAACCTCTGTTGAAAAACAAAGAAGTAATTTCTGCTTTATCTTTTTCTGATGAAGGGAGGGATGAGGTTTTTAACTTAGACCATCTTAGTATCCCTTCATGTATTTTTGAGGAAGAAGCACCTTTAACAGAACTTCTAAATGAAAGTTTTGATATCTTTGTTCCATTCCTTGATTTTGCCTTTCTTTGGTTTCTTCACTTGTACTTATGCTTTCCCTGTTTCCTTTCAGGTTGTGGGCTTGGGCAGTACATCGGCGCCCGATGATGGTGACGATGATGCAGGAAGCAGTGCCAGTGTTCTTATACCCTTGACACGTGCCCCGCGCGTCCCTCGAGCAGATGTAGTGCCATCACCGGCCCTTCCTTTAGTTGTGGCCGATCCCATTACACACTTAGCACCTCCGGTGGTGCGTCCCTTGGAGAAGGCTACTCCCGCAGCAACTATTATTACCCCTGATGAAATGAAGAGGCGAGCAAGCTGGAAGGTAATGTGCTTTTTTTGGGATATAATGAAAGACATAATTAAGGATGGGCCTTTGGAGAAGCTTGCGAGGGGTCGAGCTGCTGCGGAGGAGTTTCTTGGCTCCATGAGGGATTGCAAGCAAGACACATCTCGGCTGGAGTTATCATTGCACCGTTTCTTCGATGGGGCTGAGATGCTTCAGGATTTGCGTACGAAGATGGAGTCGCAAGAGTCGTTGCAACTAGCCGAAGCGGAGCTGGCCAAGAGAGACGGTGAGTTGCAAGCCAAGACAGAAGAGGTTAAAGAGTTGGGCGCCAAATTAGAAGAGTTGAAGAGACAAGTGGTGAAAATGGATTCATCTCTTGAGCGAGCTACAAGAGATGAGCAAGTTCTTAGCGAGGCTCGCGCTTCTCAAGAGGCGGTTGTTTTGAAGATCAAGAATTCCCCAGGCCCATCCGCCGAAGACTCCGCCAACTTGAAGATGATGGAAGCGGCTTTCAAGAGGTCCCAAGAGGAGTTGCTACATCTACAGCCTTTCTAGCTTCATTCTTTTGTTCTTTATTCTTTCATTTTGTTTTCTATTCTTAATTGCTTAGTTCACATGGAATTTGTATATTGATCCCTTTGGTGAAATAAAGATCTCATTTCTTCATTATCCCTTTGTGCAATTTGCGCCATGAATACACTTGCAAGCCCCGACACAAAACTTCACGCCCAAAACTCTTCTTCCTTTGCAAGTAATGGATTAAATTTAATCAACCCATTTACTTAGCTTTTTTTTTTTTTTTTTGCAAGTAATGGATTAAATTTAATCAACCCATTTACTTAGCTTTCTTTTTTTTGCAAGTAATGGATTAAATTTAATCAACCCATTTACTTAATTTTTGCAAGTAATGGATTAAATTTAATCAACCCATTTACTTAATTTTTTGCAAGTAATGGATTAAATTTAATCAACCCATTTACTTAATTTTTTTTTGCAAGTAATAGATTAAATTTAATCAGCCCATTTACTTAATTTTTTGCAAGTGATGGATTAAATTTAATCAACCCATTTACTTAAATTTTTTTTTGCAAGTAATGGATTAAATTTAATCAACCCATTTACTTAATTTTTTTTTTGTGTAATGGATTAACTTAATCCAACTACATTTTTTTTTTCCATCAAGTAATGAACCAACATAATTAGTCCAATCACTTGATTGATTTTTTTTTTTTATGACTGCACTTAGAAAAATAATTTCCAAGTTGCCTACGTACCCTGTGAAGGGATCAAGCCATTACGTAGTTCAAAATAAATTGAATTTGTTTATTTTGAGCCGTACACAGTTTATACTCTTGCGGGCCAGGAGTATTACATTTTTTTGTTGTGATTTTTTTTTTATTATTATGACGTGCAGTTTAGGCTCGTGCGTCAAGGAGCATTTTCCTTGCCCATTCTTCAAGCGTAGAACTTCTTCAAGAATCGTCCATTTATCGGTCCGATGCTCACTCCGTCGTTATCCATCATCATGTAGGCTCCGTTTGTGAAGACTTCCGTGATGACGTATGGTCCATCCCATTTGGAGGTGAACTTGTTCCCACTGCGGTAGTTGATGACAATGGGTCTCCGGATGGCGAGGACGAGATCCCCAACTTGGAACGAGCGTACTTTGACTTTCTTATTGTAGAACTTGGACAGGCGGGCTTGATAGCATTCCAATCTTTGTTGCGCTTCGAGCCGCTTTTCGTCAAGGGCTTCCAATTCTTCCAAACGCAGCCGGGCATTGTCTTCTTCAGTGAGCCCTTCCCGGATGGCGACTCTTAGTGAGGGGATTTGCGTTTCCAGTGGCAACACGGCTTCCACTCCATAGACCAACGAGTATGGCGTTGCCTTGGTGGGTGTGCGAAAGGTCGTGCGATATGCCCACAGAGCTTCATTGATTCTTTCATGCCAATCTCGTTTTGACTTGGAGACAACTTTCTTCAACAATCCGCATAAGGTTTTGTTGAAGGCCTCTGCTAGTCCATTTGCCGGCGGATAATACGGAGAGCTCTTTCGTTGAATAAATCCAAATTTCTCACACAACTTGGTGATGCTGTTGTTGACAAATGATCGTCCGTTGTCTGTCATGATGTAACGCGGGACGCCATAACGGTAGATGATGTTGATTCGGATGAAGCTTGCAACATGTTCCCCTTTGACTTCTCTACAAGGTGCAGCTTCAGCCCACTTGGAGAAATAATCCGTAGCAGCAAGGATATAGCCATGCCCCCCGGAAGACTTTGGCAGTGGTCCAACGATATCCATGCCCCATGCGTCAAACGGCCAAGACGCCACAGTTGGATGCAATGGCTCAGGAGGTTGGTGGATGAAGTTGGCGTGAAATTGGCAAGCTTGGCATTTTCGAGCAAACTCCATGCAGTCTCTAACCATCGTCGGCCAGTAGTATCCCATCCTCTTGATGCGGAAATGTAGCTTCGGCCCTGATTGGTGTGCACCGCAAATCCCCGCATGTACTTCTTCTAATGCCTGAACAGCTTCAGCGGAGCCCAAACAACGGAGTAGAACCCCTTCGAACGACCTTCTATACAAGGTGCCATTGAAGTAGAAGAATCGGGCAATACGTCTTCGGATATCAACTTTTCTCCTCGGATCCTCGGGTAACTTCTGATGCAGCAAGTAGTCTACCAAAGGTTGCCTCCAATCTTCTTCTTCGTCGATTTCAAATACTTCAACGGCCGTGTTTTCTTCAAACTCATTATCATCCTCAAAAACTGGAGGCATCACCCATCCTTTAGTCAGCGTGATGGTCATCTTGTCTTCTGGCGAGGTAAGTGTTGACGCCAGCTTTGCGAGGGAGTCAGCTTGCCGATTTTGGCTTCTTGGGACATGTTCAATTGACACAACATGGAGATATTCCATCAACCTACGTGCGTACTTGTAATATGGCACCAGGTCCGGTTTCTTGACTTCATATTCGCCAAGTAGCTGGTTGACTATCAACTTGGAGTCGTCGTAGACTTGAAGATGTAGTTTCTTGGCGTCGACTGCCATTTCGAGTCCCAAGATCAGTGCTTGATATTCAGCAATGTTATTGGAGCAATTGTTAGTGAGGGTAATTGAATGAGGTAAGATCTCACCCGTCGGAGTGACGAAGACGATTCCTACTCCAGCTCCTTCCTTGTGGGCAGCTCCATCGAAGTACATTTTCCATGGTTGTCCAGCTTCAGTTAACATTACATCTTCGTCTGGAAGGTCGTCAGAGAGATCCCATTCAGCAGGTATCGGATGATCAGCTAAGAAGTCGGCCAGGGCTTGTCCTTTAATAGCCTTTTGTGGTACGTAAACGATCTCGAACTGTTGAAACAACAAGTACCATCGTGAAAGTCTTTCAGAGAGAGCAGATTGAGACAACACATGCTTGAGAGGATTTGCTTTGGATACAAGATGTACCGTGTGAGCTTGGAAGTAATGCTTCAGTTTGCGGATGGCGAAGACCAATGCTAGACAAAGCTTTTCGATTGGACGGAACTTGAGCTCGTTCGGCGTCATCATCCGACTTAGATAGTAGAGCGCGTTCTCCTTGCCCCCATCATTTTCTTGGGCTAGCAAGGCGCCGACAGAGTTTTCTTGGGCAGCTACATACAGGATCAATGGTCGTCCGATCACTGGAGCAGCTAGCACTGGCGGCTTCATCAGATACGCTTTGATGTTGTCGAACGCTTTCTTGCAGGACCCATCCCACTCGAATGGAATACCCTTTTCATGAGCTTGCTGAACGGTTGGCATCTTCCAGCAAGATTGGAAATGAACCTCCGGATGTATGCGAGCTTACCTTGAAGGCTCTTCAACTCGTGGATATCCCGTGGCTCCGGCATCCTCAAGATTGCGTCAATTTTGGCTTGCTCGACTTCAATTCCGTGATTCCGTACGACAAAGCCAAGGAATTTTCCAGAGGACACGCCAAATGCGCACTTCAAAGGATTCATCTTCAGTTGGTGCTTGCGAAGGCGTTCGAACACGGTCCTCAAGTCTTGTAGATGATTGAGGCGTTCCTTGGTCTTTACTACGAGATCATCGACGTAGCATTCAACCAGGTTGTGCAGCATGTCGTCGAAGATCTTTTGCATGGCACGTTGATACGTTGCCCCCGCATTCTTCAGGCTGAAGGGCATACCTTTATAACAGTATATGCCTTTTGGCGTCCGGAACGCAGTCATCTCTTCGTCTTCGGACGCCATCTTTATTTGATTGTAGCCGGAAGACCCATCCATAAACGATAATGCTTCATGTCCCGTGGTGGCATCAATCATCAGCTCGGTGATCGGCAACGGGAACTCATCTTTCGGGCAAGCCTCATTCAGATCGCGAAAGTCCACACAGACTCGAATTTGTCCATTCTTCTTCCTCACCGGGACGATGCTTGAGATCCAAGTGGGATATTGCACTTCACGAATGAAGCCAACGTCGATCAACTTGTTCACCTCAGCTTCAATTTGCGGTAGAAGTTCAGGCCGGAACCAACGTTGTGTTTGCTTTACGGGTCGTGCATCTTTCTTCACTGCGAGGCGGTGGACGGCTATCTTGGGGTCCAGACCGGGCATTTCTTTGTAGGACCATGCAAAGACGTCTCTGAATTCTTGGAGTAGTGCTACGTACTTCTCCGTTTCATCTACGCTTAGTAGGGCACTGATAAACGTTGGGCGAAGATCTTCCTCATCACCTAAGTTCACCTCACGTAGTTCATCTACCGTGATCTTGATATCTTCTTCAAGTTGCATTGGTGCTGCATTGGCGTCTTCTTCACTTGGCTCACCGCAATCAATGGTGATATGATGAATGGACTCAACTTTGTCAGCTTGATCATCTTCATCATGCTTTGTGAAGATGATAGTTCGTTTCTTGAGCTTCAGCCATTCGTCGGCTGAGACAGTCCACTCAACTTGACGCTTCATGCGGGAAGGTACGGTGCTTCTCACATCATTGCCGTAGTTCGGGTCGTCCAATATTCCTTTCTTTACTGGAGACCGCTCTTTGCTTGCCGGTGCTTTGTTATGTGATTGGCGTTTTGTAGAACCTAGCCTTTTGAAGACGGATTTTGCAAAGTCTTCTTTGGTAACAGCCCCGAGCCTATCAAAAACAGTTGGCTTCACTTCTTCGTTTGCTCCAAGCCGGCGGAAGACGGATTCTTTGCGTTCGGTTGTCTCCGTTGACCCAAGCCTATCATGGACACTCTGTTTTTGCTCTTCTTTCGCCAGGCTACCGATACGATCAAACACCGACTTTCGTCCATGCTGGTCCTTTGGGGTGCCATCTCCTTGATTTGCTCCTTCAGTGATGTAATTGGTTGTGGTTCGTTTTATGACAATACGAACCGGTGCCTTCACTATTTGTTCCGCTTTGACGAATATGGGTGCTTTCGATGTTTGGGGTGCCGTGTCGAATTCAGCTACGTATCCCAGGCCGCTTCGATCTCCCTTTCTCCGATTGTTGTCCTAGAGCTTTCCCAACGGCGATGGCTCATTTGGGTTGAATCCAGACTTGGTGAGCAACTTGAATGCCTTTGGTCCGAATTCCTTATCGTTCTTCAGTCGGCGTGCCTCACTACCTTTGAGTTGAATCTTCACCATTTTCTGCGATGTGCCAGGATCTATGGGAGTCAGTGGGAGTGTAAGTCCTTCGAATGCCTCTTCTAGGATGGATTTTCCCTTATCGTCATGGACTGGTTGATCATCTTTACGTTCTTCCCCGCGCGAAGGTGCCATAGATTTGGGCGAATCAAGGTAATATTTAGCATCTCCATAGTAGGACTCAGCCACCGCAAATGGTTTGTCATCGGCGATAACTCTCTTGACGACGCCGTTGTGCACATACTTGAAGCACTGGTGCCATGTTGAAGGAACAACGCCGTTTTCATGGATCCATGTCCGGCCAAGAAGCATATTGTATGATGTCCTTGCGTCAATGACGTGGAAGTATGTGTTTGCGATCATCTCATCGATTTGCAGACAGACGCGGATTGCGCCAAGGGATTTTTGCCCTCCTTGGTTGAAGCCTTGGATCAACATCTTACTGTTGGATAGTTCTTCCTCCGAGATGCCCAACTCCTTCAGGGTGTGAAGTGGCATGATGTTAACGGCGGAACCTCCATCTATCAGAATCCGATTGACTCTTTTGTTGTCTACGTATCCGACGACGAACAATGGGCGGTTGTGAGCTTTTGAATTTTCCAGCTCCATCGGCATGTCGTCATCACTGAATGTGATGGAAAGCATGCATTCGTTGAGATGTGAGTGGCCCTCAACTTGCGTGGTGTGATTTTGCTTTGATGTACTCCCAACTTCGAAGATGGTGTTGCACGTCGTGGACTTATCGGGAACCTTGATCTCGATCGATCCAACTTGGATGGAAACGGTGTTGGCGGTTTCCGCTTCGTCTGCCAAGGTGATTTTGCCTTGTTTGACGAGATCCATGACTTTGTCTTTGAAAACGAAGCAATCTTGGATCGTGTGGCTCACCAAACGGTGGTATTTGCAGTATAGTGGGTCGTTGGTCATCCCCGCTTGCTCGGGACGTTTCATCCTTGGTAGCTCGATGAGGTTTTCTTTCATCAAATCATCAAAGATGCCCGGTAGATCGGAATCGAGGAATGGGTACGTCTTAGCCCGTCTATCTTCCAATGACGACTTTTGACGTTGAGCTTGTGGTGGCTTTGGCTTGTCGCTTGTCACCGGCTCTTTCCCACGTACCTTCACGAAAGCGGCGCTTGTTGCCATCGCGTCCTTTGTGGGTGGCTTTGACTGTGGCTTGCCTCCTTTCTTCCATTCGACTCGGTTGTTTATACGAGTTTGCTGAACGGGCGGACCATGGGCTCCACTTGACGCCAAGCTTAGTTCCATGTCGTGAGCACGGGTTGCAAGTTCCTCGAATGTCCGGGGACGAATGCCTTGCAGGATGTATCGTAGACCCCATTGCATGCCTTGGATGCACATTTCGATCGCCGACGTTTCAGACAAGCGATCCTTGCAGTTGAGGCTTAGGCTCCTCCAGCGGTTGATGTAGTCAATCACCGGCTAGCCCTTTGATTGTTGCGTATTCGTCAATTCTATCATGCTGACGGTACGCCGTGTGCTGTAAAAACGGTTCAGAAACTCTTGCTCAAGTTGATCCCAGCTGTCGATGCTGCCGTGTTCCAAGTCAGTATACCATTCGAACGCATTCCCCTTTAGTGAACGAATGAACTGCTTGACGAGGTGATCTCCAAACGTACCCGCTTCGTTGCATGTCTCTACGAAATGGGCGATATGTTGCTTGGGATTCCCTTTGCCGTCGAACTGTTGGAACTTGGGCGGTTGATAGCCTGCTGGCATCCTCAATGAGTCGATGCGGGCGCTGTACGGCTTGAGATACGTCAAGGAGGATTTTGATCCCGCCGAGACTTCTTCCTTCAGCGTTCCCGTGATGAACTCTTTCAGTTGATCAGTGGAGATGAAGCCGTTGGGAGTGACTTGGACGTCAGCGGTTGCTTTTCCTTTTGCCGAAGCGCCTTGTCGAGAAGTCTCTCCATCGTCGCGAATCTCCATGGGCTTGTTCACCGCTTGGCCGCCGTTAGAGCCATCCAGTATGTTCATCATCTGCTCCATACGTGCATCTTGCAACTCGGATCTCTTCGCAAGCATTTCCACGATCTTTGTCAGATTGGCCATTTGCTCTTCAAGAGTGCTGGCTTGGGTTGTCATTGCAGCAGCATGACGCAGGGCGGACATCTCTTCTTGATCTCCCCGCGGGCTTGACAACGGCGTGGAGGATCCCGATCTATGGTCGTTTCCTTCTTCCAGTAGCGCCATATCCGCATCAACTTCTTTTCCGCGCGCAGCATCGGCGGCCTCCATTGCTTTCTTCATGTTCCTTGTGGTGACGTTGGGCATAGCGGCACCGGATGTTGAAGAGTTGCTCTTGGAGGTGTTCCTTGAAGCCATTGGATTTCGTTGACGACGTCTGGAGGAGATGAAAGGCATAAGTGTCCCACTGGGCGTGCCAAAATCTGTAGAACAGAAAATTGATAGACAAACAACTGCAAACAATTTTATTAATTCACAATCACGGTCTATACAATTTACAAAAATATAAACGAATTTAAGAACATCAAACAATTTGTGGGTTTAACTTCTAGAATTCCTTTGATTCCTCAACGCTGAAGACTTGGAAGTGTATTTGATACTTCCTCTATGGCTCATTGGAATTTCTACAGCATTTTGTTGCCGTAGGATTTGGCCTCAAGTGTATGAGTCTTGAGATGCCTTGTGTATGTAGACGTTGAGGTCTAGAGGTATGTGAAGATGTCACCCTAATTTGTGAGGGAGACTCCTCTATTTATAGAGGAAAATTGGTGGACGGTGGGCCGATTTCGGTGGGCCGGTCTAATCCACGTTTCCATCAGGTCATTAAGCATGTGGGCCTTTCATCTGGGCTTGTGCACATTGACTAATTTCCATGGACTGGCCTGCTTCGAGCGTCCATTGGATCATAGGCTTGTGGGTCTTTCATTTGGACTTATCCACATCGATTAATTTTCATAGGCTGGCCTGCTTCAAGTGTCCATTGGTCATGGGGCTTGTGGGTCTTTCATCTGGACTTGTCACATTGGCCCAAAATATAATTAAATCCATTTGGCTTGATGGATCCAAATGACCCAATAAATATTAATAATTATTCCAAACATTTAATTTATTTAAAATGCCTAAAAATAATTACAATTAATATTTTCATTTACACGTGTCGCATTTATTTGAATTTCCAAAAGCAATGTCTTTCTTGCAGTTGGATTCCTAACATTCATGAGCTGATATTAGCCAGTTGGGTTACAAAGTGAATCATATCTTTCAAAGAAATATTTATTTACTTTTTATTTTTGGATGTTCTATCATAAATGTATTCTTTCTATAAATAGAAATAATTTTTCCCTCTAACAACTATATGGATCCCATCATATATTCACAAATCAACTTTACCTTAATTTTCATGTGCAACAGTAACAAGACAATATAAATGAGATGAAGTCAAAATTTGATTGGACTAGAATTAGTTAGAGATATGGTCTGGGCTAGCTTGGGCTAAAATAGTTGGGTTGTATTGGATTGGGCTAAATTTATTTGGGCTTGATTGGTCGATTGAATAAAATGTTATGTTGGGATTTAAAAGACTGGGCTTTTTTACTTCTTTAGTTTGGACTTCAAGAAAATTAAGTTGGGAGTTATTGGGTTCAGTTGGGCTGCAAGTTTAATTGGACAAGTATTAGGTCGGGCGACTGGGCTCGCTTTTATTGTGTTGGACTAAATAATTTTGGGCTGAATGAATTGACTTTGGTCTAACTCAAAAATAATTGTGCTAAAATTAATGGACTGGGCTATCTGTATTGGGTTGGGTTTTGTAAGACTTGATTTTAGTGGGTTGGGCTTGTTTGGGCTTAAATTGGGTTTAAGTAAAATGAAATTGGCCTTTATTGTTTGAATTGGGTTGAATTGAGTTAAATTAAGCTGGACATCTTTATTAAATTGAACTGAACTACCAAGACTATATACTATCCAACCCACCTTGCACAGCCTATCTAAATGATATTGGGTTGGGCTACGAACTGGATCAATTGTAATAGTAATTGTTTAAGCTAAATGGACTGGACTTAATTGAACTGGATATAAGGCTGAGCTTGGTTGATTTGGATTGAATAATCCAAACAAACTTGTAAATTAATTGGACTAACTAACCCAACCCAACCCCTCCCTTAACACAGCCCGATTCAATTTCAGCCCAGCCCGCTTTAACCCAAATCATCCCGAACCCTACATAACCTGGTGGAGGTGGAGCACACTAATTAAACAGAGAAAAAAACTCAACCTTGGAATTTTTATACTGTCTGTACTCTGTAGTCACTCTGTACTGTATATAATGATTTTTTTATTTTATTTTAATGTGGGCCCAAAAGTAACAACACTTTTTCTTCCAACTTGGACAAACAATTCATGGCCACAAAATATACTTCTATCGAAAAATGGGAAAATTAGGAAAATGCAAAAAGCGCAAATGATAACTACCCATCAATCATCATTGAACACGAATTTGTTTATAAATCGTGGCTGGGAATTCTGCGCTTATCAAATGGGAGGGCTCACTGTCACCGCTTCATTCGCTTCTCCACCGTCCTTCGCCGTTGGTAATCGCGGCCGTTCTTGCACTGTTGAGGTACTCTAATTGGAGCTGCCCGCTTGATTCTCGGTTTGTACTTGGACAAATAAAGTGCCTTTTTTACGAGCGCGTTTAATTTTTCTCTTGTTCTTCCAATTTTTTTTTGGTTCATTGCATTTGAAGGGTCTGTGTCCATTGAAGTAAACGGTGGACGCTGTTGAAATTTGAAAATACTGATTTGGCAATCGCTTAACTATGGATATGATGCCAAAAAGAACCCATTTTATCTCACTCTTTTAATTCATAATTTGCAACATCAATGTCTTCTTGCAGTTGGATTCCTAACATTTATGAGCTGGATATTAGCTAGTGGAGTTACTTATAATTCGTGAATCATGTCTCTGAAATAATTTTTATTTTCAGATTGTGAGAAATAAGCTATTATTATACAAGAAACTTCTCGAGAAATTTAGCATTTGGTTCTCTGTTTAAGCAATCATGAATCTAGATATGCTTGCGTATTGACATTGCTCATTGAAAGAAATTCTTCTTAACTCAATCGAACACATCCAGGTGCTTCTTTGGGATCATCTTCCAGTGCTGAAAAGCAGAGATTTAACTTGCTGTTCTTTGTCCGGTGACAAACAGAATATCACATATTGCTGTTCAGTTCAGTCCGTGTACAGGAGCAACATATACAGAAAGTTATCTCCGTCATCTCGGTTGCTCCGTAAGAGCTTTGTTGCCCATTCTGGGCTTAAGACTGACCGCATTACTAGGCTCAGGAAAATTTCCTTTAGCCTTCTGAAAGTGCTGCAAGATTTGGAAAGGTTTAACAGTCTCATTCCTGCTTTTTCACTCCGTCTAGTTGTTGGAGTTATGATTTTCATGACTTTGGGTGCCACTATCACCAAAGCTCCTTCCTGTAAGCTTTGTGGATTCTGGAAATTGATTTCCGTTTTTTCTAATTTGAGTACTTATAGATGTGTTGATGTATTTTTCTGCTCCAATTTTTTCTTTTCTCGTGTTAACAGGGGCCCTAAGCGAAGAAAACCTTCTTTTTTTGGAGGCATGGAGAACAATTGACCGTGCTTATATTGATAAAACTTTCAATGGGCGGAGTTGGTTTAAGTATAGAGAAAATGCATTGCGCAATGAACCTATGAACACAAGAGAGGAGACTTGTAAGTGGCTTATCTTGCAACTTGCTTAAAGTACCGGTTTTTGTTTCAGAAATCATTACGGATATTAATTCACCAATGATCTTTATAGTTGATTTATTATTCATGATACTATGTGGCAGTAGAAGAACAATAACAACATACATTGTTATAACATCTCAATTATTGAGTAAATCCAAGGATGTATATGTAAACTCATTGCTATAAAAAAATGGATTTGTCAGGATAAAAAGGTTATCCGGACCTTTTCAATGATGAAGTTGAGTGATAAAAAGTGAAAAAGCCCTCTGACTCATTTATGCAACTAATGGGGAATAAAGTAACGATCCAATGGTTGTCATCATATATAAGAATGCCCATTAAATAAAGAGGAACCCAAGGAAATTAAAACTTAAACTAATGGTATTTTGTTTTATTTATTTCATGATATCAATGTTGAGCTTGTAATTGTCAGTTTTTGTTGTTAAGCATCTCTCTGAAAAAGATGCTATCATTATGTTGAATTCATTCTAAAAATTATCAGAAGATGAGATGATTTATTGCCATTTCATTTCAATTATTAGACGGGGCCATAAAAAAGATGGTTGCTACTCTTGATGACCCTTTCACTCGGTTCCTGGAGCCCCAGAAGTTTAAGAGTCTGCGGGTACAATCTTCCTGCTCTTACCCATTTGGATAATCTATATATGTTTTAGTTTTTACTACCTTTTAGGCTTTAACCTGAAGAAAATAGTTATACTTTATTTCTCTGGCATGTAAAACTTCTTGTTGTGACCTTTAAGGGCAGTCAGGAACACGAAATACACTTACGGGAGTCGGTGTCTCCATTGGATACCCTACTGGAAAAGATAAGTCATCCTCTGGATTGGTGGTTGTTTCAGCTACACCTGGCGGTCCTGCAAGTAGGGCTGGTGTTTTATCTGGGGATTTAATCCTTGCTATTGATAATGCAAGTACGGAAAACATGGAAGTATATGATGCTGCTGAACGCTTACAGTGAGTTTCATTTATAGTTCCTTGCAATTTATAACATGATTGGTGAGGTGCTATTACGGTTGGGTTCAATACGAACTTCAGTCTTTTACCTCTTTGAAGTTTTAGAACAAGATTCCCCATTGAGATTATCAGCTGGAGACAATTAGTGTGATCCCAAACATATAGTAACATTGGACTAAAAAGGGGGGCCTAGAGGTGGAACATTTGTATGTCCGAGTAGAGAAATCAATTGGTCTTGTGGTGGATCATATGTTTATTGGGTGAAGGATGAATCTCACTTTATGCCTTGACATTGTTCCCTTCATTATTGGCATACGTAGCTATTAACTGGCTTTTCAGTTTATTTCTATGGAGAAAAACATCAATGTTTTCTTCTCGAAATCACTTGCACCTAATATTTTGACATGTGGAGAAGTGTAAAATCACTCCTCATGCCTCAACCCCTTTGAAGCATTGGTGTCCTGGTTGAAGCATAACACATTATGTTTGTCTTGGCTTGAGAATTGCATGCTGACGTGAATTTGAATTTAACAAACTAATAGGAGATTTGCTATTTAAGAGTCATGCAATTGAACTAGAAATGGATATCAATTTTGTGGATCTCCTTAATGAATGATGCCACAAAAAGCTGTTTTGCTGTTGCAGCACTTAACATAATGAATTACTATATTTGAGGGTCTCATAAACCTGAGAACCGGCTATTCTGACTGTTTGACTATGGTGCATGCATGATCCTATGTTGCCTGCTGGTATATGTCTTGAATATTGTTTGGCTAACAGGCTAAGTTGAGACTTGAGAGCTATGTGTAACTGCGTATGACTATATTGTATTGAATTCACAGGGGACCAGAAGGAAGTGGGGTGGACTTAGTCGTACTCCATGGTTCGGAAACGAGGCACCTGTCCTTAATGTATGTGCTTTTACTTATGCTTAAGATTTCTCTCCATTAAAATTTTGTGACTCCCATATCATAATATAGATAATAATAACTGTTTTTACATAGTGAAATTTCAATTTGAACTGGGAACTTTAATACAACAAAAATTTCCCTACATTAGTGTATCCTTATTTAAGGACTTATGGATCTATGTTTCAGACCAGTGTGTGACAATTTGTGTATGTATAGATATGTTTGAAATTTTCAAATCATAACCATCAGTTAGCGGCTGCTTTTCAGACGAGAAAAAGTTTCACTGAATCCAGTGAAGTCCAAAATCTGCAAAACTCCCATTATGGGGGACAATGGTTTGATAGGATATATCAAACTAACGTCATTCAACCAAAATGCTTCTGGTATGTTGGTTAATTTTCATTAGATAAGATATTCTCGTTGCAGTTCTTCTATCTAATATTTTGAATTCCGATATTGTGTGTTATTTTGTGATTTTCACAAGTCTCTGTCCATTTTACATATTTGTATTTGCAACTTCATGTACATGCACATCTCCTTTTTCTGAGTTTATGCTCAAGTCCTGCATCTTTTTTCTTGTGATTGTGTCTCACTCTTTGGTTGATGATACATTTCGTGCACTGCACATAATTCCTTATGTTTATTTGGTAAGGTGCTGTGAGGGAAGCCGTTGAAACCTTGAGGCGAAACAATGTAAATGCCTTCATACTAGACCTTCGGGATAATAGGTAACACATTTTGAACTTCCTAATTCTTGAGAGCACTATAATCTTCAATTATTTTTTTAAAGGAAATTGTATATTCGTTGCAGTGGTGGCCTCTTCCCAGAAGGAGTAGAAATTGCTAAAATTTGGTGAGTTGCTTGGCACAGAGCATTCTTATGTGGACCACGAAATTCTAGTAGTCTACTGTTACCAGTGTTAAGCATGAACTCATGTTTATCTGATTCTAATTCTTGATAATTTGCTGCCTTCTCTCTGCCATTTGCTATGATTGGCAGGCTAGACAAGGGTGTGATCGTATACATTTGCGACAGCAAAGGTGTTAGAGATATCTATGATACAGATGGAAGCAATGCATCAGCAATTTCGGAACCTCTAGTTGTGCTGGTATGGTCTTCATTTTTTTAGCACCATTCAATTCTGATCCAACTTCAAGTGTTGTATTCCTTCCATTTTTTGTATTAATTATTGTTTGTCTGCCCTTTGTGAACATTCCTTGGCTTCCCAGGGGGAAAAAACCTTTTTATTTTTTATTTTTATTTTTTATTTTTTTACTTATGATACATTTTCAACCAAAATCCCTTGGCAGGTCAATAAAGGAACTGCAAGCGCAAGTGAGATTTTAGCCGGTGCTCTCAAGGACAACAAACGAGCTATCCTATTTGGAGAACCTACATACGGGAAAGGCAAAATTCAGTCAGTTTTTGAGCTGTCTGATGGGTCTGGCTTGGTCGTCACTGTTGCTCGCTATGAAACTCCTGCACACAATGACATTGATAAGGTATCCCTCTCTCTCTCTCTCTGTATATATATATATATATATATATATATATATATATATATGTAAGATCTATGGGTGTGTGTGTTTGTGTGTACCTGAAGGTTCTTGTTTGCCAATGTGAATTTCATAGTATTTATACTGAACACATTGAATTCGTTGCCTTCATTTCAAGGTTGGCGTAATTCCGGACCGACCCCTCCCAATTTCATTCCCGAAGGATGTAGAGAGTTTTTGTGGCTGCCTTCAGGATCCAGCCGCGTCATGCTATCTTAACAGAGACGAGATATTCACCCGGTGATGGTTTTCCTCAGTATTCTCGGATGAATTCTTTATTCTTTGCACATACACCTCCCTGAGTCCAGCCTTAGCTGATAGGCTGCTGTTGTTTCCCTTGTGCTGTTGGTACTTTGTGTGTCCCCAAAAGAGTGAGAATAGACATGTGTTGTAGGATATGATGCCATTCGTATAAGTTACTGTACAACTTACATTCTTCTGCAACTGTCTGACTAGATCGACCTTTATATACCCGACTCTTTTTTAGGTCATATATTCAATGATTCTGTTGTACTCGGTCATAATTATGGTGGTGTTTGTATTTAAACAGAAAGCTGTGTACAATTGTCAAAACTGCATCGTATTGTTCTGGGATAAAGACCAATGTAGTCCTGTAAGTTATCCTCAATACCAAAATGGTCCAAAATGTATTCCAATTTCTCAATTTGTCCCGTAAATTATCTAATTACTACCAATTTGGTCCTCAACCACAATTAGAAAATTAATTAGTAATATGAACCGGATTAGTGTATTTTATAAGCCCAAAACTGAAGAAAAAATTAAATAACTCAGCCGTCCAAAATTAGGGCTCCTGCGGTGAACAAAGAATCCTCCAAAATCGAAGGCTGGAAGAATAATTTCAAGACCCGGGCTATTCATACACTTTTTTTTACTAACATCACCCCACCTCATTTTCCTCTACCCGAAATGCCCCTAATGGTACAAAATAATTGAGAGAAAATACAACCGCACATTTCTACGTACACCCCAACCCTAAAATCTAACACTTTCCAAAACGTTTTTCTTCTACCCTAATGCCATCAACCCCTTTGGAGAGAACCTCACCCGAACACGGCTAGCTGGAGAAGAATACCACGGCAAACAAGAACGTCGCACGTTGCTAACCATGAACATGGATAGAACTCAGGTAATGTAAGAAACATTTATCTGCCTCTATTTCATTTTGTCTCTCCCTGCCGTTGTTCTCGTTTCTCCCATGCCCCAATTCCGCATACCCTAATTTCTATCTTTACCGGATTGTGATGAGTGTTTGGCATTTCTTTTTTGGGGTTGGGGAAGATATTGTTCGGCCCTGGTGTGATGGACACGTTTGGTGTTGTTCGGCCTTGGTTGCCGGACACGAAGCGGGATGCACGGCACTGGATGCCGAACGCTCTAGCTAGTGTGCGGCCATCATCGCCGTGCGCACTTTGTGCCGTGCGGCGTCAGGTGTTGAACTCGGGTTACGCTGAACGGCCATGCCCGCCGAACAGGTTTTCCTATTTGACATTGCTTGTGAACTAAATATTGGAATTCATTGAATTGTGATCTATTCTTGTATTGAACTTTTTCTGCTTCGTTGGTGTCTTTTAGGTCATACCTATTAAAGATCCAGAAGTCCTCAATGATTCATCAATCCTATAGAGTTGGTTATTTGAAGGTATGAATTTTTTATATTTTGGGCCACGTTTGTTATAAAGTTATAAAGGTATGAATTTTTTTACCCAGAGTACTGGACGAGAGCTCAGTAGCAACTTTTAATTCTATTATTCATTCAAATAATGCAATTGTAAAATCTGTTTCCACCTTGTTCAAAGCCTCTTATTTTAGTTATAGTTTTAAGAGAATTTGACTATTTGAGTTGTATTTGTCACATGTTGTTTCATTGTTAAAAGATGATAAGACCTTTATAAAGGAATTAATTTGACTATTTGAGACTTCGAGTTGTATTTGTTACAGGTTGTTTTATTGTTAAAAGATGATAAAACCTTTATAAAGGAATTGTTTGCGAGGCTGAAGTCCCCTACTGTATGTCCAAGTGAAAGTGAATGAGGAGTATTATTGGGTTTTACTCTTATTTCGGCACGAGGCTCTCAATAGCTCCTTATTCAGCCCAAATTTCCAAAGTCCCTCCTATTTAGTTATTTACCTCATTTAATGAGAGAATATAAAAAGATTAACGCAAAGCACAAGCAACTCAGGATATATCATGAATAAATATAGAAAAGTAAATAGTTAATGCTTACTCATATTCTGTATACACTCACGCAACTGTTATAACTATTGCAAGCAGCACATCAAAAGTATAATCTGAATCAAATTCAGTTGCAGACTTCTAGTTTCTATGTTGAAATAATCATGGTTGTGATTTATTTCATTATTTCTTTATCATCACATATAGAAAGAGAGATATACGTCCAAGATGTAGTTCAAGCCATAGGTTATCAACATCATCAAAATTTGGTAATAGATGAGCCATCAGACCATGACCAACAGCCCAAACAGACCCAAAATTTGGCAATAGATGAGCATAAATTAACATAATCACAAACAAAATAACATAAAAATAGAATTCAAAAATAAAAAATATGAGAACAGACCTGTTCGGCCATCTCGACTGAACAGGGTGAAGACCACACGGCCGTTTCGGCCGCACGGCATGAGCATCGAACGCCGCCCATGGCCGCGCAATTGGTTAGGCGCACGGCGCACAACGCCGAACGACAATCTTGATGCATGACGATCACAGCCGAACGTGTCCCTCGGTGCACAACGCCTAATGCCGCACAACACCAAGTGTGTACAGCAAACCAGTGCCGAACTGCCTAGTCTTCCCCAACCAATCAAAACCCGCTACTTCATCTCCAGCCCCCAAATTAAAGTTCAGCGTACCAATATATGGTTTCTCTCAAAAGGCAACCGGTCATCTTCTTCAATACTATATAGCCTCGGCTCAGCGATTCCTCTTCTTTTTTCTTGGATGATGGCAGCGTAGCATACTTCCTGGGTGTGCAATAGGACGAATGTTATGTTTCTTTGTTAGGTTTTCTTTCTCCGAATCAAACGAGTGGTGGTGTGAGTGGGGTGTATGGAGTGTTTTTTATTGTTTGGATTGTTTTTTTAGGTTAAGGGTAGACATGTAATTTGGGATGGTGTATGTTTAGAATCGGCTTAGTTTTGTAAATTTTTTTTGTGGGTGTATGTAGCAAGGGGTGATGCTAGCAATTCGGGGAGTGTAAATAGCGCGGGTCGAAGGCTGGAAGAATATTTTCAATACTCCAAATACAATCGAATTTCTAGGGGAAAAAAATTCTTCCAAATTAGAAAAACAAATATTTGGGGGAATTGATTCATTACTTGTGAATATGGTGTTGAACGAGGCGGTGGCGGTGGCTGTGTCTGTGGCGGTGGTGGCTTTGTTTGTGTCTGTGGCGGCGGAGATAGCTCCCCCGCCGTCACCGGAGCAACGGTAGGGCGAAGCGTAGGAGGCTGACGCGACTGGCGGGGCTGACGAGAAGAATACGATGAGGCGGCTCTCGTGCTTTCTCACCTCTGATTCCCTCCTCCAATCCTTCATTTCCTCTCTGCAATTATCAAAGGAAAGCCATTAAATTGGGAAACAAATTGCTCAGGAAAGCAGTTTTCGTGTAATGTGAAAATATGCGATGGATTCACCAAATTGGGGCTAATTAATTGAGTCCTTGTCAGTAATAATTTTTTAATTGTGGTTGAGGACCAAATTGGTGGTAATTAGGTAATTTATAGGATTGATTGAGAAATTGAAATACATTTTGGACCATTTTGGTATTAAGGGTAACTTATAAGACTAAATTGGTCTTTATTCTTGTATAAATTGGTGGAAATGTTATCCAAACCAATTTCTGGTTGCAATTTTGAATAAATTTGTTCATGGGCTCGAGCTCCACACAGCTTTAGCAAACTCGGAAAAGTTTCACCGACAGCCGTCCCAGGCACGGTTTCTTGTTTGATTCTTTTGAGCAGTTTTTATTTGTTCGTACAAGGGTTTCTAATGCAGATGATCTTGTCCTGTACGAAATAATTTTCTTTTTGAATAAGAAACACACCAACACCACCCGAGTAGGAACCTTTCCAAACCTTCTATGTATTGTTTTCATTTCCAATTCTAAACAACCAAGCACACGCTTGAACACAATTGCATTCAGATTTGCTTTTAAAACTCATTTAGTTCTCTCACATGAAGCCTAAATTTTGTCCAAAAATGTAGAAATAATAAATACTTCATCCGTTTTTTAAATATCGAAACGTTTGGAAATTGGGTACTGTTCACACACACACTTTGACTTAAACTTTTGTCATAGTTATACAAGTTAAACATAGTCGATTAGAATCTTGTTAGATTCGTCTCGTCGAGTAGTTTTTAAATATGAAACTTTTATACTTGTACCGAACTTGAGTTATTAATAGTTTAAAATATGCATTGGATTGCGTGCACTGTGGGTCTGTTTTAATTTTTAGAAAACGAAGGAAGTACATATATTGAAGGAAAATATTTCTACATTCTTTGAGAAAACAAAGATACAAAAGTACACATTAATATACAAAATCAACATAGGCAATGAAACTGAAGAGATGAGAAGCATTTCAAGCAATTATCAGATAGATACCTATCGTCCATCAGATTTGCTCTCTAAACAAACTACAATTGACCAGACGAAGCGAAAAGGTCGGTCATGAGCATGAGCCGACTCATCTGCTTGTTCATCGTTTGGCAAAGATCTGTACACTCTCCGAACTGAAGCCAGGAAATTGAAAGTCAAACCTCCGAAAAACGCTCACTTCTTTAACAAGCCCAAGCAGTTTCCACCCAGTTGCTTTTCAGTCTTTGCCATATCAACATGCATATACACCACCAGTAGAGCAAATTCGTCAATTTATGTGCAGTTCAATGGTGGCCTGGAGGAATATAAGACCCCAACGACACACGTCAGGGATTTCAAGAGAATGGATTTTGCTTCATATTCAAAATGCTGACATAACAAAAGGACTGATAAACTAACCGGAATTGTGCTGTGAATTGCCTCATGTAGCTTCACTTGACAATAATCAGCCTTCTAAAGCAAATGTCTGAACCTTCAACGGAATAAACATGAAGATAAGCCATCAAAAGCCTAAAAGAACATGACGAAACTGAACTAAACTGCAACAGCATCTAAAGTATACCCGAAAATGGTTGGTCCTTAATTCATTGACAACTAAACATAAAAGCAGTAAGAAAATAAATGTGTGTGTGTGTGTGTGTGTGAGAGAGAGAGAGAGAGAGAGAGAGAGAGATAATAGCAAAGATAATCTTTGCAGACCTCAAACATGTTGTCATCGGGTCCCAGAGAACCATCATTATGAAAGCTACGAGATATATTGCATTGAAGAATCCTCAGCCTTCCTTCCTGACAATATATAGAGGAAACAAATGGTTGGAAACAAACCTAGGTACAAAAAGATACACAACAAAAAGAGTTCAAAAATTTCCATTTACCTTGGTTCCATATACAAAGCCACCGCCGACTGTAGGATGGAAGCAAGCTACATTTACCTCATCTTCTGCACTCGGAAGAACTCTTACAAGTTCCATATCATATACCCTGTAAATCTGCAAGAGGATATATAGATTTAAGTACGGACTTGAGGGTTGCTGACTTGAACAACAATGTGCTTAGACTTCCAAACGTTTAGAACTCTTGAATAAATTACTGATTTTATCAAAGGAACTAATATACAAACAAAAACAAAATGACACAGTATAATCTTAAGCTTTTTAGGTGGAGTAAATATTCTAGGTGGTGTTTACTTTGTATGATGGGTTATTTCAAATAATAATTTTAGGATCGGCACATTTACTATGGAAGCTCATAAATTTAAATCAATCCATATATTCATCAGAAAAAGGAGAATTAATTATGAAAGAGATGAATATTAAAAAAGAGAAATAAATTTTAAAACAAGAGTGATTAAGAAAAAAAAGTGTCTCAAAGTTTGAAAACCTCATTATTAATTAGCAGTCTAGAATTCCCAAAAGATCATATATTGTTAAAAATAAAATAAAATAAAAAATAAAAAATAAAAATTAGAAGGCTAAAAGATAAATTAAAGTGAATCAATTAGTACGGTTTACTAATCATAAACACTATAAACAATTTGTTAAAGATAATTAGCATACAAAAGACAATCAAGTGAAGGATTATTTATTTATTTTGTCAGAGGTGTGGGATTAGAATCCCATATTTAGAAGTAATTTTTATCACAATTAATCAAGGGCTTTTATCCATCAAACCAAATAACCTATCAAGACTAACCACCCCTATCACCTTATGCCCTGAATCCTAATCTACGTGGCCCAAGAATTGCATTTGAATCCTCTCTCTCACCACCACCCATTTCTAAGATTTACCGTGTGCAGGGCTCTATAAAATAACCCTTCCTACAAGTGGAGATGCATGCCAAGATAAAATTAATATATAAAACCATGTGTTTCCTACTTTCCTTGATATAATATGCAAGTCAATAAGACATTCTAGTAGAGGATATGACAATTTACAACAAAATTGTAAGAATATGATTAATTAACTATGTGTCTCCGGGGAGTATTTTCATGATTTGGTGGTATTTAGTATTTACCACAATCTTAAAAGTCGATTCCAAACTAGTACACAAGAGGCACACATTTCTAACTTGTATATGATAAAATTCTTGACCTTAGTTGGTATTACCGTACACCAAAGGAAACATAAAGACTGTAAAATGTTTGATCTAGCTGAGGCAACAAGCATTTAATTTGATCATTGTGGCTGCATAAAGACTGAAACATATATGTGCGAATATCGGGAAATAATTATTTTTTTTAAAAAAAAAGGAGTTAAAGAAACACAGCCATTTAGAAACCCATACATAACTATTCCATATTTTTCACATTGCCTAAAGTTCTCATGTTTTTCCATCGCAGGTGAGATTTCATGTGCTTATCATGATTATGTAATCATAAATCACAATCACAGCACAGAGTGCAATTTTTTTTTTTTTCTATTTTGGCACTTTGATGCGGCAATCCATTAATAGCATGATGGATACATCATGAAAAGCATCAGTTTGCCGGAAATGTGCACAAACAAAGCAGCATAAATCTTACCTCAAGAATTGTATAAATTGGTACAGTTGTGACTCCATCAATTACGACACTTTTAAGAAGTGAACTATGCCGCCGGCCATAAGCCAGCAACAAATGTTCCGATGTAGGGGAGAACTGCAATTGACATAAGGCACTTTGGATCAATAGTTGGGCCAGTGTTTACAACCATAAAAAAATAAATAAATAATTACAGCATTACTAATGACCATGAACATTAGGTCAGTAGGCCAGAAACATGCCATCATTGTTACTAGAAAAGATGCTGCTGCTAAGGATTGGCATTTTCCTTCAAATACTTCAATAAAAAATACTCCCTCCGTCCCATTCCAAATGTCCTACTTACTATTTTTGGATGTCCCATTACAAATGTCTTCTTTCTATAAATAGAAATAATTTTCCCTCCAACAACTATGTGGACCCCACCATATACTCACAAACCAACTCTACCTTAATTCCCGTGCCCAACAGTAACAAGACACTTGGAGTGGGACGGAGGGAGTAAGTATTAAATTGAGTTTAATCAACAAAAGGGAATGATTAATTAAATTATCAACTTATATAGGTAGATAAACAGCAGTACTCAGTTTCTACCACTGATAAAAGTGCAATTTCCCTAAAGATTGTCAATTTTCTCATTATTACAATGTATGTTTAAAGTACCCCAAAATAAATTATGCAACTAACCTGTATAGATGTCAAACAATGAGCCGCCCTGATCGCCCGAGAGACTAGAACAGAACCAAATCTATACAAAGAAAACAGGCATCAGATCTAAGGATACCAGCATTTGATAGTCAGGCAAGTCACGAGTAAGGATGTAAAAAAATCTGGGACTCACGTAGCTTCCTCAAGGGAATATATCCTAAGCTCATACATGAATTGGTGAGCTGAGATTGGATGTCGAGTTGGTGAAGTTGATGCACCGGTAACATCATGGTGAACCTGGCCTTGCATCCCTGCATCAACATCATTGTTTGGCAGGATACATGCCACACATACTGCTAAAAATCTTCCACAAGGTGAAAAATGGGCACCCATTTCACTATGAAAAATTTATGTCAAGTGTAAGTATCTGATGCAATCCAACCAGGAGATTAGGAGAATGGGAAAATACGAAAAGAACATTTGCACAAAAATCATGTACTATATCGCATTGTTTGGTAACATAATATTCATAGACTACTATAATACTTTATGGAAAGCAGTGAAACTGATTCATTTAAATAACCTCTTCTGTTCTTCATTGTGTAAAAAATACTCTTCAACATAAATTGCTAGCAAGCAGATTTGTATACCTACAAAGCACGGCATGAGGAATTGTTAAGCGGCAACGCTCTGTATCAAGTGGTGCGCATGGATTTTTGACATCATGATACCATATACGAAGCTTCACAGTGCAAGGCAACTCGGCAGCTGCAGCTGCAGCCAGAGATGCTGTAGCTACCTCAGGTTGGGCTTGATTCATATAAGGCTGTGAATTTCCCTGGTCAGTCGGAATGTTGTTAAAAGAAGCACCATTATTGGATCCAGTTTCCACTCGTGCACGGGAGCGTGAAGTTCTGTGTCGTGAACCAGATCTTCCAGAAACTCTTGAATTACCAGCATTAGGAACCAAAGGAACTAATGATGAGTTCACTGCTAGGCTATAGGCGGACAAACCTTCATTTGGAGATCCATTAATAGAAGGCATTGCTTGTTGGCCAGCTTGGCTTTGACCTAACAGCCATCCTTGCAAAAATGGGAGTTCCCAATATGCCGGATCACCAAATGGTAAACTTTGATTGCTTCTGTCTTCAGCTTGATCATCCATCTCCATAGCATCTACAGCTGGTTGCGAAATGTCATTCCCCATTTCCCTAGTTGAAGAATTGCTCTGTGGCTCCTCTCGAACTGGAGATTGTATAGGAGATAATACAAGTTCATACTGCCCTGATGGCGTTGAATATGTGAAAAGTCTGACAGATGCAGAAGAGTCGGCATTTTGTCGTGAACCAGAAGAGCTTGGGTCCGCATCATTCTGTTGGGAAACTACACTAGTATCACCCCTACCAATTGAGGGCCAGATTAAAAGTGGTATGGACATGATGGGCAATTCATTCCCACAATTTGACCGATAAGCAGAGTTAGGATCTGCCAGATATATAGTAGGATGGGGGTAGCGCAAATATCCTGGGCAAGTTGCAAGCGTCATCGAAGGGTCTGATGAATCAAGATCATTGACCTGAAAACAGAAACACTATTCAAAAGATACACCAAGAATCAAATTAAAAATTTCGAACAGCGGCAAAATCAGTACCTCAGCAGTTAGAAGAAATGGTGCACCATGTGGGTGAAAATGCACTGCACGAAGAGAACGACGTGTCTTCAGTATAATCATTGGTGAGGAAGCCTCTCCTCTCCGATTGTAGTGCCATATATAGAGCTGAAACACTGGAAACTCAACAAACGAAAGCTAGCATAATATCGAAAAAGGCTAATGTTAAGTTCTAAAATGCTAACCTTGTGGCCTGAGGCAACAGCCAGAATTTCCCCTTGAGCATGGAATGCAATTGAAGCTATAGGACGATCTGCATGGAGGGAAATTTTAATATTTTATGCAACAATAAAGGGCCAAGATTTAATAGAGATGTTTGGAAAAGAAGCAAAATATTGTGTTATAAAAAATTAATATTTTGAGATTACAAAAATCACGCGATCCTATACACTCTGCAGTTTCTGCATTCCACATGCGAACTTCATGGTCTAAACTTCCACTTGCAACAACTTCTGGATAAATTGGATGGAACCTCACCTGCAGAAGGCCCAATCAGCTAATTAAATATCCATGTTTCTAACCTAGTATAATCAAGTTTTTAAACTTTCTAACCACCAAACAAGAAATTCTTGCTTACAAAACAAATATATTTCCAAGATCCTTGACAAGCTACTAATATCTTTTTCCTAGCAGTTTGTTTTTTCCTCATAGTCAGGTCAGATTATAAATCAATAACAATTCAATAAATTCAATCAGCAGAAAGCTTACCACCCAAGGTGTCCGCCGATGCCCACTGAGTACCTTTAAGCATCTTCCCGTTTGACAATCTATTATCTTCACCGTATGGTCTCCACTGCAAGTATCAATGGCATTCTCACTTTTAATAAGCACAGAACTGCTTGGAAGCATCAATACGCACAGACAGAACAATAGAGGAGTGAGAAACTAACTGGGTAGAAGCAAGTGTCTTGCCATCTGGACTAAAGGCGGCTGCGATTGTTGATCTTGGGGGAGGTAATAGGGGGCAGTACTTGGCTGATAAATGTAGTAATGACTCCGCCTCCACCCTGTAATTCAGATAAAATAATTTATTAAAGAATAATTATATTCCGTACCGGAACATATAATACTAAATACACCATTAAAAATACACTGAAATTATAACTACCAAGAGCGAACTTCCTGTCTTGCATCTTTTGCCAGTTCACGCTTCTTTCCAGATGAATCAACATGGTAATTGGATGCCCTTCCCCAAAATCTTTTTGGCGTTCTCTTTGTTTGAGGAGTTAACTCTCTTAGAGCTAACAATTTAAATACATTACTGCAACCATAGTTGAGCATGTCAAAGCCTTTTTGAACATATATAATCAAATTCACATTATTTGCCTCCATTGGAAATTACACCACAGTAAAACAAAACTAGAATGAACATTAGGAAAACATAAAAAATACAAAAGAGTGGAAATTGCAGCTAGATGAATAAAACATCAAGGCATAACAATATTTAACCACAGTAGGAAGTCACAGCTGTACTTAAATGATCTCATGCATTTCATTAAGGAATGATTCACAAAATCAAGCCAAATTCAAGCAGAAATAAAGCCATATGTGTCAATAAAAACTGAAAGCAATCAGGTAAAATAAAATAAATAAATAAAAACCATCAAAGTTATTTTGAAATCATATTTGGCACGTAATAAAGAAATTTATTAATATATGACGATCAAGATAAAAGACCTAAACAATACATCAACCAACATGTAAAGAGCAACACACAGCTAACAAACTGAACGTTTAATTTAAGTTTTGGCACCAATTCACAATCATATAAGACATTTAATACGAATAGAGGCTCATCCACATAAACAGCAAAATGAAACTTGTAGGATACATAATAATCGGTAGACATAGAATCGATGCATAATTGTAGAAAAGATCAAGCTTTGTAGACAACATCCGGAGGTTGTACATCTATAACAATTAAAATCCAATCCAAGAGCATCTCCCGTGATTCAAATTCAACTGAATTTCACACTTAAATTACAGCATAATCATAGTCATTTCATTCATTCCTTCTTTCTTTTGTTTTTTTTCCACTACAAAAGTTATAAATGAATAGTTAACATAATTACCATAACTCAAAACCACATGTAATATGGCAGTAAAGATCAAACATTTTACAGTTAGTTAATTCAGGCACACCGAGAAGTGCAAAATTCAGCTGGGAAAGAGAAATAAAATAAATAAATTCGGTACGGTGCAATGAAAATCTGGATCGTAGGTGAGGTGAAAAATTGAACCTTTGGCTGGAATTGGGCTCGTGATCAGGAAGCACGGGCGGAGGGACCAGGTGCGGGAAATTTGCGGAGGAGGGCGGCGGCGCGGAGGCAAAATTATCCGGAAAAATTGAAGAATTGCTCATAATGCGAGGCGATTGAAGATTGAAAGGGAAATTCAAAAGAATAACGCATCCGAAAGAAGATAAAGGGAAGGCTGTATTGAGGGTTGTATAGGATGGTAGATTTGGGGAAATAGAGCAATTATGCAGGCTGCTTGGGGGGCGGGGGGAGAGAGATCTCAAAGGCAGAGGAGGGGAAGGGGGCGGACCAAATTTGGGGAAGGGGTGGAGGAAGAGGATTGGAGTAGGTTTGGTTATGGCCTATGGGATTTTCCGGTAATCGGACAGCAGCAATCGCAAATATGTTGTGTGTCGTGTAAGAAGGATTTGAGTGGAATTACAATAATGCCCTCGTTCAAGGGTTTGAATGTTTGATGGTTTGAGGAGTTGATCTTCACCTTCAACTCAACTTCATGGTAACACTAGTAATACTCGCCCGTGCGATGCACCGATATTTTCATCAATAAAATAAAGAAAATATTTAGAAAGAATTAATATTTTTTAGCATACATAAATATACTATAGTCTAAAAATATTACACTACCAACTTTTCAGCTTCAGGAATCAACGGTCTTATACAAATTATTTCGAATACAATAATCAATTGTTGATAATAATTTATTATGGGTAAACTTAAATGCCCTTAAGAAGAAGAGTAAACTAAGAATACAATACAATAATAATTTAGCATGCATGCACTTAAATGCCCTTAAGAAGAAGAGTAAACTAAGAATCATGGTAATTATTATGGGTATCTTTTCGCTGACACATGCCTTTACTTTTCTCTACTTTTTGCAAGACACACAATCAAATTACCAATGAATAATTTAGAAGAAAAATATAGAAACAAAGATCTTCAAGGGGCGAGAACCCCAAGTAATTGTAATTTACATATAGGTATATTAAATAAAGAAAAACTGTTTGGTAATACCGCATATCTTCCTTGCACAGCCACTGAATTAACTTTGAAGTGCTTCGGTGCAGAAAACTAAATTTCATAATGAAAAATATAGATAGATTCAATATGTCATTAGTAAAAAAAAATATCAAATGGCAACTCAAATGTCAAATTAACCTGATAAAAAGATGAAAGTAAAACCAAATAAATAAAGGCAACTTATTACTATGCAAATTGATGACCACTCCAATACTAACTCATGAGCCTTCTTAGGATATCTGCATTCAAAACCAAGATAAATGAATATGTGAAAAACCACATGATCAGAAACCATAGTTTTGAAAGAAACACTAAATATATATATATATATATATATATATATATATATCATCGAATTAAATGAAGTAATATATATTTGCATAAGAATGATATCACCGATCTTGTATAAAACTCTTTAGAGCGAACCATTGATCATAATACTGTATCTAAGTAATGAGATAGTAATATTACATTCACTATCTATTTAATTGAATGTTTTAATGAATTTAAATTGGATCAATTTTAATTTTTTTTGTTCAAATGTGTTATAAGTTATAGTATAAAATTAGTATTTTATAATTTATTTAGAATTCAAAATATATTGGGAATTTATGAGACAGATTTTATGTTCGTTGATTAATCTCGCCATTGTTCGATCCTATGGTTCCAAGATTGATACGAGAGGTAGTTAACTTACTGGATATGAGGTCTACGGTTTTAGAATTCTTTAATATGGCCTCCGGGATCTGTGAACGCGTCCAAGTCTCATTGTCCTCTTCCTTTCGTTCCGATTCATGGTTCCAAAGTAGAAATAACTTAACGTTAGACACTACACCCGACTATAGGACATGAATTAAAGATCAAACCTTCACTTACCGCTAACCTACGCCTAGGAAGTCTCCAATCTCGCCCACGGGGTCGGCCTCCTCGCTGAAATTCGCTCCAAGAATTCAAAATCTAGTGTTTTCTTTGAATTTCCAAGGTGGGCGAAGATGTGGGGTGTTCAAAGGATATTCGGGAGTTATATATGGGGTATTTATAACCCCAAACAATCCCCCACACGTCCAGGGTCAGTTAGGCACGTCTTGGGGGGCAAGAAGTGGAGCTGACGACGAAAAATTCAGAGTCGGGCGAGAGAATCGCGATTTGGCCGCAACTGCTAGTGTGGTGCGCCCGTGGCGCATTTCTTGGGCAATTCCGCGCCACCACCGCGCGAGCCTGGCCTGGGCTTCGGCCTCTGGGTCGAGCGATCCGTCGGGCCTTTTCTCCTCTCTTTTGGGCTTCTATCCTTCTACGTTCTTGGGCTTTGATTGTCGGGTTATTCTTGGACTTTAAACTCCTATTTTTAAATTCATTTCGAACTCGAATTAATATCGCATTCGAAATCTTGAATTTATCGACTATTGATTCTCATGCAATAATTTATTTTGTTTAATTATTTCCGACTTCACGGAACTTATGGAATTTAAATTCTTTTCGATCTTTGAATTAAATTTCATTTCTTTCTTGAGCGTGATTTAAATGCGACTAAATCGTGGGTATTACAAATACCATTGTCATCTTTCGTGATAAAATGTATTTTATTTTTATTATAAATTAATATTAAATTCTAAATAAATTATAAAATAGTAATTTTATACTATAACTTATAACACATTTGAATCTAAAATTTTAAATTGATCTAATTTAAATTTATTAAATACTTCCTCCGTCTTATTGATTTTGTAATGGATCCACCCAGCACGTATGCCGATACACATTTTTAACGGTTAATAACTTATATTGTGTACAACTAAAAATTATAAAAAGTTAATTGTATAAAATTAGATGATTAGACGAATCTAACAATATTTCACTTAACTATGTTTTTTTTCTTACATAGCTATGATAAAGTTTAAATCAAAGTTAAACATTGAATAGTGTCAAAAATCAATTCGTAACAAAAACACCGAGAGGAAGGTAGTATTCAATTAAATAAACAATGCATGTGATTATTACTATCTCATTAATAATTTTTCCTCCAAAATTTCTCTCTCCTCCACATTAATTGTTCTATAATATTTGTCACGGACCCACATTTCACGCAATCCAATACATATTTTTAATCATTAATAACTCAAATTTTATATAAGTAAAAATTATAAAAATTTGATATTCCGAATCTATGCGATTAGACGAATCCAACAAGATCCCCACTTGACTATATTTTATCTTGTATAATTGTGTTAAAAAGTCGAATCAAAGTTACTCAATGAACAATGACAAACTCCAAATGTGTCGATTATTAAGGAACGGAGGAAGTATTTTCTATCTATTTTCTATATAAATATAAAAAAGTATAAAGAAAAAAAAAAGAACTAATATAGGAATTAATTACTACACACTCATAAAAACCTTTGAATTGAAAACTGTAAAAAAAAAAAAAAATTATTTTTTCAACATGGGATGTTTATTGAAAATATTTTAAATAGAAAGTGTAGTTATCTCATATACTATTTTTTTAATCTTATATAATAAAAAATTTATAAAAAAACTGAATTAAATGGAGGGTGTACATCATTATTACACATTTATGAAAAACCTTAAATTGAAAATTTAAATATATATATATAATTATTTCAAGATAGGAATTTCATTCAAAATATTTTAGTTTATATTATTTTCATAAAATATTTTTTCATTATTATTTAATTCAATAACTAATGGTAATAGTCTAGCAAAAAAAATAACTAATGGTAATACTAATTTCTTGAGAGATATAATGATTATTGATAAAATGAATATAATTTTTATTATAAATTTATGTTAAATTCTAAATAAATTATAAAATATTAATTTTGTACTATATATAACTTATAAAACATTTGAATATACAATTTTAAATTAATCTAATTTAAATTTGTTAAAATATTCAATTACATAGATAGTACATGTCATGATTATTATCTCATTAACTCGATTGAGTATACCTACTACACACTCATTAAAATCCTTGAATTGAAAAGTGTAAAAAAAAATTATTGTTTCAAGATGGGAATTTCATTGAAAATATTTTAATTTACATTAATTTGAAAAAAATATAATTTTTTATTATTATTATTTCAATAATTAATGATGATACTAATATCATTGTCTCGAGAGATGTAATTTGAAAAACCTACATATCCCCTTATTGCAACAATTATTAGACGATATTGGCAGATATCAACTAACATCATTACAATTTAGGATTCAGGTTTGAAATTAAGATAAAGAAAAGAAAATTGTATCCAAATAGGAGCTGGCTGAGTAGTTAATTAACTCCCTGTGAAGGGATCTTTGGCTGAAGCTTCCACTTGCCACTATTCAGACCATGCAAAATAATGAGTAAGAAGTAATACACGAGCTAATTGTCTCCCTGTGAAGGGATCGTTTGCCAATATTAGTTTGTGATATTTCTCATTACCCACTTCACACAAACATGAAATGGACAAATAAGAAACGAAAAAGCAAAGGATTTTTTTTGTGTACTGTTTTTTATCTTTCATACAACAACCAAGTGGTTGTCGTCTTCTAGCTTAAAACACTTATTTTTGACATTTTCTGGAATATTTTTGGAGTTTTTAGAATATGATATTAGAATATGACACTTTTAGGATTTTTAAAGTATTTCACGCCTTAGAAACGTATATTATTAAGATTTAAAGAAATAAAAGAGATTTTAGATGTTTAATTAAATGTTTTTGGTTGTTGTGAAGAAAAAAAAAGAAACGGAGGAAGAGAAGAGAAGGGAAGAAACGACGCTCAAACCCCCAACCCTAAAAATCTGATGTTCTCTTTTGTGCGCTAATGCAAATGGGTATTACAAGAAAACGGAATAAGTGTTAGGTCATGGTTTTACCAATTAATGGATTGGGCTACATAATGGGGTTTGGGTTAAGTGTTATTTTGGGCTTGAATGAATTTGACTGTTTAAGAATTTAATTTAGTGGGGTGTATTGGATTGAGACTCTACAGGATTTTGGACTTTCAAAGTTGGGGTGTATTCAATCTAGATTTTAAAAAGTCTTTAAAAATCTAGATGTATTCAATTCAGATTTTAAAAAGTCTTTAAAAATCTAGAGGTATTCAACACAGATTTTAAAAAGTCTTTAAAAATCTAGAGGTATTCAACACTCTATGGATTTTAATTCTTTATAGATTTTAATGGATTCTCTTAAAAATTATAACTACACGAAATCTCTCTAAAATCAGCCAGACTCTTCATAGACTCTATACAAATCGGTCAACTCTACGTGGAGTCTATAGACTTTCTAAATCCACCGACTTTTTAAAGTTCATAAAAATCTATTAACATCTCAAACGAATACACCCCCCTTAATCTTATTAAATCCTACTTAATCAAAGATTAGAGCTAAAATTTATTCACAAATAAAAATTAAGAGATGAATTAAATAATATAATGATAAATTTATTTACAAGAATAAAAGATCTAAAGGGGTTGGAGACTTACCCTAGCGGTCAAATCCCCCATCTCTCAATCATAGGTTGGGGGTTCGATCTCCACCCGGCCCCTTATCTCTCCCCTTTATCCCCCTTTGTAATTTGTGTGGTTTGGGCTTCCACACACCTTTGCCGATACATGAGTGTCATTGTTTACCAAAAAATAAAGAAAATAAAAGATCTAAAATGAATTTAAACTATGGAGAGTATCAAATATTATGCACAATTTACAGGGGTGTATTCGTTTGAGATTTTAATAGATTTTTATGAACTTTAAAAAGTCGGTGGATTTAGAAAGTCTATAGACTCCACGTAGAGTTGACTGATTTGTATAGAGTTTATGAAGAGTCTGGCTGATTTTAAAGAGATTTCGTGTAGTTATAATTTTTAAGAGAATCCATTAAAATCTATAAAGAATTAAAATCCATAGAGTGTTGAATACCTCTAGATTTTTTAAGACTTTTTAAAATCTGTATTGAATACCTCTAGATTTTTAAAGACTTTTTAAAATCTGAATTGAATACATCTAGATTTTTAAAGACTTTATAAAATCTAGATTGAATACACCCCAACTTTGAAGGTCCAAAAAAATCCTGTAGAGTCTCAATCCAATACACCCCACTTAATTTACAATAAAAATAACCAAAATAACTCATATTTACACAAATTTACACTAAAAATTTAAATAATGTCCTAAACTAGTTTTTATTTACAAATTCTTATTTATCTATCAAGAATTCATTATTTGCTATCAAATGTTATCAAAATTGGCAAAAATTTAAAAATGGGGGCCGAAAATAGATTAAGAATACAATCAATTTTGGATCGTATCAGATGGATTGCAACGGCTATTGACAGCCTGGGCACTTTGAATATGGAAATAGCTGAATCTTGTGCAGCTGTTGAAGAGGTTGCGATTCTTCCAGAGTGGTGGAGATTGAGGAGAAACAACACTTTTTTCTACATCTATAAAAGAGGATTACCTCAGATAAGTGGAATGACATTTCCCTTCTCCTTTTACGCATCTGCCCTCTTCTCGTCTAATTCCTCCTTTCCTCACCCACTCTTCCAGATCTGAAATCTTCCTTCTGAAAATCGTTGTTCATATTATAATCTCTTTAGCTACTGACCTCCTTGTATCCTGGAGAATAATCGGCCTAGCCGGGATAATTCTTTAGGACAGTGCTCCTCAGCACGCCTCAAGTCGTTCATCCAAACTTTATTTGATAGCTTGAGTTTATCCTGTGCAGATCAACTAATCCATAATTTAAATAATCTAAAGAATTACTTATACATTATGGATGATGTTGATCCCCCAGTCGATGTTGCCCCCAATAACATTGCCCCTTCTGCCATTGTTGAAGAACCTGTAAAAACCACAATTGAAGGAAATTCATCTGTTGTTCCTTCTAATTCCCAATCTGTTCACATTTATGCAAAGCCTTATCCGGATATCTCCCGGATTGAGGTTTTTGGTGGCCAAAACTTTCGGCGGTGGAAAGATCGAATCTTTTCAATATTGGATCTGCACGGAGTTGCCTTAGCACTCTTAACTGTGAGGCCTGAAATCAATCATGAGCCATGGGACCAAGCCAACAAGGTGTGCAGACATACAATTGTTTCCACTCTCTCAGACAGCCTGCTCGATGTGTACTTTGGGTACAAAGAGGTGAAAATAATATAGGACAACATGACGGCAAAATACACTGCAGAGGACTGTGTAAAGCAAAGGTATGTATGTGGTAATTTTTAAAGGTGGGAAATGGTCGAGGGAAAAAAAAATTGTGGCACAAATCCATGAGTACCATCAATTACTGGAGAACCTGAAAGCTGGAAAATTAATGCTTCAAGATGAATTTGTGTCCGAGTTGTTGATTGAAAAATTGCCGCCATCATGGAAAAACTACAAGCAGCAGTTAAAGCACCTTGAGGAAAAGATGGCAATGGAGGAGCTAACTCGACACATAATGATTGAAGATGCCAATCGGAAGCAAGCGTGTGCAAGCACTATGCAGACACTTGAACCAAAGGCAAATTTGGTACAAGAAAAGGGAAAACAATCAACGGGTAACTTTAATTCTGCATTAAAACCTATTATAAAGAATAAGAAAAAGAAACCCTATGGCTATTGTTATGTATGTGGTAAGCCTGGACACCATGCACCACAATGCAAAAATCGTGCTAAGAAAAAAGATGATAAAAATGGCAAACCTAGCGCAAACATCGTTAATGAGGGTAATGATGATGATATCATTGTTGCTGTCATTTCATAAATTAATATGGTTGCGACTAATAGCACTTGGGTGGTTGACTCGGGGGCCAGAAGGCATATCTGTGCAAACAAAGAAACAAAGATGCCTTTGTTTCCTACACTTCAGCAGGGAACAATGAGGTGGAATACCTGGGAGATTCGAAAACTACTCAAGTGTTGGGAAAATGGAGAGTCAACTTAAAGTTAACATCTGGGAAAACACTGGCTCTCAATAATGTTCTTCATGTTCCCACTATTAGAACCAATTTAATTTCTGTAGCACTATTGAGCAAAGCTGGTGTAAAGGTGTCTTTTGAGTCTGACACAATTATTATGACAATAAATAATGTGCTTGTCGGAAAAGACTATTGTTGCCAGGGTCTCTTTGTACTCAATCTTGAAAATATGAAATAGCTTCTAATTTTGCTTATATTATGGTTTCTCTTGATACTTGGCATGCTAGATTAGGGCATTTAAATGTTTCATATGTTAAGAAAATGCATGTTTTAGGTTTGTTGCCTAACTTCTACAATGTTGATTGGAACAAATGTCAAACATATGCCGAAGCTAAATTAACTAAGAAAACATGTCCAAATATCCTTAGAATTTCTAGTGCGCTTGATTTGATCCACACTGACCTAGATGATCTCAAACAAACACCAACTCGTGGTGGCAATAAATATTTTGTCACATTTATTGATGATCACTCGAGATATACTAAAATTTATCTACTCAAAACTAAACATGAAGCGTATGATAAATTTTTAGTGTATAAAGCTGAAGTGGAAAATCAACTTAGTAAGAAAATCAAGAGAATTAGATATGATAAAGGGGGTGATTTCACTGAACTAAGTGAGTTTTGTGAAAGAGTTGGTATAATTCATGAGACAACTCCACCTTACTCACCTGAATCAAATGGGGTTGTTGAATGCAAAAATCGAACTCTAAAAGAAATGATGACCTCACTGTTAGTGAGTGCATCAGGTAGCCCTGATTTATGGGGTGAAGCTATTCTAACAGCATGTCATCTATAAAATAGAATAATTTTTAAAAGAACTTGAAATACACCCATGGAAGTATGGAGAGATTACCCACCTAACCCAGAATACTTTAAAGTGTGGGGGTGTATAACCAAAGTGATTCTACCTGATCCTAAAAAATGCAAGAACAACTGACTGTGCTTTCATAGGTTATGCCTCTAATAGTGCAACATATCGTTTCTTAATATTGAAAAGTGATGTACTTGAGTACAATTCAATAATTGAAATTAAAAATGCTGATTCTTTGAGAAAATATTTCCTCTCAAGGAAATTATTGAAAATACACTAAGTGATCCACTAAATTTAAAACTAACACAGCCAATGTTGAACCAATAATTAAAACTTCAGAAGAAGGGTTAAGGAGAGGTAAAAGGCAAAGAAAAGAGCTATCTTTTGGTGATGAGTTTTACACATATAAATAATGATCCTTTAACTTATTCTAAAGTAACTTCTTCTTCTGATGCTCAACATTGGAAAAAGGCCTTTAGAGCTGAGATAGAATCTCTTTTGAAAAATCAAACATGGGCTTTGGTTGATTTACCAACAGGAGCAAAACCCATTGGTTGTAAGTGGATTTTCAAAATAAATTTGAATCCAAATGGTTCGATAGAAAAGTACAAAGCTAGGTTGGTTGCGAAAGGTTTTACTCAACGAGAAAATATTGATTAGTTTGATACATTTGCACAGTAACTAGAATACTTCGATTCGTGTTCTGGTAGCTTTGGCCTCTATATATAACCTAGTAATCCATCAAATGGATATTAAAACGGCCTTTTGAAATGGATACTTAGAAGAGGCAATTTATATAGGTCAGCCTGAGGGGTGTATAACTCGCGGACAAGAAAATAAAGTATGCAAGTTACAAAAGTCTTTGTATGGTTTGAAACAAGCCCCTAAACAGTGGCATGAAAAGTTTGATCAAACCCTGCTTGCACACAATTTTCATTCTGTTAGCATGGACAAATGTGTATATACGAAGCAAACCAATAAAGATAGTGTCATAATCTGTTTATTTGTTGATGATATGTTAATATTGGGAACTTCACTTGACATAGTGGAAAATACAAAACAATTCTTGGCTTCTAAATTCGATATGAAAAATATAGGAGAAGCTAGTGTCATTTTAGGCATGAAGATCATTATGAATAATCATGGAATCACAGTGACACAAAAACATTATGTTGAGAAAGTTTTTAGGAAATTTAGTCACTATGAGGTGAATCCAGTAAGTACTCCTTATGATCCTAATGCCAGACTGACAAAAAATAGAGGAGAACCTATCTCTTAGTTCAAATATGCTCAAATTATTGGGAGTATGTTGCATTTAATGAACTTCAAAAGACCTGATATAGCTTATGTTGTGGGTAGACTGAGCAGGTATACTCATAATCCAAGTAATGACCATTAGAATGCTCTAGCGAGATTAATGAAATACTTGAGAGGTACCATGAATTATGGTATCTACTATAGTGGATTTCCTATTATCTTAGAAGGGTACAATGATGCAAATTGGATCTCTGACTCTGACGAGGTGAAATCCACTAGTGGTTATGTATTTACATTAGGTGGAGGAGCAATTGCTTGGAAATCAACTAAACAAACAATTATTGACAGGTCTACGATGGAGTCTGAGTTCATCGCTATGGAACTAACTGGCAATGAGGCTGAGTGGTTGAAAAACTTTTTGGCGGAAATACCTATTGACACAGAACCAATTCCTCATGTGTCAATACAATGTGAAGCCAATCAGCAATAATTGTAGCTAAAAATAAATCATATAATGGAAAAAGAAGACACATACGTCTGCAACATGACGTCGTAAAGCAGTTGCTAAAAGATGGAATAATATCCATGAATTATGTCAGGTCATAACTGAATCTAGTAGATCCTCTGACTAAGCCCTTGGGTAGATGGAAAATACTTGAAACATCGAGAAGAATGGGACTAAAGCCACTTTAAATGATCATTGATGATGGAAACCCAACTTATGTGATTGGAGATCCCATGAAGTAAGTTCATATGGGTAATAACAAGTCATCATGATTATCTGGAGCACTATCTACCCAAGTCATTTTCTTATGATGTGTGTTGTGCTCATTAATGCAAATTTAAATAAAGGTTGAGCTATGCTTTTAATAATTTCATAGCCCTTATAGGGTGGTGTATTATATGCAGGATACATTTGATGAAATTACCTATATGAGTGTGGAGTGGGGCCGCTCCCATGAGAAATTGGCTAATTCTCTAAAGCACTCACGAATAATCAGGCATGTGCATGGCCTACTGGCGCAAAACGGCTGAACAATAAAATGTGAGGGTACAATATGGTTGAAGAGATCAATGTTACACAATTAAAACTTTTGGTTCATAAAAGCTTTAAGCTTTACCATCTGTTTTGTGCATCAAATCACTTCAATCAAGGACTGGTTCATAGTGCAATGCACACCAGTTTGATATGTTGTACTTCATTGGAAATTTGGAGTATTTACAATATGTGGGGATTGTTGAACAAATCTTCGTTATATAATTAGTATATTGTAAATACCGAGTCTGGTGGATGGATTGCAACGGCTATTGACAGCCTTGGCACTTTGAATCTGGAAATAGCCGGATCTTGTGCAGCTATTGAAGAGGTTGCGATTCTTTTGGAGTGGTGGAGATTGAGGAGGAACGGAACTTTCTTTCTACATGTATAAAAGGAGATTACCTCATATAAGTGAAAATGACTTTTCCCTTCTCCCTTTACGTGTCTGCCCTCTTCTCGTCTGATTCCTCATTTCCTCACCCACTCTTCCAGATCCGAAATCTTCCTTTTGAAAATCGTTGTTCCTGTTGTAGTCTCTTTGGCTACAGACCTCATTGTATACTGGAAAATAATAGGCCTAGCCGGGATAATTCTTCAAGACAGTGCTCCTCAACACGCCTCGAGTCGTATATCCTAACTCTATTTGATAGCTTGAGTTTATCCTCTGCAGATCAACTAATCCATAATTTCAACAGGCAATGAAAAGGGGAGGGTGGCAATGGCTTGTGGTGACGATTGGAGTGATGATTTGTTGGGGGTTGTGGTTCCTGGACTAGGGATGGTGGTGGCGGCGCCGATTGGAATTGGCGGCAGAGGAGTCGTTCGGCAGCAGGCGTGGGGACGGGATGGCAGTGGCGGAAATGATGGTGGTGTCGCGATTGGATGGGGATGACAGGAGAAGTGGCTTCATGGCCGGATGGCTGTGGCCCAACGGTTTCCTGGAGTTGGCAGCGGCGGCAATGGTGGTTGAAGATTCGGGAAAGAAAAAAATGGGGGCGGATTGGCAGCGGCAGATTGGGGGTTGGGGAATGGCGTCGAGCGGACCGGAAAGGAGGAAGAGATGGCTGCAGATTCCGGTGGTGACGGGAATGGGCAGAGACTAAGAAGACTTTCTCCATTTGGAGAATTGGATTGGGAAGGTGGGCTTGGGTCTGGGCGAAGGAATTGGGCTGGTGGAGGGCTTTAGTTGATTTTGGGCCAAGGAATTGGGCTGGTGGAAGGCTTTGGTTGATTTCAAGCTTGGGCTGAATTATTATTATTTTGGGCTTGGACCTTAACTAGTTAATTTGATAAATTGGACACTTAAAAAATGAAGTAATGTGGTTCAAATTGAATTATCTAATTCATAGACTTAATTAATCTACGCTTTTGAAAAATATATTTTCTCCTAAAAATTAAATTTATTATAAATTTTGAATATCTATCTATATCTATATATATATATAAACAATATAATCCAATTTCCCCCATTTTCCCACCCCCTTTTTTCAACACCCCATCCAACTTTTCTCCCTCAATTTCAACAACCTCACTCACATATATATTATATTTATATCTATAATATCTTAACAAATTCTTAATAAAATATTATAATATCTTTAATTAATTTATAATATTATATATTTTCAGAAGATCACCTCAAATCCGATTCCATTCCTTCAAAATTTGCATATCTCCACCAAACCTCATCATATTTTTCTACAAATACTTCACTCATTTATCTAATCTCGTGGTTGTCTTGAAATTATCATCATCTCACAATTTATTCATTCGTATTCTTCATTATTTCCTTATGTCTTCTCAACTTTGATTTTATCTTTAAACAATGTCTTTTGTTTCTTCTTCTCATGTGTACAATGTTTCTCACGCCAATGATTTTCTAATATTTCTGTTGTTGCAGGTTAATTCTTCTCTATTTTATTACAATATATTCTTCATCTTGCTATTCATATAAGATTATTTTTTTACTCCGCACGTGAATAATATTAGTGGTTTTTTTTAATTTTTCCTTACGTACTGTTAAATATATGTTTCTAATGCTTTTCCATTGACTTTTGCAGGATTACATGTTCTAATTCAAGATTGCAATGAAGTCTTACTCTACAAATTATTTTTGTCTTTCTCCTTTGTATACTACTCAAAATTTTTGTATATCATGAAATCTATTTTATGTTGATTGTGTTATTATTTCCTTTTTGTCTTTATTCAAAAATAAAGAAAAAACCAGAGAGACTAAATTTGGAGATGTTTCAACTTTATTTTTTTATTAATGTATTTTTTTTCCTTTGTTAATAGATTATTCTCTGTTTGATATCTTTCATTTTGACATTTTTTTTATATATTTTTTAATTGATTTAAGTTCACCATAAAGTAGAAAAATAACCATTATTAAATTGAATTCGGGAAAGTTGAGAATAATTCAATAAATTGGATAGGAAATTATTTAAATTAGTTTATTTTTTTCCCAAACTCTTTATTTAGTATAGTGATTTATTATTATTCTAGAAGATCTTAATCTAATTTTGAATGATGGATATATGTAATGTATAGATATTTTTACAGAAATAAATAATTGATATAAAAGGTATAATAACAATACATAAATTTAAAAGATTTAATTGATACACTACATAAATTAAAAGATTCAATTTGATATACAACATCTTTTAATTCCGTCTAATTGAATAAATATAGTACTATAATGTTGTATAATATTTATAATATAATTAGGGGTGAAAGCGGTACGGTAAATATCATACCAATCCGATGTCGTATCCGATTATACAGAAGAAAAACACTGGTACCTTATTCAAGCATCCTCCAAATTCACATGAGAACCATGCAAATAGTAACAACATTTAATGCCATTCCTCCTAATGGTCTGCTAGGCTATTTCGCTCCCTCAATATATGTCGGATCTTAACACACCCTGCGAACTGGAATATGTTCACAATCGGCCCAAACAGTGCATGGAACCTCCATGGGACTGTACCTGGATCACTTAACCAACGGACAACATTTTGGGAGTCACATTCAAACAATAATTTTGGAAGGGGGAACCCCTGGTTGTAATACCCGCGAAATTAGACACATGAATAAATAAATAAACACATAAATAAATAAATAAATAATTAAAATAAAAATAAAAGAGAAATGGAATCGAATTCCAAAGATTAAAAAAAGGAATTTAAATTGCAAGAACCCGTGAAGTCGAAAATAATTTAATTAAATAAATTATTGCACGGGAACCAATATAGATGGACTCAATATTTTGAATCCGAAATTAAATTGAGATCCAAATGAAATTAAGATAGGATTTTAAAGTCCGAGAATAGCCCAAAAATCAGAGCCCGAGACGTAGAAGGATAGGAGCCCAAAAGAGATGAGACAAAAGGCCCGACAGGGATCGCACGACCCGGCCCTGACTGCAGCCCAACCTGGGTCCGCGCGGTCTCCGTGCGGTCTGGAGGCCGACCACGCCAATACCACGGGGTTCGCGGCTGTTGCGCCCCAAGCGCGATTTTCTCGTCCGATTCTGGATTTTTCGACGTCGGTTGCTACCTTTCGGCCCAAGACTCTTCGTAGCTGACCTAGACCGAACCCTAAGATCCTTGAATCTATAAATACCCTTCTCCTTCGACCCCGGACACTTTTCAAACTCTTCAAATTTTCTATACATCTCAAACACCGAAAAACCCTGAATTCTAAGTCGTCGGAGGCACGAGGTTGAGAAGGAGGACATTTCCAGGCGAGTTCAAGAATTCCTGGGCGTAGGTAGACAGTGTGGTAAGGTTTTCGTCCATTTCTTACAATTCAAATTCGAGTACACATCTAACTTGGCCCCTTTCTTTTTTTCTAAACCCCGATCCGGATCAAGAACGAGGATTTCGACGGATCTAGGAGTCTAACGGTGAACGAGGAGACCACTTCTTCGAATTAGACAAGCCGGAGAACCAATTATATGTAAGTTAACTCTTACTAAGATTTTGGTGGCTAAAATCAACCCGAACATAAGATCTAACGAAAAACTTAATAAAATCTGTCAACAAGAGATCTACACACGCGCAACATTTTTGGATGAATTTTTTGGACCCTTGAAAGTCTTCAAACGAGAAAACTCAAAACTGAAGAATCATTCCTAAGACATAGATCTACCATCTATAAAATTTTCATAATTTTTCATTAAGATGAAGTGATTGGATAGAGATCAATAGATTACAATCCAAGGGTGATTGGATTTTATGATGAAGTGATTTTATCTTCTAAACCTTTGATATGTATCTTTATTATAGATATACATATCTTTGAAGTAAAATTACTGTTTGAACCCACAATATATATGATTTTTAAAGAGATTAATTATAATGCTCCAGAAATTATAGCCATCGCCCATCGAGGAGGCCTTAGCCAAAGTTTTTAAGGGGAGGCCTTCTCAGACTCGCCGTGGTCGCAGATGTAGCCGGAGGATCGGAAATTTAGGCCGATCGAGGAATGAGAAAAGGGAACATGTATCCAGCAGCAACTAGGAGAGGTTTGCACAACTCCAATTCACAACAGTCCGGTCAAGTGAAGGAGTGAAGCTAGTCGATTACTCTGAATTTGAAGCCATTTTAGAACTGGCCAAGTCTTTAGGGCTAGGTTGCATGTTGAGTGGGGACAAGGCGGGGGATAGGATACTGAAGGAGCTATCGAGAGGTTAGATTGTTCAGGGTCTTTGGGTGGTTATTTGGTTTATGATGAAGCTTATCACTAGCAATGTGAGGGGGTTGAACAGGGGTGTGAGAAGAAGGGCGGTATCGCGTTTGTGCAAGAAGCTAAAACCCACGGTTTTGTGTCTTCAGGAGACTAAAATGGGAGTGATTAAAGACCATCTGGTCTATAGATTATGGGGATTGAATGGTTTCGGATTCGCAATTCAATCAGCAGACGGCAACGCTGGTGGACTGTAACGCCCCAAAAATTCAAAACCAAATTTCTGTGACGTCACTGCCGTGTTACCTCTCTTAAACTGTTGGCCAATCAATTTAAGATCAATAACACGTAGCCAAGTAACAGGAAGCCAATGAATCATAATACAAATCCAGAAAGGAAACCTCACATCATAACAGACGTCCGGCTTACAAGCCTTATTCATGCGACATAACAGTCGACATATCAGTCTCATCTCAACCTGTCAGAGATATTAACACACAAGACAGAACATAATGTACCGATCGGTACCACAAGCAGTACGAGACAAGGTAATAGAGTCATAGCATATTATTCAAGACAATCACATAAGTCCACAACATGCTAATGCATCCCTAGGTAGATCACTCATCCCCAAACCCCACATCGTGCTCAGGCTCTGCGTCCTCCCCGGGAATATCTATACATGAAAACATAGCAAGGGTCAGTACAAGGTACTGAGCAAGAATAGAAGAATCGGCATAAGGGGAAACAAGAATTAACTTGATTCCCTAGAAGTATATTTATACATATAGGTGGAGATATATTCCGTTTTTAAACATTTATTAGGCATAACATAAAAATTGAGCAGTGCAAATAAGTAAACATCACACCGTCCCATACCGGTGCTTCAACCACTGCAAATAAGATGAATGATGGATGATGAGATGAAATGTTATGACCTAGGATGTCTATCTACCCTAAATGCAACACATAAGCATGCCTAGCGCGCACCTAGGTACCATGGTCGGTATTCCCTCCCATATAAGGGTCCACACCCCTTAATGGTCGAGAGACATACCCACAGTGTCCCCGCCGCGGACACTAACAGCTGAAATCGTGGCTTACGGCAAGCGGGTCAGGCAAAGGGTCATGAGCCCTCTCCAGCCAAAATCAGACTAGGATATAAATCCTTTCCAGTCTCAATGCTTCTGGGTAGCAATCCCACTATGCCCCTCATCGGATACCGATTCGTAAGCATAGCGTATCCTACCGTCGTGGCATTTTATATCATCACAGATATTCACATATCATCACAGATATTCACATATCATCACAGATATTCAGATTCAATTCAATCACATGTCCATACGTAAATCAACGCATCAGGACAAAATAAACAACTCATCTCGAGTTAAGTATAATCAGGGGTGTGCCAAGTCCCACGTATCGGCATCAACAACTCATAGCGAGTTAAGTATCAAAGGTGTGCCAAGCCCCACATATCGGCACCAACACATGTTCAGATTCAATTCCACACATGTCAATACGTAAATCACGCGTCATGACAAAATAAACAACTCACCACGAGTTAAGTGTCAAGGGTGTGCCAAGCCCCACATATCGGCACCAACACTCACATCAACATAGAAGCGAAACAAGACTCGATTTCAACTAAGGCCTAGTAGATCACCGCTAATCGCAACTAAGTTCAAAGATTGTGAGCATAATGATAGTTATGGCATGCTAGAAGCATAAGAAGAACTAAGGAAACACGCAGGACGAAGAACCGGAAAACGAGCGAACGAACCGCGCGGGCAGGGGGGGTGGCGCGCACCCGGCGCGGTTTTTACACAAAAACCGCGCCAACCCCGCGCGGGACTCGTTCGTCGTGACGTTCGATCACGCGCTGCTCGCGCGCTGTTTGGCTAAAAGGCGCCCCAACTGCGCGCCGACACAACAGAAACGATGGAAATGGCGGTTTCCGGCCATTCCACCGATTATGCCCCCATTTAGGCCTATCTCTACCCTTGCCTGGTATTGAGATGATCCAAACTCTTCCAATACAGCTCCCCAACGCCTCCAAACACCAATACCAAGCTACATAACAAGAAATCAAGCTCCAAACATCAAAATTCATCCAAGAACATGATTTCTTCATCATGAAACCATTTGAAGCTCTAAAACTGAAATCATCAACACCAAAATGGTCTCAAGTACTAACCTTAGCTTCCTTCAACACTTATTCAGCCTCCAAACAAGAATCCAAGCTTCGATTCAACACCAAAAGCAAGAATTTCTACAAACACCCAATTTTCGTCACCAACTTTCATCACCCCAAAACTCACCCAAACATCATCAAAATCAAGTGTAGAAGCTAGGAAAATACTTACCAAAGCTTATATAAGCAATCCCCCAACTTGATTTGAGGAAGAAAACACCAATTCCAAGCCAAAATGAAGAACCCTATCTCCTTCAAGAGAGGTGACGGGAATGGAAGGATGAGGATGAAGAAATGGGTTTCCAACACCCAATAATTCAGATTTTGAAGAGTCAAAATGGATCCGGGTCGGGTCACGGGTCTCGGTTCGGGTCGGAATGTGGGTTAAAAGAGTTACACTACTTGTCTTGACCACATTGCACCCATTTGAGCACTTGACTCTTATTATCTAGTGAGTTGAACTTACTTAATCCCCCACTTAAATCTTCATTCCCTACAAAATAATCCACATACTACGTCTTTTGTTAATTAACCATAACTAAATTAAATTAATTATGAGTTAATTAAATCGGGGTGTTACAATCTCTCCCCCTTAGGATCATTTGTCCTCGAATGAAACAGTATGGATTAAGGTCATTACTTCACTGAATTGGAGTCAAATCCAATTCAGGATAACGCCCAGCCATGCTTTTCTCTGTCTCCCAAGTGGCATCCTCTACGCCATGTCTCGACCAAAGTACCTTCACCATTTTGATCACCTTCTTGCGAAGTACCTTTTCTTTAGTGTCAAGGATCGCCACGGGGTATTCTTCGTATTCTAGGTTGTCATCCAACTCCACCTCCTCCGGTTGTATAACCTTGTTAGGATCCGAGATAAACTTCCTCAACTGAGAAACGTGGAAAACGTTGTGCACCTTTCCCACCTCAGTTGGCAATTCTAACCGGTAAGCGACTTTTCCAATCTTCTTAGTGATCTCATAGGGGCCTATAAATCTGGGACTCAGTTTCCCTTTCTTCCCAAATCGTCTCACGCCCCTCATGGGTGACACTCTCAAGAGTACCCAATCTCCAATCTCGAATTTAATGTCTCTCCTGGACAAATCAGCATAACTCTTCTGACGATCCTGAGCTTCCTTCATTCTGTCTCTGATCACTCGTACCACTTCCGTGGTCTGTTCAATAAGTTCAGGACCCATCACCACTCGCTCTGAAGGATCACTCCAACACAAGGGTGTCCTGCACTTTCTTCCGTATAAGGCCTCGAAAGGCGCCATACGAATACTCGCGTGATAGCTATTGTTGTAGGAGAACTCCACCAAATGTAGATGTTCCTCCCACGATCCTTGAAAATCCATCACACACGCCCTCAACATATCCTCCAAGGTTCTAATGGTCCTTTCGGTCTGTCCATCAGTCTGAGGGTGCCACGCAGTACTCATACTGATCTGTGTCCCAAAGGCTGTCTGCAATTCCTTCCAGAACCTTGACAGGAATCTGGAATCTCTATCGGAAATGATTTCTCGAGGAATACCAAAACGTCTAACCACATGTTGGATGTAAGCGCCAGTCAACTGTTGCATGCTCCAGTTCAATCTCATTGGTATAAACACAGCACTCTTTGTTAGTCGATCCACAACTACCCAAATAGTATCTAAACTGCTCCGTGTCCTGGGTAGCCCGGTGACAAAGTCCATAGCAATGGATTCCCATTTCCAAGTAGGAACATCCAATGGTTGTAATAAGCCTGAAGGTCTCATGTGCTCGGCTTTCACCTTCTGGCAAGTGGAACACCTAGACACAAATTCTGCCACTTCCTTTTTCATGCCTTTCCACCAATAGTTTTGCCTCAAATCCTTGTACATCTTTACTGCTCCCGGATGTACGGAGTAAGGTGTGCAATGTGCTTCCTCCATAATTTTTCCTTTCAGCGTCTGATCTTTCGGAGGCACACACCAACGGTCCCCAAACTTGATCATATCCTTGCTATCAATCACAAAGCCTTCCGCTTTACCCTTGCGAATCTGAGCTTTCAAATGCATCATCTCTTGACTTACATCTTGACTTTGTCTGAGTTCATCGCATAATGATGGCACCATCGTCATAGCATTCAACCTCGCTATCGTGTCGTAAGGAACAACCACAATACCTTCCTTGTCCAACTCTTGCCTTAACTTCCAAGGGAGAGTAATTGAATTCAGTACATGTCCTTTCCTACTTAGTGCATCAGCCACCCGGTTGGCTTTCCCTTCTATGTACTGAATACTCGTGTCGTAGTCTTGCAAAAACTCTAACCACCTTCTTTGCCTACCGCTCATCTTATCTGCAGTGTAGAGACATTTAAGGTTCTTATGATCCGAGTAGATTTGACACTTGGCGCCGTAAAGATAATGCCTCCAAATTTTTAATGCATGCACGACCGCTGCCATTTCCAGGTCGTGAGTCGGGTAATTCAGCTCGTGAGGCTTTAATTGCCTAGATGCATATGCAATCACCTTGCCATACTGCATAAGCACACACCCAAGTCCTCGATAAGATGCATCTGTGTATACCTCATATTCCCCCGATTCATCAGGTAACACTAGGACCGGAGCCTCTGTCACCTTTTTCTTCAATAGATCAAAGGCTCGCTGACAGTCCTCACTCCAATGAAATAATACATCCTTTCTCAATAACTGAGTCAAGGGTCGAGCAATGCTAGCGAACCCTTCAATGAACCTCCTGTAGTATCCCACCAATCCAAGGAAACTACGCACCTCACTGACATTAGTTGGAGGATTCCACTCCAACACCGCTTCTACCTTCGCGGGGTCTACTGAAATTCCTTCGCCTGACACAATATGCCCAAGGAAAGCCACCTTATCCAACCAAAACTCACACTTTGAAAGTTTGGCATATAACTTGTGCTCCCTAAGCACCTGCAACACTATCCTGAGATGTTCCTTGTGTGTCTTTACACTGGAAGAGTATACCAAAATGTCATTAATAAAGACAACCACACAAACGTCTAACCAAGGTCGAAAGACGCGATGCATCAAGTCCATAAAGACTGCTGGGGCATTAGTCAGCCCAAACGGCATTACTGTGAACTCGAAATGACCATACCGCGTTCGAAAAGCTGTCTTTTCACGATCTCCCTCTGCCATCCGAATCTGATGGTATCCTGATCTCAAGTCGATCTTAGAGAATGTGGATGCACCCTTCAGCTGGTCAAATAGGTCATCAATCCTCGGCAGTGGGTAACGGTTCTTGACTGTAATCTGATTGAGCCCCCGATAATCAATACACATCCGTAAGCTTCCGTCCTTCTTTTTGACAAAGATTACCGGTGCTCCCCAAGGCGAACTGCTAGGTTGAATGTATCCTTTATCAAGTAAATCCTTAAGCTGTTCCTTCAACTCCCTCAACTCGGCAGGAGCCATTCGGTAAGGGGCCTTGGCAACTGGTGCCGCTCCCGGTACTAAGTCAATGACAAAGTCTATCCCCCGGACAGGCGGAAATCCGGGTATCTCATCAGGGAACACATCTGGAAACTCCGAGACAATAGGAATCTGAGTAATTGTCGAATTCGAGGGTGCTTGCGTCATCTCACACACAGAACAAAAGTATACTGGATACCCTTGCCTAATTAAAGCTGCAAAAGTGACAGAAGATACCACTCGAATGTTAGGAGGGTAATAAATCACTTGCTCACCTTCTTCATCGGTGAAGGAAATCCTTGGTATCCCACAGTCTAATCTGGCTCGGTACTTAGATAGCCAATCCATTCCCAAAATCACGTCAAAATCGGCCAAATCTAGCACCACTAGATTCGCTCTGAACTCTCGTTCTTTGATGATTATCTGTGCATCGGGTTTAATCCACTGGCTTCGCATGAGGTCTCCCGAAGGTAGTGTAACAGGGAGTTGATAAGCCTCCAGTGGTCCCATATCATTATTGGTTACGAATTCCGATGATATAAACGAGCATGATGCACCCGAATCATATAAGGCATAAGCAGGCACATTATCAACTAGTATAGTACCTACGCATTTAATAACATAAGGCAATACCTGGGCACTTGTTACAGATGGTTAAGTCGATTAAGATTGAAATTGAACAATGGGCTACTTACCAGTCATGACATCATCTCGCCCATCTAGCTCAGCCCGCTCAATCACATTGAGGCGGCCCCCACGGTTCCCCTGTGGTCCACGACCTCTGTCTGCACCTCGTCCACGCGACGCATTCCCACCAGACGCATCTGAAGTAGATCCTCCTACTCGACCTACCAACTGTGGGCACTGTGACCTCAAATGTCCTTGCTGTCCGCAATTCCAGCAGTGGGGTCCGCTTCTATACGGTGGCTGTGCGTAAGTCTGAGGCCTAGAGGTCTCTCCCCCGCTTCTCGGCCTCGTCTGCCTATGATGGGGTCTAATCGGCCCCCCTGACTCCCTGCGACGAGCGGCCCACACGCGCTGCACATCAGCACGAGCTCTTTCAATGAATAAAGCCTGATCATATGCTGAAGCTAAGCAGGCGTGTTGGTTGCTAAACCCAGTCCGGATCTCAGCCTTCAATCCATCCACAAACTTCGAAACCTTATCTTCCTCATCAGCAACTAGCATTGGTACGTATGACATGAGTTCCACAAAACGACCATAGTACTCAGACACTGTCATATTTCCTGCTTGCTCTAAGTTGAGAAATTCCCTCTTTTTAACATTCATCATCTGTGTGGTGAAAAAGTGGGATCTCAAAGCATGACAGAAAACTCCCCATGAGAAGTTGGGTCTCGCCATAAGCTCACTCTTATGCGACCTCCACCAATGGAGAGCTGGTCCAGTAAGATACTGCCGTCCCACCCTGACCTTCCAATCCTCTGGGCAGTCTATATTCTCGAAGATCTCCTCCATATGATAAATCCAATCAGTCAGAGCAACCGGGTCTACTCCTCCACTAAAGACCGGCGGTTGATAATGCCTTGCTAGATGCACGTAATCCATGGGTCTGGGTGGTGGTTGTGCAGGTTGATTCGCCTGCCCTTGATACATCCCATGCATAGCATTAAACATATGTTGCATAAACTGAGGGTCAACGGGCATCTGCACCGGTGGCGGTGGTGGTGGAGGCACTGGTTCGTCCTCATAGTTCAAGTCATCCTCCACCTCTACAGGTTCCTCAATTGGAACATTTTCCACGTGATCATTGCCAAGTCCACCATTCTCATGGCACTGTCCACGACCCCCAGTAGCTGGCCCCTGATTCCTACGAGGCCTTCCCCTCCTCCTGAGCTCTCCATCCCGGCACGGCGGCATCCTATATTCGTAACGTAACGAGATATTCAGTAACACTCGGTAAATAAGAATAATTCTTTACCGAACATCGATTATTAAGTATAGATTTCCCGGAATATCCCCAAGGATTGATCCTGGTTTGATTCACAAACCACAATCCACCCCTATAGGGGACGCAGATAACCAAAAACAATGCAATCTACAAGAATATGAGCAGAGCTAGATGCAATTCCTACTCTATATGCTTTCCCCCACACATCTCACCACATGCTTGTGTTAGAATTCTAAGCACATACGAGCAGACATGGCTCTGATACCAAATGTAACGCCCCAAAAATTTAAAACCAAATTTCTGTGACGTCACTGCCGTGTTACCTCTCTTAAACTGTTGGCCAATCAATTTAAGATCAATAACACGTAGCCAAGTAACAGGAAGCCAATGAATCATAATACAAATCCAGAAAGGAAACCTCACATCATAACAGACGTCCGGCTTACAAGCCTTATTCATGCGACATAACAGTCGACATATCAGTCTCATCTCAACCTGTCAGAGATATTAACACACAAGACAGAACATAATGTACCGATCGGTACCACAAGCAGTACGAGACAAGGTAATAGAGTCATAGCATATTATTCAAGACAATCACATAAGTCCACAACATGCTAATGCATCCCTAGGTAGATCACTCATCCCCAAACCCCACATCGTGCTCAGGCTCTGCGTCCTCCCCGGGAATATCTATACATGAAAACATAGCAAGGGTCAGTACAAGGTACTGAGCAAGAATAGAAGAATCGGCATAAGGGGAAACAAGAATTAACTTGATTCCCTAGAAGTATATTTATACATATAGGTGGAGATATATTCCGTTTTTAAACATTTATTAGGCATAACATAAAAATTGAGCAGTGCAAATAAGTAAACATCACACCGTCCCATACCGGTGCTTCAACCACTGCAAATAAGATGAATGATGGATGATGAGATGAAATGTTATGACCTAGGATGTCTATCTACCCTAAATGCAACACATAAGCATGCCTAGCGCGCACCTAGGTACCATGGTCGGTATTCCCTCCCATATAAGGGTCCACACCCCTTAATGGTCGAGAGACATACCCACAGTGCCCCCGCCGCGGACACTAACAGCTGAAATCGTGGCTTACGGCAAGCGGGTCAGGCAAAGGGTCATGAGCCCTCTCCAGCCAAAATCAGACTAGGATATAAATCCTTTCCAGTCTCAATGCTTCTGGGTAGCAATCCCACTATGCCCCTCATCGGATACCGATTCGTAAGCATAGCGTATCCTACCGTCGTGGCATTTTATATCATCACAGATATTCACATATCATCACAGATATTCACATATCATCACAGATATTCAGATTCAATTAAATCACATGTCCATACGTAAATCAACGCATCAGGACAAAATAAACAACTCATCTCGAGTTAAGTATAATCAGGGGTGTGCCAAGTCCCACGTATCGGCATCAACAACTCATAGCGAGTTAAGTATCAAAGGTGTGCCAAGCCCCACATATCGGCACCAACACATGTTCAGATTCAATTCCACACATGTCAATACGTAAATCACGCGTCATGACAAAATAAACAACTCACCACGAGTTAAGTGTCAAGGGTGTGCCAAGCCCCACATATCGGCACCAACACTCACATCAACATAGAAGCGAAACAAGACTCGATTTCAACTAAGGCCTAGTAGATCACCGCTAATCGCAACTAAGTTCAAAGATTGTGAGCATAATGATAGTTATGGCATGCTAGAAGCATAAGAAGAACTAAGGAAACACGCAGGACGAAGAACCGGAAAACGAGCGAACGAACCGCGCGGGCAGGGGGGGTGGCGCGCACCCGGCGCGGTTTTTGCACAAAAACCGCGCCAACCCCGCGCGGGACTCGTTCGTCGTGACGTTCGATCACGCGCTGCTCGCGCGCTGTTTGGCTAAAAGGCGCCCCAACTGCGCGCCGACACAACAGAAACGATGGAAATGGCGGTTTCCGGCCATTCCACCGATTATGCCCCCATTTAGGCCTATCTCTACCCTTGCCTGGTATTGAGATGATCCAAACTCTTCCAATACAGCTCCCCAACGCCTCCAAACACCAATACCAAGCTACATAACAAGAAATCAAGCTCCAAACATCAAAATTCATCCAAGAACATGATTTCTTCATCATGAAACCATTTGAAGCTCTAAAACTGAAATCATCAACACCAAAATGGTCTCAAGTACTAACCTTAGCTTCCTTCAACACTTATTCAGCCTCCAAACAAGAATCCAAGCTTCGATTCAACACCAAAAGCAAGAATTTCTACAAACACCCAATTTTCGTCACCAACTTTCATCACCCCAAAACTCACCCAAACATCATCAAAATCAAGTGTAGAAGCTAGGAAAATACTTACCAAAGCTTATATAAGCAATCCCCCAACTTGATTTGAGGAAGAAAACACCAATTCCAAGCCAAAATGAAGAACCCTATCTCCTTCAAGAGAGGTGACGGGAATGGAAGGATGAGGATGAAGAAATGGGTTTCCAACACCCAATAATTCAGATTTTGAAGAGTCAAAATGGATCCGGGTCGGGTCACGGGTCTCGGTTCGGGTCGGAATGTGGGTTAAAAGAGTTACACTACTTGTCTTGACCACATTGCACCCATTTGAGCACTTGACTCTTATTATCTAGTGAGTTGAACTTACTTAATCCCCCACTTAAATCTTCATTCCCTACAAAATAATCCACATACTACGTCTTTTGTTAATTAACCATAACTAAATTAAATTAATTATGAGTTAATTAAATCGGGGTGTTACATGGACTTTTGGCGATTTGGGATGAAAACTATTGTTCATTTGGGGTAATCGAGCAGGGACACCATTATTTGTGGCTTAAAGGTTCTATTAGAGCGGTCACCGGGGTTGTGAATATTATATATATCCATGCTCCTAATGATCGCCGAAATAGGGCCGAATTCTTGAGTTTTCTGTCTAGCAAATTTGACACTACCAATGGGGATCTGTGGTGTCTAATGGGAGATTTTAACGCGATATTGCTAGACTCTGAAAGGAAGAGATTAAGCGAGGATATTAGGTCTATGAGGGAATTTAGGGACTTTGTCGATCAACTGGGGCTGTTGGATCTACCGATGGTATCAGGGCAACATACTTGGTTTGAGAGAGGGGGCAGGGCTTCTAGCCGATTAGATAGATGTTCGTTATCACCTGGATGGTTATGCCTTGGTGGCGGGGATATCATTCAGTTCCGAGGGGATTCAATTTTATGCGATCATTACCCGGTGGTATTGGAGTACGGGAAACAAAATTGGGGCCCGAAACCCTTCAGATTTTACAATTATTGGATGGAGACGAAGGGATTTATCGATATTGTTAGGTAGGCCTGGGGTGAGGGCGCTGGTGAGAGTACGGTGGGGAGGGGCAAGGGGTTATTTCAATAGATGCGTAATCTGAAATCTAAAATCCGCGCTTGGGACGGATATGGGGCTTCAGACGTGGAGAGCAATATTCAACGTTTAACGTCCGAGATTAATTAAATTGAAGAGAGTATGCAGGCATCGGAAGAAGGTGATGAGGTCAGGAAGGAGTTGATGGGCCAAAAGGATGAACTAAAAAAATTATTTTTGGCAGAGAAACAAAGCTGGTGCCAAAAGTCGAGGGTTAGATGGCTAAAGGAAGGCGACCGGAACACGCGATTTTTTCACGCAGTCACAGCATTCAACAAATGCAGGGCGTTCATTGGTGCTTTGAGGAAGGATGGGATGTTGATAGAAATTCCATCTGAAATTAAGGATATGGTGTTTATTTTAGTAAGGCTTTCGCAAAAGAGGATGGGGAAGTTTTTGAGATCTCTAATTTAGGGCTGAAAAAGTTAGATAATTCGAATATGTTATGGTTGGAGAGAGGTTTTTCCGAGGAAGAGGTCCGTGCAGTTGTGTGAGGGTGTGATGGGAATAAGGCTCCGGGGCCGGACGGGTTTAATCTTAGTTTTTTCAAGAGGTATTGGGAAGTTGTGAAAGGGGAAGTAATGCGCTTGTTCAAGTGCCTGGAGACAGACTGCAGACTACCTAAGGAGGTGGGAGGTTCTTTTATTGTTCTTATTCCTAAGGTGGCTAATCCGTGGAGTTGAATGAGTTTCGGCCGATTTCCCTTGTTGATAGAATTTATAAGATAATTACCAAATTATTGGCGCATCGTATTCAAGAGATTCTTAGTGGGTTGGTTGGCGATGCGCAAATGGCTTTCATTAAAGGTAGACAAATCCTAGACAGTGCACTGATCGTGGCCGAGGTCATCCACTCAACAAGGTCAACCAGGCGTAGGGGTTTCATAGTGAAACTTGACTGCGCAAAAGCATACGGAAATGTGTCGTGGGAGGCCCTGCTTCGAGTGATGGAGGTGATGGGGTTTGGTGATAGGTGGAGAAATTGGATTAAGGAATGCATTTGTTCGGCTTCGACAGCAGTGATCGTAAATGGATCTCTAACAAAGTTTTTCAAGACGCATAAAGGATTGAGACAAAGGGATCCATTATCCCCTTACCTCTTCGTTTTGATTGGGGAAATTCTGAATCGTATTCTCCATAAGGTGACAGAACTTGGCATGTTGGCAGGTCTGAGATCAAGTGAGGAGGGACCTGTCATCTCCCACCTCCAATATGCTGATGATACAATTTTATTTTGTGAGGGTGATATCGATCAGGTGATTTTAATTAAACGCGTATTGGTGTGCTTCTCATTGGCAACAGGCCTTACCATTAATTATGGGAAGAGCAGTATAGTGAGTATAAATTGCCCAGTGGAGGTGGAAATGGAGGCTGCTAATTTATTGGGATGTAAGATCGGGAGTTGGCCGTTGAAATATCTAGGGATTCCAATCGGCGGAGGGGTGAACAATCTGGCGATGTGGCAGCCTATCTTAGATAGAGTGGAGAAGCGATTGGCCGGATGGAGAGGGAGGATGTTATCTCAGGCGGGGAGGTTGTGTCTTATTAAGTCTGTTATGTCTAGTTTGCCTATCTATTTTCTTTCTATCTTCAAGGTCCCGAAGGCGGTGGCAGAACGGTTGGAGTTGTTGAAAAGAAGGTTCTTTTGGAATGAGTGAGAGGGGGCTAGAAAATTACGCACGATTGGATGGGATAAATTGTGTTGCCACAAGGATGAGGGCGGTCTCGGCATCTGAAACACACTCAAATTAAACTCAGCCCTACTTTTCAAATGGAAGTGGTGTTTCGGCAGAGATCAAATGCTATGGAAGGAGGTTATTGACGCTAAACACACTCAATTTAAATTCCTTTTTTAATCTTTGGAACTAGATTCCATTTCTCTTTTTATTTTTATTTTAATTAATTATTTATTTATTCATGTGTCTAATTTTGCGGGTATTACAGTCTACCCTCATTAAGAATCAACTTCATCCTCGAAGTTGTGTTTGACTAATTTCGCGGGTATTACAGTCTACCATCCTTAAGAATCAACTTCGTCCTCGAAGTTGCGCTACTGATTTTACGGGTATCACACAGTCTACCCTCCTTATGGCTTCAGTTATGTCCCCATAACTGCCTATGAATTGATCTTAAAAGGTTCGGATAGTGTCGCCTCAACTAAGTCCAATGATCATTCCTTAATTTCCAAAAATCATTAGGGAATATTTCTCTCAATCCAAATTTTTATCCAACTTCATCTTAAATCCAAATGGGTACTCAACCCTCATATTCAATACTAGGTTTCTTGATAAATCAATATATAACGTACTAGTAAAGATCTACCTGATGGGAATGATAAAGGCAAATACTTGATATGGGCACGCTATGCGTAAGTGATAAAAATCTAAGACTAAGGCGACATTAGTATCAGGCTAGCGCTTCTAAGTCAGAGTCATGTCGAATTCAATGATAGGAAGTGTTATTATCACCGATAATTCATATAGAAAGAGTTAGAGTAAATATTTATGTATATATGCAATGCAAATGATGATCCCCCCGAGGCTACTATATATTTATGTCTAATTTTCATGGGTTTAAAAAATAAGTTTGCTCCATGGAGATAATACTTTAAAACTAAAAATAATAATAATAGTTAAAGGTCTTGGGCCTCTACATTGGACCAAAATAATATACATTTGGGTTTTATTTGAAAGTATAGATATTGGGCTTAAAAGTTGAGCAAAAAATAGTAAGTATATAATTGGGCTAAGAAAAATATTTGGATTTCTTTAAAAATATCTGAGCTCCTTAAATATATTAATAGTCTAAAAATAATAGCTTTAAAAGTAATAATTAAAAATAACAGTTTACAATAATAGCTTTAAAATAGTATGGGCTCTGATACCACATTGTAACACCCCGGATTTGATAACTCAGGCCGGGATGTTACTGCCACACCTCCCTAGCAAGACACGACTTCTTTGAGCTTGCTAGAGAGATGCACGGCTATGGTTTTTCAGAATTTAAAATATTTAAAACATTTAAAAACAGCCCATTGTATCATAACTTGAAAGTAATAATATCTAAGTTGCAGCGGAAAGTAGTATTTAAATATATATATTGCAGCGGAATTTAAATTGGGCCAACATGGCCAAAACACGAATTAAACAGGCCCGTTTATGCAAGTCATAGATAAGAACAGAATTTTAAAACAATGTTTTTCCCAAATGATCCCATGCATGCATATGATGATGCATATTCTTCATACTCTGTAATAAAAAAAAACAACGATTTTTGTCAGCATAAACATGCTGAGTAAGTTAACCCCAACATACAATGATGGGGTTTCAAAGCTTTTAATTATTTAAGAAAGAATTGAGTGACCTTAAGCAAAATGGTAGACAACGTCTAAGTTAATTCGGCTAGCTAAGAAGATCAGATTGCACAATTTAAAAATATGGATCATAATATAGCCTTGGAATTTAAATAAGTAAAAGGCATAATTTAAAAACACACAATTTAATAAGGATTTCCTCCAAGTCTTTTAGTTTCTTCCTGTTACTACCAGTCGAGGTCAACCAATTTCTCATATCTCAAATAATTTATATATACATATCAATTGCCTTTCGGCAAGCATTATTTATTAATTGCCATTCGGCAAGCATTATTTATCAATTGCCTTTCAACAAGCTTTATTTATCAATTGCCTTTCGGCAAGCCTTATGGATATGGATTTCTCTCAACATAGGTTCACGAGATTATTGAAAAGCGTTATTTTTATTTTTCAAAAGAAGTTTCGTTCGCATGTTTAGAAAGGACCAATTTGTAAAGTTTCGCAATTTCCTCAAAAATATATATATATATTTCATATGGCCGCTGTCCGCGCCATTTGTATTAAAAATTCATTTCATGATAAAAAATTCTGAAAATTTGACAGTAGCTCGAGAACTTCCTAACGAACAAGTTTTTTGTTCTAAGTTTTCCGATTCGAGTTAACGAAACGAGTCGAATTTAAAGATCTTTCACGGAAATGTAATCTGTCCAGATTCAGACTTGTCATAGTTTAGATAATGGGTTTTACGACATAGCAAATGAATTGCAAACGCTCTGAAATTTTACAGGCATGAGCTTAACTTAATTACTAACAACTTTAATTTAGAACTTGAAGTCTAATTCTCGTCGGATCAGTGGTTAATATTTGGATCAAGTTCGGAACTAATTTCTGTCAGCTTTTTGAGTTCAGTAAGAACGCCGATCTGTTCGGTTCGAATTCGGAGGTTCAAATCTCGATGAAAATTTATGAAATTTTACAGAAGTATTCACGACTCATAGATCTACATATTTCATGTTCAGCTCAAGTCCTAAATCGGACTAGATCTAGTATCAAAATGTCTAACAAGTTCGGAAGTCAAATCTGTCTCCGTTTCAGATTTCGGTTTTATTGCAGGTTGGTCCGGGTCGGATTTCGGGCATCAAATCTTAATAAAAAATTATGAAAATTTTATAGAAGGTAGATCTATGTCTTAAAAACGATTCTTCAGTTTTCTCGTTTGAAGACTTTTAAGGGTTTGAAAAAATCATCCAAAAACTCTGCGCGCGTGTAGATCTCTTGTTGACAGATTTTATTAAGTTTTTCGTTAGATCTTATGTTCGGGTTGATTTTAGCCACCAAAACCGTAGTAAGAGTTAACTTACATATAATTGGTTCTTCTGCTCGCCTAATTCGAAGAAGTGGCCTCCTCGTTCACCATTAGACTCCTAGATCCATCGAAATCCTCGTTCTTGATCCGGATCGGGGTTTAGAAAAGAGAAAGGGGCCAAGTTAGATGTGTACTCGAATTTGAATGGTAAGAAATGGACGAAAACCTTACCACACTGTCTACCTACGCCCGGGAACTCTTGAACTCGCCTGGAAATGCCCTCTTCTCAACCTCGTGCCTCCGACAACTTAGAATTCAGGGTTTTTTGGTGTTTGAGACGTATAGAAAATTTGAAGAGTTTGAAAAGTGTCTGGGGTCGAAGAAGAAGGGTATTTATAGACTCAAGGGTCTTAGGGTTCAGCCTAGGTCAGCTATGAAGAGTCTTGGGCTGAAAGGTAGCAACCGACGTAAAAAAATCCGGAATCGGGCGAGAAAATCGCGCTCGGGGCGCAACAGCCGCGAACCCGCGGTATTGGCGCGGTCGGCCTCCAGACCGCACAGAGACCACGCGGACCCAGGTTGGGCCGCGGTCTGGGCCGGGTCGTGCGATCCCTGTCGGGCCTTTTTCTCCTCTCTTTTGGGCTTCTATCCTTCTACATCTTGGGCTCTGATTTTTGGACTATTCTCGGACTTTAAACTCCTATCTTAATTTCATTTGGATCTCAATTTAATTTCGGATTCAAAATATTGAGTCCATCTATATTTGGTTCCCGTGCAATAATTTATTTAATTAAATTATTTTCGACTTCACGGGTTCTTGCAATTTAAATTCCTTTTTTTAATCTTTGGAATTAAATTCCATTTCTTTTTTTATTTTTATTTTATTTATTTGTTTATTTATTTATGTGTTTATTTATTTATTCATGTGTCTAATTTTGCGGGTATTACAACCAGGGGTTCCCCATTCAAAAATTATTGTTTGAATGTGACTCCCAAAACATTATCCGTTGGTTAAGTGATCCAGGTACAGTCCCATGGGGGTTCCATGCACTGTTTGGGTCGATTGTGAACATATTCCAGTTCGCAGGGTGTGTTAAGATCCGACACATCTTGAGGGAGCGAAATAGCCTAGCAGACCATTAGGCGAGACGAGGGGCGTTGGGCGAAGGAACGGTGGAGGAATGGCATTAAATGTTGTTACTATTTGCATGGTTCTCATGTGAATTTGGAGGATGCTTGAATAAGGTAACAGTGTTCTTCTTCTGCCGCACTGTGCTTCTGTTTTGATGGAATAGTCGTACCTGATGTTTGTTCCCTATTGGTGCGATGAAGCCATAAACTAGCGCTTCTTCTGTTACAGTGTGTTGGCTTTTATTTCTTTCTGATGCACGATGTCAAGTGTGCTGGTTGCTTCACATATACTTCGGTAGTTGCTTTCCTTGAATTGCGTGACTCTAATTGCCTGGTACTGATGCCCCTTTTTTTGCTGTTGTGAGGGCGTGTATGAGGATGCTTTGTAGAATGTAGCCGAATCGTTTGGCATGTTACTGTGAATAAAGGATTTCTTTTCTAAAAAAAAGGGTTATATAGTAATTTTGTTTTAGGTTTCCACGTAGGCGCTGATTAATCATCCAGAAAAGTACAATCATATTACAAGTCAACGCTGAATCATCCTACTTGCCACGTCATCAACATTTTAAATCTTATATTAAGGTAATAAATCTATTTTTAGTATAAGAAAATCTTGATAAATATTTTTCATATATTATCAAATATATAAATTGGAAAGAAATTATAATATATTTGATGTTTATGACAAATTTAATTAAATCAATATATTATAAATTCTTTAATTCAATATGTTATATTTTCAAATATATTATATTAATTATATGAAAATTTAAGTCTAAAATATTAACATCAATCAATATAATAAATTAAAAAATTAACTAATAATAACCATACTTTAGTTAATTTATCAAAATATATATAGTTAATAAGGAATTATAATCTATATCTATATCTATATCTATATTTATATACTATAATAAATTCTGAAATTATATTATTGTGCTGACTATATTGCCCTTTTAAATTCTAATTAATCTCTTTAAAAATCATATATATTGGGGGTTCAAACAGTAATTTTACCTCAAAGATATGTATATTTATCATAAAGATACATATAAAAGGTCTAGAAGGTAAAATCACTTTATCATAAAATCCAATGACCCTTGGATTGCAATCTATTGATCTCTATCTAAATCCTGCAATCATATTTTTATTGTGCTGCTTATATTATTAATCTTTTAAGTTATAATTAATATCTTTATAAGAATTATATATTATGGGTTCAAACAATAATTTTATTTTAAAGATATGCATATCTATCATAAAATACATAGCAAAGTAAAATCAGGAAGAAATTGTAGTTTCAAGAAAATAGCATTTTCATTCGCACAAAACGCAATTAATAGATTATTGGAAGTTAGTACACAAACAGGATTAACTGATTATTTGCATTTTGCAAACGAAATAATCAGATAATCTGTCCCAAAATGCACAAATAAACACCCTCTTAATCATTTTAATTATACATATAATATTTATAATTAGGAGGTTGGTAATTTTTAATGAATTAATTTTTCTATTTGATGTTTATGACAAATTTATTTAAATCAATATATTATAAATTCTTTAATTCAATATGTTATATTTTCAAATATATTATATGAATATTAATTATATGAAAATTTAAGTCTAAAGTATTAACATCAATCAATATAATAAATTAAAAAATTAACTAATAATAACCATACTTTAGTTAATTTATCGAAATATGCAGTTAGTAAGGAATTATAATCTATATTTATATCTATATCTATATCTATATACTATAATAAATTCTGGAACTATATTTTTATTGTGCTGACTATACACCTTGCGTCCTCGGGTTCTGGATCACTTCCCCCATCGGCAGCGAGCCTTCCTCCCTATCCGCTCTGAATTCCTGATACACCGCCACCCCCATCCTGTCAACACCCTCAACCGCTACCACCACTTTCAATTCCCCACCCAACATTGGTGAACTCTCCCCTGTAGCAGATTCGACACCATCGAATCTGTTCTGAAGTGTCTCTGTGGGCTCAGAATTTTCCTCAATGTTATTAAAGGATATGGGCCCATCTGTTCCAAGATTCCAAGCTTCCCCTGTATGGGTCTCTTTGGACGGCCCACAGAAGTGAGGCCCAATAATATAACCCTTAAAATTAAAAAAGGATGAAGAATATTTAATAAGGGCAAGACAGTCTCCACATGCCAAAAAATATTCAGGATTTATTATATAGATAGATTATTATTTGGAAAACTGAAGCCAGATAACAAATTGAAAAGAAAATAGAGGAAAAAAAGCAACAAAAAGATGTGTCCAAAAAGCAGAAATGAAAAAAATGAGCTAAGGCTTAAGCTCTTGGGAACCACACGACGGAAGACTTCGCCGCTAATGCCCCGTATGTGAAGTCTGGGAGAATGCCCAAGTAATGTAAAATTCTTCTAGAGATGCACCATATTTTGCTAACAATCCGCGACCATTTTACCATCGCAAAGTACATAATGAACTAAATATCGATCAAAGACGTCTCTCCGGTCTTTAATCTAATGCCAGAGTGGAGCCTGTGGTGGGAGGCAGGCCATTGGTCAAGGAGTCCAATATCATTATTAGAATGTAATATATAATAATAAATTAACATATAAAATATAAAATGGAGTTAAAATTAAAAGACGAAAATACTAAATAATGTCACTTATAAATTAAGTAATGATTAAAAATTTATCTAGCAAATATAATTAGAAAATGTCAAATCAAATATATTACAGAATTCATATCAAGCAAATTTTACTGGAAAATTATAAAAATGTAAAATCAAATCGATTATGGGCTAAATAAATCAAACAACAATTTTAGGAAATTAACTTAGGGCCTGTTTGTTTTGGATTTTGTAAAAAGGAGAAGTCAGTAGTAAAATGAGAAGGAGAGAGAAGGAGAATTCAAAAGGGAAAGAAGCTCAAATAATTGTTTGGATTGATATTATTTAAGTTGCTTTTCAACTGAAACATGTTTGGATGAATTGTACGCAGAAAGACTTTTGATATATCAAAATTACTAAAATAGACAAAAATATTGTAAGGATATTTACAATATATTTTATTTCCTTTTGAAATATGGATATTTTTTTTTATTCCAAAATAACTTCTCCTTTAAAAAAACTAACCCCCTACCTACTTTGAGAAAAAGTTGAATATTAACTTTTGCTTCTCATTTTCCTTCTAGAAAAGTCAAAACAAACAGTTAAAAAATTCAAAAGGACTTTTGGGTGAAGCAAAAGTCAAAAGGAGAAAAAATAAGTCAAAACAAACATGCTCTTAATTGACAAAGTTGCTAAACCACTGTCATATTTTTTTCTCAATAATGTGGTCAAAAAATTGGCATGAAACCAAATTTATGTAATAAAATTGACAGGTCCCGATAGAAGAACTCTGTAACACTGCGTTGTGCCCACAACTTGCACACAACTGAAAACAGATAGCAAGGCCAAAAACAGATTGCAGAATAAACAAAATAACACAAGTATTTGTTTACCCAGTTCGGATCATCCGATCCTACATCTGGGGGATCCCAATCCAGGCATATTCACTATCAATCAAGGAAAACAGGTAAACCCATCTGTTTACATAGAAACCCCTTAAACCCTTCCACACTAGGACTCCCGATTTGTCACCTAGACTGACTCCAGGAGGGAACAGAGTATAGCACCTATACCAGATACTAAACCTGCTGAAATTACCCTTCAATCCCAATGCTAGGCTAAGCAAGCTTCTACCCTTGTGATAGCTACTCCCAAATTCAGCTCAAAAGCACTCAACAATCAATGAACATAGCTCTAAGCATTTCCAAATGATAAATCTTGCAAAGTAAGAAATGCTAGCTAAGATCTAATAACTATCTCTATCAGGAACAAGAAAAAGGTTACCCCTTGCTGAGAAAAATAGCTTGATAGAGATACTCATGAAGAACTTCATATTCTTCCCATTAATCCGTAGCCCTCAATCTCTCTAGATGTTTTCTGTGTAATGCTGAAAAATGTTACAGCCACCAAATGATTGAGGCAGTACCCTAAAAACGCGGAGGGCACGGATATCCAGGCCCATGGGCTGGGGAAAAGCCCTAGACAGCTGTCACTCCAACAGCTTTTGTCTTTTCTGCTCCAGGGGTCTGGTAGCAGACAAGGTTGTGTTCACATCCCGCACACAACGAACATCTGCACAACTTTAAGCACAAAATGATTATTTGCATAATCTATTATAAAACTTTACCACATCAGATGTTCATTTAGTCCTCCAGCCCTCGAACATCAGTTGTTTTTCGCCCATGTTGACAACATCATCGCAACCTCGATCATCTTCACAATTATGTCCAAATCTGGACCCAACAATCTCCCCCTTTGTGGAGATGATCGACCAAAACAAAATTATGATGTTCACGGTCAACATATTTCTTCAGATAAGCAAGCTGTCATCATTTCTCCCCCTTTTTGGTATGATCATTCAACAATAACTTCTTTGCGTTTTTCTGGTTGTTCCACAGTAGTTGGCACAACATGAAATCATCTGTAGGAACATGCGTTGGTGTTTCTCCTCATTTCTTTAAGGCACGGACTTCTTGTTCATCAATAGTTTCTAAAACTGCACACCAACTCAAACTCATCATTCATACTCCCCCTTGCTTGTTGATTTCTCCCCCTTTGTGATTGATGCCTCCAAATAAAAATAATAAAGGGTAGAGGAATCATTATCTTCTTAAATCCTTTAGTGAGTAAGGAGTTTTCTCATCTCCTTAGACTTCTCTTTATCAAGGAACTTTGTGAGGTTGTCTGCCAATCGTTCACAAGTCGACATGTGTTTCACATCTTCAACTCCATTGTTCAGCAAATAATTGCATTGTGACTTCCTTGGAACCCACACTCTTCTGAACTTAATACGCTTCTGTAGTGCCTCTGATGGCCACACAACTGGATTACCACGCAGAATATCCTTCACTAACAAATGGCATGTATCGACATTGTGTCCAGTGAACTTGCAGTAGGCACAGTCTCTGTGTAGTTGAAACATCGACATATCTCTTTTCTTGTATATCTTTCTGACTGGTTGTGGACCAGTTGTTTCAACATCCTTCTTAACAACTTCAGCAACCTTTGCTACAAACACCTTTTGATTTCTCACGGGGGATGAATTTTGTTCAAGAAATCCTCCACTCACAAATTTAGTCATTGATGGAGTGGTCGAAAACTGATACCCAATTCCAGATTGATCCTTGTAAGACTTTCCCATTGACAAGACTTCATCGAGCTTCTCTTTTCCTCTCACCATTCTTTCCAAATTATGAACCTTGTCTTGAAGATCTTGAGAGTCTTTCTTCAATACTTATTTCTCTTCAATCAACTCCTCTTTCTCCTTCATCAGATTCTCTTTATCCTTGATTAATTCAAATCTTTCTTTTATCAAATCTTCAATACCATCCTTGTATGCCCGATTTTCCTCTTGAAGTTCTTCTTTCTCTTTTAACACTTGATCATAGGAAATCCTGATGTCAGCAAGTTGTTCCCTCAATTTCTTTTTCTCCTTTACGACTGCCTTGTATTTTTCCTTGAGCTGCTCAAATGCAGAAACAAGCTTTTCAAAATCTGCTTCACTCTTTGAAAGTGCATCAACGAAATCTTTATATTTGCTCTGCTGTATCTCGGTTGTTGCCACATCGCCATCACCACTGTGAGAAACTTTATGAGAACTTTGATTCCGGAGCTGCGCTTTCTTACTCATCTTTCAGATCAAGCTCAGTTAACTTTAGAGCCCCCGCTTTGATACCAATTGACAGGTCCCGATAGAAGAACTCTGTAACACTGCGTTGTGCCCACAACTTGCACACAACTGAAAACAGATAGCAAGGCCAAAAACAGATTGCAGAATAAACAAAATAACACAAGTATTTGTTTACCCAGTTCGGATCATCCGATCCTACATCTGGGGGATCCCAATCCAGGCATATTCACTATCAATCAAGGAAAACAGGTAAACCCATCTGTTTACATAGAAACCCCTTAAACCCTTCCACACTAGGACTCCCGATTTGTCACCTAGACTGACTCCAGGAGGGAACAGAGTATAGCACCTATACCAGATACTAAACCTGCTGAAATTACCCTTCAATCCCAATGCTAGGCTAAGCAAGCTTCTACCCTTGTGATAGCTACTCCCAAATTCAGCTCAAAAGCACTCAACAATCAATGAACATAGCTCTAAGCATTTCCAAATGATAAATCTTGCAAAGTAAGAAATGCTAGCTAAGATCTAATAACTATCTCTATCAGGAACAAGAAAAAGGTTACCCCTTGCTGAGAAAAATAGCTTGATAGAGATACTCATGAAGAACTTCATATTCTTCCCATTAATCCGTAGCCCTCAATCTCTCTAGATGTTTTCTGTGTAATGCTGAAAAATGTTACAGCCACCAAATGATTGAGGCAGTACCCTAAAAACGCGGAGGGCACGGATATCCAGGCCCATGGGCTGGGGAAAAGCCCTAGACAGCTGTCACTCCAACAGCTTTTGTCTTTTCTGCTCCAGGGGTCTGGTAGCAGACAAGGTTGTGTTCACATCCCGCACACAACGAACATCTGCACAACTTTAAGCACAAAATGATTATTTGCATAATCTATTATAAAACTTTACCACATCAGATGTTCATTTAGTCCTCCAGCCCTCGAACATCAGTTGTTTTTCGCCCATGTTGACAACATCATCGCAACCTCGATCATCTTCACAATTATGTCCAAATCTGGACCCAACAAAAATATTTGAATTTTTAAAATATTATGTTATTTTAATATATATATATGTATATATATATATATATATATAGATTTTACTTCCCGTGCAATGCGCAGGTGGGTATGCTAGTTTATTAAAATTTAAATTTCTATTTAAAATTCTGTATTCTCCGGAATGTTATAGTTGCGCATCACAGTGTCCGTCCGCACACTGTGCTTCTCCGGTGTCGTGCCTCTACACGACGCCACCATCACCACGTCGTGGGCTCCTCCCCGCATGCTCTTCACTTCTTGTTGCCTGACCGCCAGCGATGTAATACCCGTAAATTTTAGAATATAAAAATAGGAATTAATCCAATAGGAGTGAAGGTTTTGTTTCCGAGAACCCGTAGGCGCGGAAATGCACGGAAGTCAAAGGACGACGAATTAGAACCCGACGGACCAAAACCGACGGTCTTAAGATTTCAAGCATGAAATCGAATTGAGACGGAATAAATTTATGATGAGAAGCATAATCCGAAAATGACCCGGAAAATCGAGCGCGAAAACGTGGAAGGATAGAAGTCCGAAAGAGAGGAGAAAAAGACCCGACGGATCGGATCGCACGGACCCGCCCGGACCGCAGTCCAGGCGGGGACCGCGCGCTGGCCGGGCGGGGTTTGGCCAAAAGGCGCGCCAACCCCGCGTGGTCCCCCAGAATTGGGCAAATGACGCGTTTTCGGCGATTTCTTACCATAATTCGACCCCCCCGACTATGGAAAGAAGATTTTGGTCGAGGGGAAAGCTTTTAGGGCGACTTAGGGCTGCCTCCCCACCCTTTCATCATTCACAAGACTCCCTCCACTCTCCCCAAACTCTCCCAAGCCAAAACACTCTCCCGACGAACTTCCGACGAACTTCCGGCGACTTCCGGCAACCATCGACGACCATAGGAACGTGTAGATCAAGGTTTACACCCCTTAGATCGTTGGTAAGAAGTATCCAGATTCATCTACTCATTTTTATCTCCAATTTTTAATCTAACTTTCGAATATTGGACTTGTAATCACGTTCGTGATCGAAGGAGGAAGAGAACGTGTGCAAGGATCCGTTCGTAGTGTTTTTGGACAAACCGAGCGACCCTAGGACGACTCAAGAACACAACCACAGTAAGTTGAGCCTTTCATATCAATACGGGTGGTTTAGGGGCGTCCGGTATAGTCGTAATGCGACGAAACATAAAAACCGAAATTAAAAACCCCAATACGCGTAGTTTTTGAAATCTGTCTAAAACTCATATTTCGAGGATTCAATCCGGGAAACTCAAAACTAGACTTTTAATCCTAACACATAAATCTAGGTTGTGTAAAAATTTCAGACATTTTCGTTAACGTTTTCTATTTTAAATCGCATAAAAAAAACTGTTTTGACAAAACGTGTTTGAAATCTGCCTATGAACATGTCCGAACTTAGTGAGTCTGTTTCTATATTTTGTAATCCGATTTGATCTTTGCAATCTAAACAAAAGTTGTAGATAATCATGTCTAGTATATGTGTTTAAAATTTCAGAATTTTTGGAGTCTATTTGATATGTCAAAAAGCTCATTTTCCGAACTGTGACAAATCTGCTTCGGGACAGTAAACTGTTTTCGCCTTAAACTCGATTTTTGACATGTTTCCTCAACTTATTTCAAGAAAGTTAAAACACGAAAGTTGTTCGTTAGGTGTTTTGCATAGACTGTGAAATTTTCAGATTTTTCGGACTTAAACCGAATTTTTAAATTGAAAAGGCGTAAACTGTGACGCCAAGTTACTTTTAAATCGAAGGATTTTGAAATTTCGAAACGAACGATCAAACATTTGAAATACGATACATCTATACTTTTGAAAAACCCCGATACATTAAATCTAAACGATACATGAGATACTTAGGTGGAGGGTGAGTGCTCTGCAGGGTGCCCCTCTAGCCTTTCTCTTCGGGCCTATAATGGACGAGAGAATTTGATGAGATATTACGCCAATCGGCGGGAGATACATGGCCTACTCTCTCGGGTTGTCCGTATGGATTTCCCGAGGCTCCGGAGTGGTACTGGGTATGGCAGATACGGCTGCGGCCGCCGGATCACCGGCTAAACGAGATACTTACGAAACGGCTGCGGCCGCCGGATCACCGGCTATACAAAACACTGAGAAATGGTTACGTAACGGGGAAATAAAACATTTAATATTTTCAAGTATTTATTTATTTATGCATGTCGTTAAATTATGCATTTAAATTATGTCTTTAAATCCCATATCATGACTAAATTGTTATTGTGGATTAAATGCATGTTCAAGTACACAATTAAAATATTATTTCCTTGAAATTTTGTGAATGCATGTTAGGAGTGGAATTTTAATTATCTAATTAAATCCCTTTATTGCTATGTTAGGATCGACTTACTCAGTATCTTATATACTGATAAAAATTGTTGTTTTTCTCTTTCTTTCAGAGTACGGAGATAATGCATAGCATGTGCATTTGGGGGATGGAATTATTAAACATTGTTTTATTGCTTTTTATGATACTTGCATAATGGGCATGTAAATCCCGAGTTTTGGCCATGTCGGCCCACTTTACATTTTTCCGCTGCGATATATTATTACTACTACTATATGTGTGGATGATACTTATTATTATTTTTCAATAGAATCCGGACTTGTTTTTAAACCTTTCTGCAATACCTATAGCCTTGCATCTCTTTGGCAAGCTCGGAGAATCCGTGTCTTGCTAAAGAGATGTGGCGGTGGCATCCCGGCCTGGGTTATCAAATCCGGGGTGTTACAAGCGACTCCCCAGCAGCCGTTACTCCCCTTTCTCCGTCGGAATGAAAAAAAATAGAAGAGGAAGAAGTGGGACGAAAGAATTGGGGAAAATGTTGCCAAGAACTCACCTTTCTCGAAGCTTGCAGATGGCTTCAATTTTTCTCTTGTCCAGCCGCTGCTCTTTCTCCTTCCATATCGCGGTGTGAAGTATGGGCCGGCACGGTACGGATACTCGAGTTTTTTCAGGTACTTGCTAACCTAAGCGAACCGAGCAAATATTCGAAGTTGCAAACCGAAACTGAATAACCGAAAAATTCAGTTAACCGAAAAAATTCCTACTATTCGCGGATTACTCGAATCAAATCGACTCGAGCTACCATATGACAAATATACTTTCCGAATAACCGGAATGTCGGTTAACAGAAAAGTATTTCCTATTTGAAAATAATATAAACCGAATCGATCCAAATCGAACCGAATCATAAAGTTTTATAACAATTTTAGATAAAAATATCCAAAGTCCAGACTCCTGTTGTTTCAACTACCAACAATGTTGTTGAAAGTTTGGTTATAACAACAACAATATATAAATTCAATAACATCAAACTTCAGCAACAAAAACATAATGAATCATGATTAGTAAGGGGTGAACACCACAAATATAGCACTTGAAACATTCATTACATCTGAACATCAGATTCTTGACTAACAAAGGGGAAGGATGGATTCCCTTTCCCTCGATCTCAATTTTATTATTAAATAACACGATAACACATAAATTGTTGTTATCTTGTATAGTTCTACTTTGGCACTTTGATCACTGAATTGAATCGATACAACACCAGAAAGTCATAACATAGAAAAGAGGACAAGAGATCATAAAAGAAAGCACATATGCGCAGATAATAGAAACTCTAGTTGAACCTTCGATGGTTGTGCTTGGCGGCCTCATCCATCTTGCTCTTCTTCTCATCCTGCTTAGTCTCAATAAATCACTATAAACAGTCGAAAATAAAATTTAATACTGATTTTATGAAAAACATGAGTTTATAATAGCATATTTCAAATTTTGATATGATCAGATCATTATAGGATCATAAGATTCTACCCTTGATTTTACAACCAAGCTACGGATGAGCGCTATTTATCATTGTCAATGAATTGTATTATATTATTAACGACTACCTTCGATTGCTTTTGCTTTTTATTTTTCTAGTGGGACAAAGCTTCATTATTTGGCCTGGCTTGTACGATGTTAACGAAAATCATATCCTCTAGTTGCTTGCCTTGCTTCTACTTTGCATTACAAGCTATATATAAGGCCTCAAAGTCCTTGAAAGAATTTCACCTTTCCGACCTTATTGGAGAGTGTATTATTGAGTTTCTAAACGTGGCTTATGCAAAATATGTCATATTTTCCAGTGGGAATGTGATTGCTGGGAATATTAGATTGATGGGAATCTTATTTTTTGATGTTTTAAGACTATTGCGTTTGGTTAGATTGGGAATCTCATATTTCCAATTCTAATAAATTTACCATAATGTCCTTGAATTTCAATTGAACGAATGTGATTGAGGGATCTTAGACTACCAGTGGGAATGTGATTGCTGGGAATGTAAGATTACTGGGAATATGAGATTGCTGGGAATCTTATTTTTTTATGTTTTAAGATTATTGTGTTTGGTTAGATTGGGAATCTCATATTTCTCATTCTAATAAATTTACCACAATGTCCTTAAATTTCAATTTAACGAATGTTATAAATATGTCATTTTGCTACACAATAGAAATATTTAAGCCGGTTTATTTTTAAAAATATTGAAAATTCTTTATATGTAATTTATTGTATGATAATTACTTATTTAATATCTCTAAATTCTTATTATTTTTGTTTTATATGAGAAGAAAAGTAAATTTTAAGAAAATATGAAAATATATATTAAAATAAGAGAATATATATTAAAAAAATATGTCTAAATAATTTAAATTTTTTCAATTGATTTTTTAAAATTAAATTTTATATTTATCATTTTTTAGAATACAAATATCTAAATTTATAAAATAAAATAAGTATAAAAAGTGAGGGTATAAAAGTCAAATTAGTATAAAAGTAGGTAAAGTGGAGGTGGCAATCTAAGATTACAAGCCCTCCAAGAGGGAATCACATTCCCAACTAAAACACTCAACATTCCCACCAACATTCCCACCTTGGTGGGAATGTGACATTCCCACATGAAACATGCCCCGAACCAAACATTAGCATGTTTCATTCCCTACCCAAGATTCTCAGTGGGAATCTCAAATCCCCCGAACCAAACGCAAGTGCTCATGATCTAATGATTATGCGGTCTGCTCGCTGAAATATGCTTCTACACGTGATGATGTGTGTTGTGTGTGCTGACTTTGTGTGTATCATGTGATATAACATTAAAATTTTAGTGTGATCCATTGTCAAATGATTTTGAAGTCTGTTCGTTGAACTATGCGTACACACGTGATAAGTTTTTTTGTTTTATGTGATGATTTTATATGTAATTGGTGCTGAATTTAGTTGTGTCATGTGATAATTTATCTTGTGCTGACATGTGTATATCCATGGAGTATAATTTGTGCCGTCCCAGCACAATAATTTCCTTCCTTTCCATAGGGTTTTCCATATTTTGCACAAACCACTTATAGAAAATGAATAATACACATTAATTAGATTTTGGAAGGTATTATTTTTTTCCAAATAGTTGGTTACATATGATGGTAATATAATGTATCATTACCTTAATGAAATTTTGCTTCATTATAAAATCTTTATAAGTGAATGTTAGCACATTCAGCACAACTTTAAAATGGACAATAATGCATGCTTAAAATGGACAATAATGCATGCTAATTGGTCTCGAGAGAACACATAAATTATTTTATCTATCATAATATATATTTAGTCATGTACCATGAAGTTGAAGGTGAAGATCAAGCCATCAAAGTTCAAACATTCAAAGCCTTTAACTAGGGCATTATTGTAATACCACACAAATCCTTCTTACACGACACAAGGAAAAAATGTTAAAAATGACCATTATTTTTTAAAAAATCCAAATCCATTATTTTTGAATTTTATTACCGAATTTATCCGCTACCAAATGCTAATTATGTCCGGTTCAGTCTATTGTCCACTAATCATGTCCTAATTGCTGATGTGGCAAGAATTTAAATACAAATATGTTTACCAAGAAATTTGCAGAGGAGCGAAACCTCTTTTTGATTTAACAGTGTTGAAGAGATTACAGAAAGGTTTGCAAAAAGCAATTACAGAATTCAACGAAAGCTTGTAAAAGAAAATAAATTTGCAGAATGGAAGAACAAAATTAAATTTGCAGAAAATAAGTGCAGAAAGAAAAAAAAAAAATGCGGGTTCTCTGTGGAGAGTTGAAGGAACCCCTCCAAATGAGCCTTCCTTCGGCTTTTATAAGCGGAGCCACTCAACCGTCAGATACCACCACGACCTTCTCTGGGACACTTGTCTTCAGGCCACCCCTCCTGCTGGCACTCAAACGGTTGCCTTCAGGACACTTGTCTGCAAACGCTGACACTCCAAAGAAACCTCCAAGGACCGTTCCCGTTCTCTTCTCATGAGTCCTGGGCTGACATAATATGAGAGACTGGACTTACACATGAATTGTGCCAAAGCAAATGGGCCAATAATTTGTGGGTCAACAGATGCCCCCTTCGCATGATTTGTCTGATTAGGGTTTTCCAAGACAAATCTGCGCGTTCAATACAGGCCTGGCCCATTAAGTCGTCTTCTCTCGTCTACCTATCACTCGACATTCGAGCACTTGTCGGATAGGATCACGCTCGAGCCACGCATCAACGTCATCTAAAACTCCAATCTATCGGTCCAACCTCGAGCCGCCGTCCGAGCTTCCCAGGCTGCCACCTTGCATGCGCCGGCCGCCATCTCTTCAGCCGCCATCCGTGGTGTCCCAACCGCCACTGAGCCTTGCCCAGCCGCCACCAGGAAGCCTTCAGCCGCCACCGAGGTGCCTTCGGCCGCCACCCGTCAGGCTGCTACTTGTGCCCCAATGGCCGCCAGTCACTTTGTCCGTGCCACCATCGAGCTTCGTCCAAGCCGCCACATGAGCCTTGGCCGCCACTCAAGAGGCCTCAGCCGCCATTCAAGGAGTCTCGGCCGCCATCCTTAGGAGTTCAGGCTGCCGCCATCGAGGTCCAGGCCGCCACCATCTGCACCTTGCCAGGGCCGCCACCTTGTTCCACCTCGGGAGCTTCAGTCGCCAACACTCAAGTTTCAGCCGCCATCCCAAGCTGTCTGGCCGCCATCAAGCATCATTCAGGCCGCCACTTCAAGCTCTTCAGGCCGCCACTTTGCAACGCCGGGCCGCCACTTTGCTTGTCTCAGGCTGCTATTGAACAAGCTCCCAGCCGCCACTTGTAGGGCTTCAGCCGCCGCCTAGCAGCCATTAGCCTCAGCCTCAGTCTCAGCCTCTTCTGCCTCTGCCTCAGCCTCAACAGCCATCAGCCTCACACAGCCATCTGCCAGCTTCGCCCGCTTCACACAGCCAGCCGCCAGCTTCGCATCGCCAGTCTCCAGCTTCACACAACCAGCCGCCAGCTTCGCATCGCCAGCCTCGAGCTTCGCATCTCCAGCCGCCATCGAAGGACTTTCAGCCACCAACAATGTGTGAGAAAGCAGCTGCCGTACAAGCTTGCTCAACCGCCACTGAAGTACTGCCAGCCACCACCAAGGGGGTTCCAGCCGCCACTATGCAGGCTCTAGCCGCCACTTTTCAGCCTGTCCCGGCCGCCACTCACTGGTCTGGCTTCGCTGCCTCTTGAAGGTCTTAGAAGCCATGGCGGCCTCATGGATACCCTAGAGGCCACGACATCGCCAAGATGGTCTCTTGAAGGCCTTAGAAGCCATGACGACCTCTAGAAGGCCTTGGAGACCATAATGACCTCTTGGAAACCAATGGCCTCTTGAAGGCCAAGGCGGCCTCTTGAAGGCCTTGGAGGCCATGGCGGCCTCTTAGAGTCTGTCGAGGGTTTCTAGCCTGGGTTGTTTCCACCCAGAATCATTGCAGAAGCCACCCCCATTGGTTCGTTTTCCTCTATACCGAACTTCACTTCTTTGAGATGAGTTCCTTGTAGAGGCTGACGCTTCTCTTCCTGTTCTTCCAGGAATTTTTCCAGTCGGGCCGCTCTCCCGGCCAGCTGGGCAAGATCAGTCACATCCTGCACAATTAAATGTTCCTTTAATTTCAGTAACATGTTTGCTACTGCAATATTGGCTATTTGCCTATCAGGGACTGCCATAGTGCATCGGCCCTTAAGCCGCTGTAACCTGTTAATGAAGGTACTTGTCGTCTCATCGGCATATTGCTTCGCATTAATCAAGTCTGCGAGGCTCACCTGTGACAGGGGCGTATAGAATCTTTCATGGAAAGCTCGCTCCAAATCGGCCCAATTTTGAATTGAATTAGGCCGCAGGGATGCATACCACGCGAACGCAGGGCCTGTAAGCGACGAGCTGAAGAGCCTCAGCTTCAACCAATCATTTGCTGCCGCTTCCCCACACTGTGCAGTGAACCTGCCCACATGCTCCACGGTAGACTTGCCTTCATCCCCAGAGAATGTGGAGAATTCAGGCATCTTGAAGCCTCGTGGGTATGGCTGCATACTGTCTACCCAATCAGGGTACGGCTTTCGGTATGTAGGCCGCTCCATCGGCCTCAATTGGATGCCGAAGTGTTACTGCATCATGTCAGCAAGCAACTCGGGCGACACTGCTGGCGCCTGCACAGGCGGCATCGCCACTGGGGGTGTAGTAGGAGTCACGTCGGCTTGTGTTGCATTCTGTGGTGCCTGCCCCCAAAGTTGTGGCGTCTGCCCCCCTTGCGGTGGCGTCTGCCCCCCTTGCGGTGGCGTCTGCCCCCAGGGTTGGGGCGCTTGTCCCCGAGGCTGCGTCGCCACGAAGGGTCCTACTGGAACGTTCGACACATGAGGTGCCGCTTGACGTGGCTGCATACCAATGCCACCAGAGGCCGCTGTACAGCCTGGAGACACACTGGAGGCCACTAAACAACGTGGTGCCGCATAGATGGGCGCTGGGGGCGCTGCAAGTCCAGGATTCGGCATCAGGGGTGCCGCTGGGTTGAAAGCATAGGCTGTCTGGAATGGATTCACCAATGGACTAGCCAAGCCTCCTATATCGGGGAGTGGTGCCTGGCTGGGTGTTGTGCCCCAAGTTCGTAGTTGGCCACCTGACGGCCCCGAACATGGCAGCGTGTTAGCGCCGTTGGCAGGAGCAGTTGCTTCCTGTTGAGTTCGTAAGGCATTGATGCCTCTGTCAATTTGATCGGCCATATCAGGCCGCAAAACGTCCATAAGATGCCTCGTTAGTAGAGGCATGAACTCGGCCATCGACTCTGTCATCGAGAGCCGCATTTGTTATGCAAATGTAGGGGTCTGCATGATCCCCTGTTGTGGTGGTGCAGCATTCGTCGTCTCAGTCACCTCTTCAGATGACATTCTAACAGGTGTCTTCTCTTGCAGAGACATTTCTTCAAACTTCTGTTCAAGATCACTCACCAAACGTCCAGATCTTAGACGCATACACTTCTTTGAAGCGGATATGGCTTTAACTTCGGTCCCACTGGGCGTGCCAATTTGTTTACCAAAAAATTTGCAGAGGAGCGAAACCTCTTTTTGATTTAACAGTGTTGAAGAGGTTACAGAAAGGTTTGCAAAAAGCAATTATAGAATTCAACGAAAGCTTGTAAAAGAAAATAAATTTGCAGAATGGAAGAACAAAATTAAATTTGCAGGAAAGGAATTTGCAGAAAATAAGTGCAGAAAGAAAAAAATAAAATAAAATGCGGGTTCTCTGTGGAGAGTTGAAGAAACCCCTCCAAATGAGCCTTCCTTCGGCTTTTATAAGCGGAGCCACTCAACCGTCAGATACCACCACGACCTTCTCTGGGACACTTGTCTTCAGGCCACCCCTCCTGCTGGCACTCAAACGGTTGCCTTCAGGACACTTGTCTGCAAACGCTGGCACTCCAAAGAAACCTCCCAGGACCGTTTCCGTTCTCTTCTCATGAGTCCTGGGCTGACATAATATGAGAGACTGGACTTACATATGAATTGTGCCAAAGCAAATGGGCCAATAATTTGTGGGTCAACAAAATCAGACACGCGAGCATAATATTAGTCTTTTTTTTAGAGTATGGTATGTACTAAATTCAATTATCAGAAGTCAGTACATGGGTGAAAGACTGTAATAAGACCGGATAAGGAACAAAACCATTACAAAGTATGAAGTAAAAATAAAATAAGACTGAATAATATTAGTCCTTTTTATTTTATCTTTTGACAATTTAATCCAAAAATTTTGTTTTGTTACATTTAGAGCATGTTCTCCTGGACTTATTTCTAGGACTTATTACGTATTCTTATTAAAATCAGACCAGATCAGACCAGACCAGATCAGATCAGATCAAACCAAACCAATTCAGATCAGATCAGACCACACTATATATATAATTGTAATCAGATCATATCATATCAGACCAGACCAGACCACACCAGACCAGACCAGATCAAATCAGATCAGACCAGACCAGATTTTATAAAATTCAGATCAGAACATTTTATTTCAGGCGAAGAGAACAGGGCCTTAGTCCTCTATCCAAATCAGTCATTTTTATATTAATTGAACTCCAACATTTCAAATTATTTTCTTTCAGCCCCAAATTCTTAATTTTTTTTATTCTTATTAGTCCATTTTCAAATAAATGTCTAACATGCTTCCGTAAATAAAATTAAATAACAAACCTTATACTACGGTTTAACTGAATTGTTACCGGGTCTTCCAGCTCCAGGATTTTACGGACTCCCTCCAACCACCCGACCGCAACAATCGTCACAATCCTATTTTGTTTCCTACCTTAGGAAGTAGCAAGGATTGGGTAAATAATTGAATTTTAATTTTTTGAAGGATATGGGTACGGAAGCCTAGACAATAAAATTCAAACTATTTTATAATATTTTTAATAATATTGGAATAATATTTTTTTCAATAAAGTCCAGGCATGTTGGACATTTATTTGATAAATGGACTAATACTAATAAAAATTCAAGGTTTTGGGTTGAAAAATTTGAAAGGTTGGAGGCTAATTAATATAAAAATGAATGATTTGGGTAGACGACTAAATGCACCAAACAAAATTTAGTACCGAATTAACAAAAGATAAAAGAAAATAAGTAATATTATACCACTGTGTTTGATTTAAATTTAAGCCATTGCCACATCAGCAACTAGAGGTGTCGAAACGGGCCCGCGGGGCGAAATGGGCCAGCCCGCGCAGGTCCTGCATTTTTGCAGGCTTCAAAGGGGCGGACTCAAAATGCCCAGGCCCAACCCGCTCCACATGTGGGCTACGAGTTTTTTAATTTAAGAAACATAAAATTATGAATACTTTTGATTGTATGAACAAAAAAAAGATATAAAGATTTATAAATGATATTTAAAATTATAAATAGTTAAAGTGTGTATTTTTTGGCATAATTATTTATTTTAATAGTGCGTTTGTTGAATAATTTTTTAAAACTAAATTTATTCCAATTTGTTATACTAAAGGTGTGTATTATATTTTTAAAATATAGTATTGTGCAAGACAAAATATTTATAATTAATGATTGGATTATGAAAATCTTGTGTCTGGCGGTCGGAGTGTTTAGGGGGTTAATCTATTTTAGCATTAATTTTATATTTTAAAAATAAAATAATTGACAATAAAATGTAAAAATTTACAAGCATTCACAATTTGTAATAAATAAAATAAAAAGTAATTCTAAACTTAAAAAACGGAAAAAAGGCCAAATATGTCCTTTTTTCCCAAAAATTCAAATCAATCCCTTTTCTATTTTATTACCAAAATAGTCCGCTACAAATGCTAATTATGTCCAAGTCAGTCCGCTACAAATGCTAATTATGTCCAAATCACTAATTATGCTCTAATTGCTGGCGTGACAATGGTTTTAATTTAAACCTGATATGTGGGCATAATATTAGTAATTTTTCTTTTATCTTTTTGTCAATTCAGACACAAACTTTTGTTTTGTTCCATTTAAGGCCCAGAACCTTAATTTCTTTTATTATTACTGATCAATTTATCAAATAAATGCCCAACATACTTCCGTAAATAAAATTAAACATCAAACCTCATACATTGGATTTGACTGCTTTATTATCGGGTCTTCCAAGTACTGAAAATTTTACGGACTCTCTCTAACAACCCGACCGCAACCGATGGTTGATTGGTTTTGGTTTTCTTCAGCAATAATCAGCACAATCTTACTTTATTTCCAACCCCAGGACGTAGTAATGTTTGAGTAAATGATTTAACTTGAATTTTTTGAAGGTTATAGATACAGGCAGCCTTGATTTTATTAAAAAAAATATTGAAAATATTATTCAAAATATTAAGAAAAATAGCCTAAATTTTATTGTCCACGCTTTCTGCATCCATAACCTTCCAAAAAGTAAAATTAAATCATTTACACAAAAAATAATATTAAATCATTTACTCAAACCTTATTGCGTTCTAAGGTAGGAAACAGAGTATGATTGTGCTGGTTGATGCTGAAGGAAACCAGAACCAATGAACCATCGTTTACGGTCGGGTGGTTAGAGAGAGTGCGTAAAATTCCGGAACTTAGAAAACCCGGTAACAAGACAGTCAAACCCAATGTATGAGGTTTGGTGTTTAATTTTATTTACGGAAGTATGTTGGGCATTTATTTGATAAATGTATTACTAATAATAAAAAAATTTAAGGTTCTGGGCCTGAAATGAAATAATTTGAAAGGTTGGAGGCAAATTAATATAAAAATGACTGATTTGGGTAGAAAACTAAATGGAACAAAATAAAAGTTTAGGACTGAATTGACAAAAGATAAAAAAGGACTAATATTATGCTCACGTGTCATGTTTAAATTAAAATCATTGTCACATCAGCAATTAGAGCATAATTAGTGAACAAGGGACTGATTTGGAATAATTAGCATTTGTAGCGGACTATTTTGGTAATAAAATAGAAAAATGACTGATTTGAATTTTTGAAAAAGAAAAAGGATATATTTGGCATTTTTTCCTTAAAAAAACTAATACCAATAATATAAAAAAGCAGGAAATATTACTCCATTTATAGAGTAAAATATTTGTATAATAATTTGCAATTTAATGTATAACCAAAATAATATTTATATTTAATGATTTTATGTTAGGTATTTAATTTATCAAATAATATTAATTAATATTTAAAATCGTGTAAAAAAATGGGCAAAACCCATGGGCCGGCTCGCGCTACTTTGGGCCCACAAAAGCCCGACCTTCCGCGTCACATCTAAACGGCCTCAAAATATTAGACCCACCCCATATTTTTCACTGAGATGCCCAACGGGCTCGGCCCACGGCCGCATCTAAACCGTCTCAAAATATTAGGCCTATCCCACATTTTTGGCCCGGCCCAATGAGCTCCACCCCTAGCGGTTTAATTCGGGTAATAAAATTTAAAAAATCCTCGTATTCACCCCTTCGGCACTTCCCCAAATTTGGTCCCCCCCTCCCGCAACCCCTCCCGCCAACACCCCACCAACCAGCCTGCATAATTGCTCTATTCCCCCAATCTACCATCCTCTACAACCCTCAATACAGCCTTCCATTTATCTTCTTTCGGAGGCGTTATTCTTTTGAATTTTCCTTTCAATCTTCCATCGCCTCGCATTATGAGCAACTCTTCAATTTTTCCGGATTGTTTTGCCTCCGCGCCGCCGCCCTCCTCCTCAAATTTCCGGCAACTGGTCCCTCCGCCCGTGCTTCCTGATCACGAGCCCAATTCCAGACAAAGGTTCAATTTTTCACCTCACTTCCGATCCAGATTTTCATCGCAGAGTACCGAATTTATTTATTTTATTTCTCTTTCCCAGCTGAATTTTGCACTTCTCCGGTGTGCCTGAATTAATTAACTGTAAAAGATTTGATCTTTACGCCATATTACATGTGGTTTTGTGTTATGGTAATTATGTCAACTATTCATGTGGAAGTTTTGAGGTTGGGAGGAGAACAAAGAAAGAATGAATGAATGAATGACTATGATTATGCTGTAGTTTAAGTGCACAATTTGTTTAGGCCTAATAATTGAAACTAAAATCATTCTCGCCGTCGTCTATCCAGAACCCATCGCACTAGAGTCTCTCCAGAATCCATGGTCCCTTCCGCACAAGAGTCTGGCTCCGCCATCGCCGGAAACTCCATCGTCTCCGCCTGCGTCCGGCATCCTCCGCGTTTTCTTTCGGTATGTCTCTGTTTCAAAATCCCTAATTCCTAATTTGTGCCGCTGTTGTAATCCTCTCGTTAGCTACCATCTTTTGTATACTGTCGTGCCCTCTCCTTTTTTCATCTTTTTCATCTTTTGTATACCATCTTTTCGTTTGGAATGTCTTAAAAAGCTATTTTCAATGGTTATATACGTGTATTAGTTTCTCTTGATATGGATGAATTTTGAGTTGGCTCAATTGCAATAATGCAATCCCTCTCCTTTTTTGATTTTTTTGTCTCCAACCACATTGTTCAGTTAGGGTGTGTTGGATATTGAGACAGGGAGCGACCTCTTGCAGAAGAAATCATGAGTTTATTTATATTTGTACCACATCATCAATGATTGAACCAAAAACGCTAAACACATTAAATAATTCAATAATTGAAAATACCTAAACCCTATAAATTTCATGGTGCTCATATTCTTTCGAAAGGGTGCATATAACACAAATTAGTTATTCTATTGAGCTCCAACTGTAGTTAAAAGTCCAATCAAGGTATCAACTCGACTCGATCACACAAGAATTGTCAAAATATACTTGAACTGTGAAGATACAAATACAATATAATGATGTAGTATTAGACAGTAATAATTAAACAATGTAATTATACATATATACGAAGTATAAGTCTATTTTGTGTGCATATGTATATATATATGTGTGTGTGTGTGTAATTTGATTATAAGCAGGCAAGCAGTGTATTAATTAGATCTATAATGAAGTCTGATTTTGAGATATTTTCTTTATAATTTCTGTTCTTTTAGACTTCAGTGCTACAATTAACTTTTTTTTTTCCTTTCCTTTCCAACAAGAAAGAGTTAAATCAATAAAAAAAATCTTAATAATTTGAAATTTTATCATAAATCCCCACAATGTATGATCTTGGTTGAAATCTTCAATTTGATAATGAAGTTGTCATTAAGTTTTTATCAACTCCTTAATTTTTAAGTTTTAACCTACATCCAGTCAAATCTGATTTAATCATTAAAGAATGTAATATGAAAGTTTATTGGATACGTGGATGTTTTTGAATTCGATGCGAATGATGGAGAAAATATCTTCTATACATGTTTATGTCTATGACTTAGTTGGATTGTTAGGGGTATTCAAGTGAATGTAGGCCATTGTGTGTTGGTTGAGATATGGAACAAGTAAGTTTGGATTCAGAGGGTTTCATCTCTTTAATTTGCAGTTATGAATTTTCCGATTCATATTCATGCCACAACTTCTTCCTTAGTTTTCTTTTTTTTTTTCTTTTTCTTTTGGATACAAATACAATTGATGCTATCTTAGAATTTTATTTCCAGGCAATGTTGGCTTTTGTCTTATTGCATCACTTCACTTGGTTTTCCCGTTTAAGACTTGGATGATACATAAATAAATTCTTTATTTATGGTGTAGTCTTATTTAATTAAATTCTATATCAATAAAGATATCAATAAAGTTAGTGTGCTTCTTGAATTACAACACACTGCACCAGTTGTTGAATGCTAGTTTTATTTAAATTTTTTCTGTGGTTGTGGAGAGTTTATCTATTAAAACATTTTGACTTTTTTTTGGATGAGTTTAAAAAATTATGACTTGTGCCACTGCAAAGAATCTCTTTCATTATTTATTTATTTATTTTAGTTATTTTATAAAATAAAATAACAGTCCCAAAGTTGTTATCCAATCTTTCTCTAACCAAAAAAATGATATATCTGCTAACTTTTAATAACACCGATCATGTTGTCGAATAATATTATTTTTCGTCTTAAAGTTGATCTAGTTTTTTATCTGAGAAAGTGAAAATAGTCTAATAGTTGATTATTGCAATTACTATAGAACCACTATGTTGTGTGTTAACAACAATAGTCTAATAGTTGATTATTAGCAATTGATAAGCAACAATAGTTATATACTTACTTATTCCAATTACAGTAAAGTTTATTAACAAAAACATATACGTCCACGGTCCACCTTACTTGAATAGTTGATACAATGTTTCAACTATTTTAGAATGAAAATAGCTAATTTATTTATTTTAATTTTTTTGTTAAAATAAGGTTACTTTAGAACTACAATACATAGGAACTTTATTAATATATTTGATCACAATAATATTTTTAATTATCTGAATGAGAAATTATATCATAAGCCTTTAGAATAAGAGTTCTTAATGTCTGTGGCCAGACCTCTGTAGATTACCCAGGTGGAATCCACCATTCAGATTTCACTGGACCAGGGCTATTCTCACAAGGTGATATGCAAACATTATTTAGCCCTACTCATGTAGTACCAGATTGGACTTATTTCGGAGCTCAATCCGTACCGGTACGTTGTTGTTTAATGTTGTATTTTGATACTACTATCTTTCTGATTTGACAAATAATTACTTATCTTGTTTAGTTTATACAAATAAGAAATATTTGTTCTTTTAGGTTTCTATTGTTGGAAAATTCTTGATAAGTCCAGAGGAGGTGCAAAAACATACTTGGACTTGTTTGTTTGACAATGTGGAAGTTACTGCAAATGTTTTAGCACAAGGTGTTCTCCAATGTATAGCACCTTTGCATAACATTGGAATTGTTCCACTTCACGTAAAATGTTCCAATGGATTTTCATGTTTAGCTGGAAGATTTGAATTCCGAGATAGCAAAGAATTGGAAAGAAATCATTTCATGTTGAGACTCCAGAAGATGTTGAGCACCTCTCCAAGCTACATCGAGAACTGCTCAACTAAAATGTTTGAGCAATGTGTCACTGTAAGCAGGTTATTAGAATTGGATTCTAATGATCAGTCACAAAATCTGTTGAAGAAGTCGTTGCGCAATTGGCTTCTTCACAAGATAGTTCAAATTAGTAGGGATGCGAACATACTTGATGCGAAGGGCCAAGGTGTCCCGCACTTATTTGCTGCTTTAGGTTTTGATTGGGCAATTAAACCAATTTTTGAATCGGGGGTTATTGATATTGATTTTGTGGATGCTAATGGTTACACTACCCTTGATTGGGCAAAGTTTAGCAGCAGGTTGGAGCTTTCATTCTTTCTTTAATTTTTTCAATTTTTCAGTTTTTTTTTCCCCTTTAGATTCCGTTTGTTTGGGATAATTTATTTCTTTGTACATCCACCTCTATTGATTAATTTATTGATCTCTTGCTATGGTTTGATAACAATGAATAGAAATGAGGTGGTGAAATTGCTCGAGTCTCATGGTGCAACACGTGAACATGCGGGGAAGTTTATTTCCACAGATCCTTCTATTGTAAATCAAGGTTGGTGATAGTTATCTTATTTGATAGCTTAGTGGCTGGTTTTTTGTTGGAGTAATTTACATTAATGAATTAGAACAATGGTAAACGGTCTATATATTTTCATGGTTTGGCTTACTTTTGTTTGAGTTGAAATAAAGATAACTGGTACGGCCAGCGGCATAGCTGACTTTCTTAAGTAATTATAAATAATACTTTCATAATGATTAGTTTGGTGACATCTTGTATTTTGTCTTGGTTTCTTTACTTTTTTTATTTCTTATTTCATTCATCCTTTGTAGAGATTGATTTGCAGGTTACAACTCATATGATTCATCATACTCCACGTCTCCACCAATTATATGCATTTTCATTGTTTTGATTGATTAGACTTTCTACACCTTTGAAGATTTGATTTAATGAAAAAATTGTCACCTGTGTTCCGTGCGATGCAGTGGAGTATAGCGTATAACTACTGATATAATTTTAGCTATCTGATTTCTCATCAACACTTTCATTAATTTGTTTCCCCAAATAATTATTTTGCTAAAGTTCTTTATTGAAAGGAGTTTCAATCATATAGACAATGTGTATTTTGTTGTCTTTCTTGTCATACCTTAGCCGACCACTTCAATGTTACTTTGGCTGCTTTTCACAACTATTGAGTTATGGAGTATTTTTGAAATCATAAGAATGAAAACAAAAGGAGTAATGAATAATAACAAGAAAGTGGCGACCCTCATTCCTGTATCTCTTTGGCTGGCAGTTTCTTGCTTTGGAAATTCCATTGGATTGTATGGTAGATTTTTGTGATTGGTACATAAATTTTGTGATTGGTACATAAATTGAGATGTTTGAATGACTGAATCATGTGTCTGTCTGTTGATCACAGATAATAAGCTGATATCTGTGGAAGACTACATGGAGCAGGAAGGATTTGTTGTGAGTACGTCTAATGAGCAGGCACTTACGGGAGCCTACATGCAGCAGCAGCCTCCAGCTGGGAGTCATCCACCATGTAAAAAACTCCGCATCACTCCAGTTGGAAATTTTGAATTTCGGTTCTTTCCAAGGGATCATTTCGAAAGAACGGGTTTCATCCGCAGACTTGAAAAGTTGCTTTACACCTCTCCTAGCTATATCGAGATTGAGAATTGTTCAACTAAGACCTTTGAGCAATGTGCTAAAGTCAGCAAGCTGCTAGAAATTGATTCTAATGATCAATCCATACAAAATTTGTTACGGAAGGCATTGCGTAATTGGCTTCTTCATAACATAGTTCAAAGTGGTAGGGATGCAAACATACTTGATGCGAAGGGCCAAGGTGTCCCACACTTATTTGGTGCTTTAGGTTTTGACTGGGCAATTAAACCAATTTTTGAATCGGGGGTTATTAATATTGATTTTGTGGATGCTAATGGTTGGACTACCTTAGATTGGGCAAATTTTGGCAGGTTCGGGCTTTCATTTTTTCTTTCCGTTAGACTCCATTTATTTCGGATAATTTATATTTTAATACATCCATTTCTATAGATTGATGTAGTAATCTCTTTCTTATGGTTTGATAACAATCATTAGAAATGATGCGGTGAAATTGCTGGAGTCTTATGGTGCAACACGTAAATGTGGTGCAACACGTAAATGTGCTCGGGAGTCTATTTATGCACATCCTTCTGTTGTAAATCAAGGTAATAGTTTTCTTGATTTGATAGCTAGTGCGGGCTAATTTCTTTGAGCCTTTTTCCTGAGCGGGTCCACAATTGTTTTATAATATATAATTTGATAGCAGCTTCTTGTTGTAATTGTTTTATAATAGTATATTTAATGGATAGACGGTTCTTTTTTAAAGTTATTTACCGACAAAATTGATAATTGATTAGTGAGTTTAAATTTTATTATAAATTTACAACATGAAATTGGATGTTTTGATTTTGAATTATTTAATGCTCTACATGAATTCATATCTTATTGGTCCAGGCAATATATATTTTGAGGATGCTCCGAAACTGTATGAATATTCTTCTGAGTCATCTTGCAATGGAAATCCCCGTGTGGAGGATGATAGTGATTGTTCATCCTCAAAACTACTTGTGGATGAACGTATGCACAAAGATTTTGATATAAATGGCAACCTGGATTGTTGCACAAGCAATGGACTAGAGGATACCATTGAGAAAACTATACAACCTTGTTTAGATGCACAACAGGGGGCTGATGGAAGTGAAGATGGAAATGAGTATGATATTCCTACTCAAATTGAATATTTCATGATGCACTTAACTTATTTTGTCCCCCAGTATAATCCATTATGTTTGTGGTTGACTTATATGTATACTGATTTATTTTCTCTTGATATTTCTTTATCTGCACTTAAGCTATTCCTCTCTTGATACGGTCATCATCCCTGGTGCAAATACTGGATTGTTCACAGATCTCACTCCAAAATGTTCTTTCAGGAGGACTCGTGAAGGCGTTACATTCACCAGTGGGCACAATGGAATTTCTGGTCATGTTGCAGAATCAATCAAATTGCAGGTCTCCGGCAGGAGTAGCCAAGGAAAAGCTGTGGCAGGGGAGCAGAGTGCAACCCAAGTTGGTTATGATAAAAGTGGATTTGGACTGGCAGATGATCATGCTCTTTCTCTTCTGTTACCAGACACTGAACGAGTTCATACAGCTGCAGTTAGGATTCAAAACAAGTTCCGCAGTTGGAAAGCCCGAAAGGAATTTTTGGTAACCCAAAAACAAATCATAAAAATTCAGGGATGAGGTTTCTCACACTGTTCTAAATGGTAGGAGTACAATTTTGAAGATAGTATTTTTCAATTGTTTCAATAATCGATATATATCATTAAGTATTGATCTTACTCGCCGAGGATTGAAATTCTAACTTTTGGCATGAATTTTTTCTCAGAAGTACCAGAAGGCACTTGCTTGAATTTCCAGTCTGCTGCTGGATTTCATTTCAATTATAAGTATGTAGTTTGCCGATAATGGCCCAAAGAAAGTAGTAATTTGTAATTTTCCAAAAACCTTATTCGTAATAATTAGTCTACTCTTGTTGATGTGAAGAGGAAAATCTATTGTGCATCAATAATGGATAAATATTTATCCTCTAACCTTTCGTTCTTTCTTTGGTTTTAATACTGTCTTTTCATTGGATAATACTCTCTAATTGATGATGTGAAGTCTTACATTGTCAGCGACCATTACAACTCATTTTTTGTGCTTGGATTATGGTTTAATCCGGTTTTTTTTTTTTTTTTTTTTTTTTTTTTTTTGTTATAGTGACATACCAAAGTTGGAGATAAGATTATGATATTAAGGTCATTGTTATTTTGATCTAATAAGATCATTGTTATAGTGACATACCATGGCGTCATCACCATCATATTCGAACAATGCAGACACCAAACAACAGTGCAACAAAACAAAATGCCAACCGTCATCAACAACTAACAAAACCACTTATGTATTACTCGATTCAACTTCAAATTCGATAGAATTATCCAGCCAAGGAAAACAGAGAATGTTGCAATATGATGGAGGAAAACACCAAAGAAATTCGCAAACTACCTCAAAATAACTCCAATAGCAGCGGCAGACACGTCAGTAGAAGCAATCTCATTTTAACACACACCCAAAATAAAAACATTCATAACTAGCAAGCTATCAACACCAAATGCATCATATACTCACAAACAAGCATAAACCATGAGTTAAAATGTCAAGTCAGAAAGTTAGATAAATATATATATGCCCAACAATTATACTTGAAGAATTAAACAATTGAAAGAATTAATAAAATGCTACCCTGAAAAAAGCAATTATTAGATTTAAAACTATCAATTCAACAATAGTATTCACATTCCCAACCATCAAGACAAACAAATGAATATAAGAATTTAAAGAATTAAGACCAAAGTAAAATATAAAATTAAAAAGAAAAATAATACTATTATTTATAGATATACTACTAATACTAAAAACACATGTACAAGTTATATTTATAATATAAATATATATAAGATGATATAATATACTCCCTCCGTCCCACTAGAAGTGTCTCAAAACTTTTGGGCACGGTATTATGTGGGGATAGTTAGTATTTAATGTAAGGGTAGATTTTTTTGGGGTAAAGCCGAAGCCCGAGAACAAAAAGAAAAATAAGAATAGAAAAGGCTAATCTATAAGAACATGGAATGGAAAACCAAGCTAGTAGCGGGGGAACACAACGCCGGCGGCATCCGCAGCGAGATCCCCTTTGACAAAGTCCGGAGGGAATGCCCAGGTAGTGTAGAAGTTGTCAATCGAAGCTCCATGCTTAGCTAGGGTGTCAGCAACTTTATTCCCTTCCCGAAGAATATGGTGAATATGGCACACTTCAAAGGAGTTCCTGAGATCTTGTATCTGCTTCAGAATGGCAGCAGAGGGGTGAAACTTATCCCAATTGTCCAAGGATCCAATAGTCAAAAGCGAGTCCGAGTAGCAAGTGATATGTCTGTGCCCCAATTGGCTAGCGTATTGGAGGCCATAGAATAGAGCATAGACCTCTGCAATGCCGTTGGTGGCCTTACCAAGATGGCCACAACCTCCACCAATCCATTGTCCGTCATCATTTCTAACAACAAAACCAAATCCTGCTCTGCCAGGATTCCCAATCGAACTGCCATCAACATGAATAATAGTACCTTGTTGCTCCAGATTATTACAATGCACCCAACGGACTTGTGCAACCCTTGGCCCAAGGCTCTTAATGGCGTTATGCAGCTCCGTAGAGAGAAGACAAATCTCACGTTTAAGGAGCCATAGAGGCTTTTGCTTACCTTGGAAAATATGGGCATTTCTCTCCAACCATATTTTCCAAATGGCAGCGATAAAGATAGGGCCATAGACGTGATACATCCCTTGGAGGAAGAGTTTAGTATCTTCTTTCGAGATCCCTGCACAATCACTGGGAATTGAAATGTTGAGCGATGTCCAGAGTTGAGAGACCCAATTACAGTAGAAGAGACAATGAGGCCAATCTTCTGGCATATCCCCGCAAAGGACACACAAAGGGCAGGAGGCCATACCACGATGGAACTGTGTAGCATTTACTGGAAGAGATCCGTGGCTCACAAGCCATAGGAAGAAGCAAACTTTTTCAGGGAGATATGTGATTTGTTTAAAGTAATTTATGTAAGGGTAGATTAGTATTTAAAGTAAGGGTAGATTAGTAATTTATGTGATTTGTTTGAATTTTTAATTGAGTTATTTATATGTAATTTGATGGTTGTGAGGTGAAATTTATTAATAGTAATGGGTATATATATATTTATTTATTGATATGATGTGATGGGTGTAGGTGGGTGATTAATGTTTAATGATTTCCTAAAATGGAAATGAGACAAAGGTGTTGGGACGGATCAAAAAGGAAAATGAGACATAAATAATGGGACGGAGGGAGTATAATAAATGTAAGAATGGTATTTTAACTACTCCCTCCGATTTTTTGAGTTTGCACCATTGGGAACAAACACGCATGCCGATGCACATTTTCAATGATTAATAACTTAAATTGTATACAATTAAAAATTATAAAAAGTTGATATTCTGAAACTATAAGTTTGGACAAATCTAACAAGATCTCACTTGACTATGTTTTTCTTCAATAACTATGATAAAAATTTGAGACAAAGTTAAACTGTTAATAGTGCAAAAACATCAATGTTGCAAACATATAAAAATGAAGAAAATATAATAATAATAATAATAAAAAATATGATAATAATAATATTAACATTACTTAAATTTATAACAAAGAATTAATATAGTATAATATATAAGAAAATATTTTATAATCTATATACTTTAATATAATATAAATAATACTAAAAAATAATATTGTAAAAATAATAAAAGAATTTTAAAAAAATTTACCAAAGTCCCTAGGTCTATTTAATACAAACTCTTATTTTTTTCGGGAAAAGGGAGGGTCGCGGCCAAATTTTATTGCAAAAATTGCATAGTTTGATACAAACGAATGAGATCTAATTCTAGAATAGCATCCATAAAATCCGGAGGTCTAACACACAAGTTGGAATTAAAAACATCCTGCACTCAAGGTGCATGCTAGCCGCACTCTCTCATCTCCTCAGATGAAATATTTGCTTGGGGAGGTTATGGTCAGGAGGTCCTCCGTCCACTAGTAGAGCTCTTGAAACGATTGCTAAATTGGTTGGAAGGGTGTGCCACCAAGACCACTGTATGACGGTCATGAGGGAGTGTTGAAGGGAGCTTTTGTGCCCATACTCCATAAGCTTGACGAGTCCAAGCAGGAGCATGTTGGGAAGTGATATCGTTGGCTGATGAGGGGCTACGAGGGCTCCGGATCCGCTGTTGGGTCTCCTGTGTAGATATGTTTTGATGAACTTGAGGGGGCGAGGGAGATCAGTCTGGTGGCCTTTGCTGTCGTCGGGAGGAATTGAGATGGTTGGCAACTTGTGGAGGTTCATCCAAGGATATATTGTGACTGTAGAGTTTGTGGGATCATCAGTGTATTCCTCCGGATCATGCATGAGAGATCCAAATCTGTTGAAATTAGGATTTCTAGTATTCGATCTAGCTTAAGGTTTTTGCATGGGGCGTCTTCTCGGCTGAACCTGCATCCATGGCCAGAAACCAACTTTAATACCATCATCATTGGTATTAGATAGTTGGGGACGGACTTCGCTATCTTGATGAGTCTCTTGGAGATCCGTGCATGTGTTCTTGACATGACCACACTTCCCACAATGAAGATAAATTTGTCTAAGATTTTCATATTCTACACCAACGATACATTCTAGGAGCGACCGGAATTTGTCTAAAATTTGAGACCTAATGAAATTACAATAGAAGAAATTAATAAGGATATTGTCGGAACCTAGTGTTCAAATCATAATTATATGAAAAAACATATACTAAAAATGAAGACAGTTCATAGACATATATGAGTTATCAACCATGACAATTTGGCGAAAGTTTTCTATCAGAAACAAAATGTACAAAGTAATAGAGGTGGTCGGTTCAATCGAACCAGCGGTTCCAATTGAACCGCCAGTTTCAATCCAATAAAAAACCGGACCGGTTTGGCAATTTACGGTTCAACCAACCAAATTCTTTTTATTTTTTAAAAAAAATTAAAAGTATAAAAAGAAAAGAAAAATCAACCGTCGGTTTTGGCTAAAAAAAAAATTATAGTTTTTGTAAAAAATAAAAAATAAAAAAAAATCGTGCAAAGGGTTGCCGGTTCGAGAAAAATCTGAAACTTTACTGAGGGCAGTTCGATTAAGGTTTCGATGGCCGATTCCGATTCACCAGTGGCCGATTCCAATTCAACCGGTGTATCGGAACCGGTCAAACCGACAGTTTGAACTATTCTAGGAGCGAACCGGAATCCGGGAGCATTGCCGACGATCTCACACCTCCGTTAACTACTCTAGGAGCGAATTTTCCGGAATCCGGGAGCATACCCGACAATCTCACAAATCCGTTAGCTATTCTAAGAGCGAATATTTTTTCAAAATATGAGAGCATGGTCGACGCTCACGCTGAATTTGGTATTCAATTTACTTATTTCACTTTCCTAGATTAATCTCTGAAAAACAATAGTAAACTGTGTGCGTAACCATTTGGTTTATATGTAGAATAGCTATAATTCATCTTATACGTAAATCTAAATGTATCCTATGCATTTTTCCTATTTGCCTACTGCCACCTTTAGCCTCCTATTTGACTTAAACATAGCACATTGTGTGCTCTTTTTGTTTGTTAATTATTTCAATTAGTAATTAATAAACAACCATGGTTATATATTTAATTATTCTAATTTCAGTAAATTTTATTTAAAAAAAATGTGTACATCCACCTTATTTGAATAGTTGATACCATAGTTATCAAAATCGCGATCCTGATCGTAGGATCGCACGATCCTACGATCCCACCCATAAAAATCGATCCGGATCGCCATAGGATCGCAAATATGGTAGGATCGCAGTAGGATCGGTAGGATCGGAGTAGGATCGTAGGATCGCTGAGCGATCCGATCCTACCCCTTTGGTTTTTTTTTTTTTTTTCCGGAGAAAAATTACTTATTATCTCTAGCTCTTTGTGATTTTGGTCATGATGTTATTTTTGTCAATTTTGTTTAATGTATCTTTGCATATATTAAACTCAAAATTGTTGGGTTCTATGTCAGTGTTTAACTTCTATTGGATCATTAATAAGCATACAATTAACTATCAAATTCTTGTTAAAAATTGATCTAAAATATATATTTTCAATTATACATGTCACTAGTTTAATGAGATAATTAACAAATATTAATTTTTAAAAATATAAATAATAATTTCATAGGATCTTAGGATCCCGATTCGATCCTACGATCCCGATCTTGCAAAGACAAAAACGCTCCTACTTAGGATCCCGATCTTGATAACCTTGGTTGATACAATGTTTCGACTATTCAGAATGAAAGCTAATTTTATTATTATTATTATTATTATTATTATTATTATTATTATTATTATTAAAATAAGGTTATTTTAGAATTATAATACATGTTTCTAATTATAGGAACTTTATTAATATATTTGATCACGATAATATTTTTTATTTTATGTATGAAAAATTATATCATAAGCATTTAGAATAAGAGTTCTTAATATAATGTTTGTTTTCATTGATGTTTATCTCATTGAAAGATCAATTTACAATGAAACTTAGGGAAGAAATATTCACATCAGGAGTGTCACATATTTCTTAAAATATAGCTCAATTTTCTTTAAGCTCCATGTGATAGTTTCCTACATTTTATTTAAAATTCCAAATTATATGTGTTCTTTTGTAATGATAAGCATTTGCTATAATGACAGGACAAATTTCAAATGATCTTGGCATGCAGGTTGGCGTGGGAGTCAAATCAGCAGCATTAATTATTCCGAAAGGACCATGTTCCAGAAGCCGGACCAAGAAATTCACGGACCAAATTGCCAGCCTTCTCAAGTCTGTAGAATTCATAGATGAAATCAACAAAGAAGAATGTACCAATTTGAAAGCATTGATCATGATCCAGTTCGAAGAAGACTCAGGACCCATTCATCCGGGTCCTGCAACATCAGACTAAATCCGGAAGAATGAGACCTCAAGATGAACTTACGGATCAAAATAGCATAATGAGGTCATAAAGGTGGACCCTCCGTAATCGCCGTCGTCGGAAGTTCTTCGGAGCTCCGACCAAGTCGTCGAAATCTGACCGGAACTTCGCCGGAAAGTCACCATCACCGGTTGACTGTGACCGGGAGCAGTGGGCCCCAGCCGGATGAGAGTTAGAAGAATTTTTGGCACACTTACGACGCCAAACAGGACCTACGACGCGAACCAAGTTTCACGTCGTAAGGGGTCTCTCGCGTCGTAAGGGGAGAAGGAAGACAATGGACACTTACGACGCTAGTCATGATCTACAACACTAACCTGTTCCACGTCGTACGACTTGTTTCACGTCGTGAGAGGGAGGGAGAAGACCAAAGGCATTTACGACGCTAACCTCACTTATGACGCTATACCAGTATCACGTCGTAACTGAGGATCATGTCGTCGCCTTAGCTGAAATTGCTACCTACGATGCCAACCCATCCTACAACGCCAGACGAGGATCACGTCGTAACAATGGCTCACGTCGTAGTCTGTCCAGTATTCTTACTCTTTATTTTCTCCTGTTTTAAACATTGATATACTTGTTTAAACCTTCATTTTACTTGTTTAATGGGCTTGAACTATATATATGTCCTGCCCAACACTTATAACACATCTTTTGGCATATTGAATGAAATTATCATTTCTCTTAGAAAATATCTCCCGAGAGCATACCCCCTCTCACACACCTTTGTATGTTTGTTGGGAAACATTCATCAACATTGGCTTAAAGCTACCCTTGTTGATCATCAAACCGAGGCTCAAGTGGAAGGATTTGGTTGAGCTCAAGGTTTCTACACTTTGGTTGCTTCCCCCGATGACTCTTGTTGCGGTTTAGCTTTCTTATCCCTTTTATTTTCCTTTTCGGTTCAACATCTTCATCCCTTAATCTTTATCATCTTCTTAATCTTCCGCTTAATCTTTCTTAATCCTTATTTAAGCAAGTTAGTAACCAAGAGATCCATGGCATCCTACTTTATTGTTTGGTATCAGAGCCTCTTGGTTCTACTTGTTTTAACATCTTTCAAAAACCCTAGAAATTTTCTTAAACCAAAATTACCAAAAATATTGTTAATCCAAAATACTAAAAATATTTGTCTTGTTTATCTTTGCTACTACCATGCCTCACTACTCTTGTTTGTACCCTCATTTTCTCATTGTGTGCTTGTCTATGCATGATATCAAGGTTTAACAAATTATTCGAGCATTTTGAGCATCACAGTGGGGTATTTGTGGGTTTGGGGAGTGAGATTTGTTTTTGTGTTCTTGGTGTTCATCTTGGTGTTCATCCGAGACTCATATTGTTCTTGGCAATATTGTTGTAATAGATTGGTTGCATGTAAAAAGTCTAGTGTTGTAATAGCCATGATCGTTAAATGTCCAATCATGTGTAATTCGGCTCTTTGAACAGTGTGTAGAGCCTTGAGATATTGTAGAAAATTGCATGTAATTAATTCCCCTAGGTGTTACAAGACAAGCGACCGAAAAAGGAGGAAGTAAAAAATTGTGGGCCAAGTCCTAAGTACGACGTCAACCGCCCTTTACGACGCTATTCTTTGTTTCACGTCATGGCCCAAGGCTCACGACATAAGTATTCCAGAAGCATTGGAGCAAGGCGTACGCCGCTAAGCATCAGGACGACGCCAAACACCTCTCACGTCGTAGCCCAGGCTAGCGATATAATTTCAAAAAGAAGTTTGGGACCAAGGGACTCTGTGTACGACGCTATCCTTGACGATGCCAGACTGTCTCACGACGTAAGCACAACATTCATGTCGTAACTCGTACATCAAGGCAAGAGACGACCACATCCTTTACGACGCTAAACAAGTTACGACGCTAGACTCGTCTCACGTTGTAGCCCCGTCTAGCATCGTCCAAGCCAGAATTGAGAGGGTCTTACGACGCCAAGCTCGATGACGCCAACCTCGGCTCACGTCGTACATCGGATCGCGTCGTCACAAACAAAATCTCAAAATTTCCCACCACTATCCAGAAGCTGCCACGTGTCATCCAATGAGGATTCCAACAATTAATTACTTTATTGCTTGGAATTTCCATATATTTTGAGTGATCTTGAGTGGAATACAATAAAGTGAATATCGGTATGGCACAATCGTGAAACCCTAGCCCGAGAAGCCACTTGAGTATTTGTACAATAAAGTGGATATCGGACTGGCACCTTGTGAAACCTAGCCCGAGAAGTCATTTGAGTATTCAGGGTTTTATCCGAGTGTTTTGTCTTGTGAGGTTTAGTTTTCCACTTCTAAATCGGGACCAGATACACTGTTCTGTGATAACTGCTCGCATAAGGTGTTGAACTTAAATTGACTGCATTGCATATCACATTAACCCACCTTATTTTTGAATTGAGTCGAGCAGATACATTTGATCCGTGTAATGTGCGTCCATCATTCTGACCTCACTCTCCGGATACTTGGGCATTTGGTTGTGATCACTCTGGACTGCTAATTATACCAGGTTGTGAATTAACACAGCAATTCAGCCATCGGGTTGTGAGCAAACTGCGTGATTGTACCGAGTGATCCCAATAAATTCCATCTCTATATTTATATATAATATTTTCGTCTTCTTTTGCATAATATTTTCTTCTTCTTTTCAGATACTGCTTGATTTTTCCTGTGTCTAGTTTAATGAAATTGCAGGTTCAGGACAACCTTTGAACAAGGATCTGATGGATATGCTGCAAAGAGTGACTGCCAGTTTGGACAACATGGATCAGAGAATGGATGATTTAAATCATCGGGTTGATAGTTTCAAAGACGACATGGTTATACATGGCAACGCTGTTCAATCCGAAACCATGAGACGTCTTGAGTTGAAGCTACAGGAAGTGTTTGACAGGCAAACCCTACAGGCCACTCCACCTACAACTTCTAGTACCCTTCGAAGCCACCAAAGTGTGCCCCGAGGTGTTCAGGACCGTGAAATGGAAGAAGCAGAAGCTGAAATTAAAGACAGGCAACGGGAGGAAATGAATCGTATTCCTGATCGTCATCAAGGACCAGGCTGAGTAGCTAACAACCCCGTTCGAAACAGACAACAAAATTCTCCACCTATGAGGAATCGTGTTCAACCTCGACCAGTCAGACATAATCACCATGATTCCGATTCAGATCCCGAGATAGAAGTGTTCGACATGAACCCCCGCCAAAACAATCGCTATGATGAGCCTGACCGTGACTTGAAAGGGATCAAGTTTGATATTCCCGCATTCAAGGGGACATCCAATCAGGATGAATTCCTTGAATGGAAGCAATCGATGGAGCTTATTTTCAACTGCCATAACTACGCAGATATCAAGAAGGTCAATCTGTCCGTCTGCGCATTTAAGGATTATGCATTGATATGGTGTTAGAAAGTGACTCACGACATCCACCGGAATGGCTATGATCCCATTCAGACTTGGGCTACCCTGACACGGGCAATGGAGAACTGATTTGTACCATCTCACTACCGATAGGACTTATATGACAAGCTTGCATTTCTTGTTCAAGGGAACAAGTTGGTAGAGGAATATTTCAAGGAAATGAAGACTCTCTTAATGAAAGCCGGAGTAGAAGAAGATGAAGGCATTACAAAGTCTATATTTCTCAAAGGACTCCGAATCGAGATCCGTAAGGAGGCCAAGCTGCGACCCTACGACACTCTATCCGAGTTAGTGGAGTTAGCAATCAAGCTTGAATCAGATGACAGACCTCGAGTGCAGAAAGCTCAGTACCGACAAGATTCCGGATCTAGTTCTCAGAAACCCTGGAACCAAAGGAGATTTGTTCCAAGGGAAGACAAGCCAAAGCCGAAAGGTTTCGAGATGGCCAAGGAGTTTAAGACCTACCGTCTAGAAGGTCCTAAACCTGCAGTCATCGAGAGACCGAAATTTGAGAGAGATCAGAAGAAAGACGTCACGTGCTTCAAGTGTGGACGAAAGGGACATTACTCACCTGAGTGCCCTTTCACCAAAAGAGCTGCACTGCTGGAAGATGGATCTTGGAGAATAATAGACTCAGATGATGAGCAAAATGAACTGGCTGAAAGAGAGGATGTGGAATCTGATGACAGTGATGAATTCTACGCAGCCGAGAAAACAGTCGAAGAGGATTGCAAGTTGACCAATCTGGTGGCTATGCGTGCCCTCAGCGCTGAACGAACAGAAGAAAAGCCTCGTTCTGACGAACAAAGGGAGAATTTATTTATTATCATTGTGATTAGAAGGGTAATGTTGCTTCAGTAATTGTGGATAACGGAAGTTGCACTAATGTTGTGAGTGCTTATGTTGTTCGCAGGTTAGGCATCCCAACTGAAGAGCATCCAAATCCTTACCACCTCCATTGGATGAATGACAGTAACGACCTGAAAGTCAACCGACGAGTAAAAATTCCTATCAAGATCGGGTCCTATTCCGAAAATGTCATTTGTGACGTCATTCCTATGACTGCGTGTCATATTCTTCTGGGCCGACCATGGTTTATATGACCGAGATGTCAAATACAAGGGTCGTGCCAACTGTTTATCTTTCATTTTTAAACAAAAGAAAATAAACGTCAAGCCACTGTCTGTAAAGATGGTTTGAGCAGATCAGGAAGTTCTGCGTGCCAACATGAAGAAAGACGAGACAGAGCGAAAATCGAAAGATAAAAGGAAAACTCTCTGCATCTAGAGCACCTCGACCAACCCTTGTCTTCTGACGACTCGAACCGATTTTGAACAAACAATACGCGCACCGAGTTCAATAGGTTACTATTTTTTTGCATTTGCAAAACCTGTTGATGATATTTGCAGAACTTGCACTACTGCACCTAATATTCCTGTTAATTTTTCCAGGATGTTAGAGGAAAATTCTGACGTTTTTCCGGATGAAGTTCCTGCTGGTCTACCACCTTTGCGCGGAATCGAGCATCAAATGGACTTCGTGCCTGGCGCTTCAATTCCTAACCGGCCAGCATACCGAATGAACCTGGAAGAAATGAAAGAAGTACAGCGCCAAGTGCAAGAGATAATGGACAAAGGATGGGTCCGAGAAAGCCTCTCACCGTATGTTGTGCCTGTCTTATTGGTTCCCAAGAAAGATGGAACATGGCGCATGTATGTAGACTGCCGCGCCGTAAATGCAATCACCATCAAATATAGGCACTCGATCCCGCGGCTAGATGACATGTTTGACGAGCTGGGCCAAACCAGCATATTTTTAAAATTGATCTGCGAAGCAGTTATCATCAAATCCGGATGCAACCGGGGGATGAATGGAAGACAATGTTCAAGATAAAATTTGGACTTTATGAATGGCTCGTTATGCCATTTGGACTGACGAACGCAATGTCTACATTCATGCGACTTATGAATGAAACCCTTCGTCAATTCATTAATAAATTTGTAGTTGTATATTTTAACGATATTTTAGTGTATAGTTCTAGTGAGTCTGATCATCTGTCCCATGTCCAACAGGTACTGAACATGTTACGGGAAGTCCAATAATATGCTAACAAGGATAAGTGCACCTTTCATGCAACTGAACTCTCGTTCCTTGGATATAATCGTTGGACGTGATGGTCTCAAAGTCGATGAGACAAAATTAAAGGCGATCTTAGAATGGAAACAGCCCACGAGCGTACATGAAGTTCGACAATTCTTGGGTCTATGCTGTTTCTTTTGGAGATTCGTCCCAAATTTCAGCCTGATTGCGGCACCCCTAACTTCACTACTCAAGAAGGGACTCATCTTTAAATGGGGGTCATCCGAACAGAAAAGTTTTGACGGGTTGAAGTCCAAACTGACTCAGCACTGGTGTTAGCCCTACCAGATTTCGATCTGCCATTCGAAGTAGAATGCGATGCATCAGGGACGGGCAGGGGAGTAGTTTTGTTACAAAATGTTAAGCCAGTGGCATACCACAGCGAAAAGTTCTCTGGAGCACAGTTGAACTACTCGACATATGACAAAGAACTCTACGTTGTGGTTCAAGCTTTAAAGACGTGGCAACACTATCTTCGGGGTCGTGAGTTCATCATTCACACGGACAACGAAACACTCAAGCATATTCGGAACCAAGGACAACTGGGAAAAAGGCATGCACCTGGAGCGGTTTTATTGAAACTTTCCCTTACGTGCTCAGGTACAAAAAGGGGAAGGAAAACATTATTGCTGATGCCTTATCCCATCGGACAACCATGGTGACCATTGCCACAACTCATCTGATTGGCTTCGAGCATATCAAGGATCGATATGCCACTGATCCTGACTTCAAATATTTCTGGGCAGAGACCGAAAAACACAGGTTCAAGGAATTTTCAAGACTGGATGGATTTCTGTATTATGAGAATCGACTGTGCATTCCTAAGGGATCCATTAGAGAGTTGTTGATCAAGGAAGTTTAAAGCGGAGACCTTATGGGACATTTTGGAAGAACTGCTACTTTTAGAATTCTGAGCGAACGTTTCTACTGGCCACGAATGAGGAAAAAAGTGGATGACCTGATCTCTAAATGCATCGTCTGTCTGAAGACGAAATCCACTTCGAAGCCGCATGGGTTATATATGCCTCTACCAATTCCCGAGGGACCATGGATTGATCTTTCAATGGACTTTGTGCTAGGACTACCATGGACTGCACGGAACATACTCTATCTTTGTAGTGGTAGATCGGTTCAGCAAGATGGTTCATTTTATTCCTTGCATAAAGACAAATGACGCACACCACATTGCCAAATTATTCTTCAGAGAAGTGGTGCGTCTCCATGGGATCCCGAAAACAATTGTGTCAGACCGAGACACAAAGTTTGTCAGTTATTTCTGAAAATTTCTGTGGCATGAGATTGGTACGAAAGTGAAGCCATCAACAAAGTCTTGGGTAATCTGTTGCGGATCATAACTGCTTCCAGTTACAAGAGTTGGGACGAGTGTCTACCTTACATCGAGTTTGCTTATAACAGACACGTCCATAGTGCCACTAACATGTCGCCATTTGAAATTGTCTATGGTTTCAACCCGCTAACCCCTGTTGATTTACTGCCATTGCCCCGCAATGAGCATTTAAATGTTAATGACAGGGACAGGGCTCGGGCTATTCAAGAGCTGCACAAAAACATCCATGAGAGCCTCAAGAAAGCAACGGAGACATATGCCAAATATGCTAACCGAGGACGGAAGAAGCTGCTATTGAAACCCAGGGATAGGGTTTGGCTCCATATGCGGAAAGAGATATTTCCACTGAAAAGACGGGACAAACTTTCCCCACGGGGGACGGTCCATTTCGTGTTTTGGAAAAAATCAATGATAATGCTTATCGTTTAGAACTGCCTCTTGAGTACGGAATTAATGCCACTTTTAATGTTGCAGATCTCACCCTCAATGAAGAAGACGGTGAAGAGCTTGTTCGGTTGATGGCTCAACCTTCTCAAGGGGGAGGGGATGGCGTGGGAGCCAAATTAGCAGCATTAATTATTCTGGAAGGACCATGCTCCATAAGCCGGACCAAGAAATTCACGGACCAAATTGCCAGCCTTCTCAAGTCTGCAGAATTCACAGATGAAATCAACAAAAGAAGGTAGCAATTTGAAAACATTGATCATGATCCAGTTCGAAGAAGACTCAGACTAAATCCGGAAGAAGGAGACCTCAAGATGCACTTACGAATCAAAATAGCATAATGAGGTCATAAAAGTGGACCCCACCGCAATCACCGTCATCATCACCGTCGCCGCCGCCGTCGCCGGAAGTTCGCCGAAGCTCCGACCAAGTCGCCGGACTCTGATCGGAACTTCGCCGAAAAAGTTGCCGTCGCCGGTCAACGGACAGTCAAAGCCGGAACAGTGACCGGGAGCAGTGGGCCCCAGCCGGATGAGAGTTCGAAGAATTTTTGGCACACTTACGATGCCAAACAGGACCTACAACGCGAACCTAGTTTCACGTTGTAAGGGGTGTCTCGCATCGTAAGTGGAGAAGGAAGACAATGGACACTTAGCTAACCTCATTTACGGCACTAATCTCATTTACGACGCTATACCAGTATCACGTCGTCGCCTTAGCTGAAATTGCCACCTACGACGCTAACCAATCATACGATGCCGGACGAGGATCAGGTCGTAACAATGGCTCACGTCGTAGTCTGTCCAGTATTCTTGATCTTTATTTTCTCCTGTTTTAAACATTGATATACTTGTTTAAACCTTCATTTTACTTGTTTAATGGGTTTGGACTATATATGTCATCCCCAACACTTGTAACATATCCTTTGGCATATTGAATGAAATTATCATTTCTCTTACGAAAGATCACCCGAGAGCATACCCCATCTCACACACCTTTGTATGTTTGTTGGGAAACATTCATCAACATTGGCTTGAAGCTACCCTTGTTGATCATTAAACCGAGGCTCGAGTGGAAGGATTGGGTTGAGGTCAAGGTTTCTACACTTTGGTTGCTTCCCCCGATGACTCTTGTTGCGGTTTAGCTTTTTTATCCCTTTTATTTTCCTTTTCAGTTCAACATCTTCATCCCTTAATCTTCATCATCTTCTTAATCTTCCGCTTAATCTTTTTCAATCCTTATTTAAGCAAGTTAGTAACCAAGAGATCCATGGAACGGGTTTGGCATGTATAAAATTGTTAAAAAGATGCAATTATTATTTTAAGAATTAAAGGACATATATAGTTCAGATATAATATTCATGGTTTATTTTATTAAAATTAGTAGGCCACTAGTTCAATGAACCCATTAAATTTCCCTGGTGGCCATACCTCGGTAGATTACCCGGGTGGAATCCACCATTCAGATTTTACTGGACCAGGGCTATTCTCACAAGGTGATATGCAGCCATTATTTAAGCCTACTCATATAGTACAAAATTGGATCTATTACGGCTCTCAACCCCTAGTACGTTGTTATTTAATGTTGTATTTTGATTACTACTATCTTTTTAATTTGACAAATAATTACGTACCTTGTTTAGTTTGTACCAATGATATAGATTCGTTCTTTTAGATTTGTATTGTTGGAAACTTCTCTATAAGTCCAGAGGAGGTGGAAAAATATTCCTGAACTTGTTTCTTTGGGGATACGGAAGTTCCTGCAAGTGTTATAGGAGTAGGTGTTCTCCAATGTAAACCACCTTTACATGACATTGGAGTAGTTCCACTGTATATAAAATGTTCAAATGGGTTCTCACGCCTCGCCGGAAATTTTGAATTCCGGAAAACCGAAGATAGAGAAATAATTTGTTTCACCTTGAGACTTAGACGGATGTTGTGCACCTCTCCCTCTCCATGCTACATCGAGAACTGCCCAACTAAAATATTGGAACAATGTGTGAGAGTAAGCAAGTTGCTAGAATTAGATTTTAATGATCCATCACAAGATATGTTGAAGAAGTTATTGCGTAAATAGCTTATTGAGAAGATAGTTAAAATTGGTGGAGATGCGACCATACTTGATGCAGGGTTTCACTGCCCTTGATTGGGCAGAACTTAAGAGCAGGTTGGAGCTTTCATTCTTTCTTTTTATTTTCATTTTTTTCATGTATTTATTTGGGATAGTTTATTTCTTTGTACATCCACCTCTATAGATTGATTTATTGATATCTTTGCGATGGTTTGATAACAATGATTAGAAATGAGGTGGTGAAATTGCTCGAGTCTTATGGTGCAGCACGTGGACGTGCAGGGACGTCTATTTTCATATATCCTTCTATTGTAAATCAAGCCCGGACGTCTACTTCCACATACCCTTCTATTGTAAATCAAGCAAGTACATCTATTTCCACATTATCATTCTATTGTAGATCAAGGTTAGGGGTGAGCATAATATGATCCAGACTGTAAACCAAACCGGACCAAACCGTATTTTTATGGTTTGGTTTGGTTTAGGGTTTAAAAAATCATGGTTTGATTTACTGTTTTATAAACTATAAACCATACAGTTTCAAAGAAAATTTACAGTTTATAAATCATAAATCGTATAAATATTCATATATAATATTAAATATTTTTTAATATATTACTTTATAGATTTATAATTTTTAAATTAATAAATAAATCCAACTCAAAGATCCAATGACCAAATGTAGAATTAAGCGCAACTTTAAAGCTCAGATGTTCATATGACTTAAAAAATTGTAAAACCAATCCCCAATCCTAAATATTATTTACATTTGAAACTTTTGAGTTACAAATCTGAATTGTGACTTGTAAATTACATTTATTAGATATTTATATATATATATGCATGTATTATGCTCGGTTGTATCACATTAATTATTTATTTGCGAAGATTGAAGTATATTTGTGTGGTACAAACCGTGGTCTAAACCAGACCAAACCGTAAAATTTACGGTTTGGTTTATTTTGGTTTGAAATAATTAAAAATATAGTTTGGTTTGGTTTGAAAATTTAAAAACCGTTAATTCAATGTGATGGCTTGCAACTTTTATTGTCTTTTCTGATGCATTTTGTTTCTTTAGTTAGTGTTGTCACTCTCTGGATGTATCTATATGGAAGTAAATAACACTAATGATTAGGTAAAAAGTCTATATATCTTCATGGTTTGGCTTACTTTTTGTTAGAGTTGAAATGAGGATAACTAGTATGGCCAGCGGTAGAGCTGCCCTTGTTAAGTAATTATAAATAAGTCCTGCAGAATGATTAGTTTGACGACGTCCTGTATTTTTCTTGGTGCTTTACTTTTTAATTACTTATTTTGTTCATCATTTGTAGTGAATGATTTGCAGCTAAGAACTCATATGATTTATTTATGTTATTGTATATGCAGCAATTGAGCAGATACTAGAAGATGCCAAATCCGAATGGCTGAAACCCAATATTATTTCTATGATTCTTCTCAATCGCCAACAATACGCTTTTTCACATCATACCCCACAAATAAGTATGACTTATTATATGCCTTTTCACTATTTCCATTTATTAGACTCTTCTACAACTTTGAAATTTGATTTAATGAAAAAAATTGTCACCTATGTTCCGGTGCAACGTATAGCTTATAACTACATATAGTATAATTTAATTATGACTTTCACGAATTTGTTTTCTGGTGGTTCTTTCTTTCTTTTTGACAAAAATATTACACCTAACTTCCGAAAAGATGGTCTTTCGTGGTATAGTGAGTCTCGATGGGAGAGCAAGGTTAAGGGTCTCAATTATTGTAGTACTATATTTTTGTGTTCTTTGTATTTGATGTGTCCATATCATCATTTGATTTCGTGTTGTTCTGCCTTCAGGAGTTTATTATCCGGTATGCACTTGGAAAAGAGGACAACCAACTTAAGAGACGATGCTACACGCATGCTTATGGATTTAAATTTTCCCACGAACATATTTGATGAAGTTACATTTTTTATTTTGCATGTAAAGTTCCAATTGTGCTTAACCTTTTATCTTGCTAAGAAACATTTTTTTTTCTGTTGATTTCTTATATTGTAATTTCATTAGGCGTCAAATTTCAATTCCAATGATGGACCAAATTCAACCGGGGGTCACAACTCAGATCACAATCAAGATTAAAGGAAGGGACCTGATGACTATCCACCCCTTGGACCGTAGGCAGTAAATCGAACTACTGGACCACTTGGTGTGAATCAAACGGAAATAACCAGTTTTGGCGGGACATTTATTTCGGAAGATGCCTTTTCCAGAATCCAAATATTGTCCTGAAAAAAGAATGGATGTCATGACCAAACCTTCACTATTACATACGTCTAAGTTTCAAAAAGAAAAGGCCAGCACTACTTTTACTTGTTACTGAGTGACTACTTATGAACAGATTCAACAGAACCACCTTTCTTATGTAGTGGGATATTTATATGTTGCTTTAATGTTTTTGCAGTAGACTTGGAGATCCGGGCATGTGTGCTTGACATGACCACACTTCCCACAATGAAAATAAATTTGTCTAAGATTTTCATATTCTACAACAACGATACATTCTAGGAGCGAACCAGAATCCGGGAGCATTGCCGACGATCTCGCACCTCCGTTAACTACTCTAGGAGCGAATTTTCTGCAATCCGGGAGCATATCCGACGATCTCACAAATTCGTTAGCTATTCTAAGAGCGAATATTTTTTCAAGATCCGAGAGCATGGCCGACACTCACACTGAACATGGTATTCAATTTACTTCTCTCACTTTCCTAGCTTAATCTCTGAAAAACAATAGTAAAGTGTGTGCATAACCATTTGGTTTATATGTAGGATAGTTGTAATTGATTTTATACGTAAACCTAAATGTATCGAGGACTGAATCGCATGCTTATTCATGTATCTTCTCAAACCAAAATTAGTATGTATTATATGTTGAAATTACTTAATTTTCCACCCCTGATTCCTATGCATTTCTCCTCATATTTTTTTTTGTTCCTGTGAGTATGAATGATCTGTGGTTTAATTTTGACTACATAAGATTTAAATTTCAATGTTGAAGACTTAATATTACCGCACGAGAGAGAGGCTGGAAATTGAAAGTAGTGGATGCTTTTTACCACACAAAAGACTCTGCACAACTCCATTGGGTAAGTTGTGACTTGTGAAACTTTAATTTCCCAACAATCAACTGCTAAGTGGACATTATGTATTTAAGTGAAATTGTTGAATTTATGTAGAATGTTGCTGGCTTTTATTGTAGACAATATATATTTAGGTGAAATTATTGAATTTATGTAGACTGTTCCTTGATTAGTTTCTGACTGGTTCCGATCTCAACTGGAACCGTCCAAACCGGCGGTTCCAGTTCGAACCGGAATTGGACAGTTTCATATGATCTTCCAAAACCAGTCTGCCACCAATAAGATATGACCTCTACATCCCGCCAGCATTTGAAAGTTCTACTACCTCCGTCTCAACATTATTGTTACAGAGGGTTTTTTTCACTATTCACTGTGTCTCGGCTTGCGTGTCGAAAGCCAATGTAACAAAAACAATGAGACGGAGGAAGTATTTGATTCACACCAAGTAGTTTGGTCGCTCTATTTACTGCCTGATGACTGAATATTTATTAGATCTCTATCTTGAATCTGGATTGTGATTTGAATTGTGACCCCAATTGAATTTGATCCAACATCGGAATTTAAATTTGAGGCCTAATGAAATTACAATAAAAGAAATTAATAAGGATATTGTTGGAACCTAGTGTCCAAACCATCATTATATGAAAAAACATATATTAAAAATGAAGACAATTCATAGACATATACGAGTTATCAACCATTCCATAATTTGGGGTTTTCTATCAGAAACAAAATTTATAAAGTAATAGAGGTTGTGGGTTCAATCGAACCGGCGGTTCCAATTGAACCGCCAGTTTTGATCCGATCAAAAACCGGATTGATTTGGCCAATTTACGGTTGAACCAACGAAATTCTTTTTAGTTATTTTAAATAAAATTAATAAGTATAAAAAGAAAAGAAAAATCAACCGTTGGTTTTGGCTATAAAAAATCTATAGGTTTTATATTAAATAAAAAATTAAAAAATCGTGTGAAGGTTTGTCTGTTCGGGAAAAATGCGAAACTTTACTGGACAGACTGAGGCCGGTTCGATTAAGGTTTCGGTGGGAGACATTCGCCTTTTTCCAGCCCCATAAAAACTTCCAGTAAATCCACCTTAACAGTTCCCCAAAACTTCTTAAAGAATCCCATATTAAAGTCATTGGGGCCGGGGGCCCTGTTACCGTCACAACTCCACACCGCATCCCGCACATCCTCCTCTGTAAAATTACACACCATCCATCTCCTATCATAATTCCCCACCTTAGCCAGCCCCAATTCTTCAAAACTGAACATGTCATTCCTGTTGTTGTGGAAAGATTTCTTGGAAGAATGAGAAAGCACCTTCTTTAATTGTCTGCGGATCGTCTACCATAACTCCATTAATTTTAATCGCACCAATGTGACATCTCTTCCTATTCAAAGATGTCACTGCATGGAAGAATCTTGTATTTTGGTCACCCTCCTTAATCCACCTAATTCTGGACTTTTGAAATCATCTTCTTTCCTCTGCCAGGAAGAGTTTCTTCAACTCCTTTTTTTTTCAAACCATTCCATCGAGCCTCAGCAGCTATTCCACTGTCATACAGATTATCTTCCAATGACTCAATTTCTTCCATCAATTACTTAATCTTCTTTTCTAGGTCCAATGCCCCATAGCCATCCCAAACCTTAATTATACTCTTCAGCTCCCTCAACCTGCCGAAAATGTTATTACCTCTGTTGGACCTGATAACTCCCTACGCCTGCTTTATTAAATCCCTAAATCCACCCACATCCATGCAATAGCTATAAAATCTAAATGGCTTTGGCCCCCATGCCTTCTCTTCTATCTCCAAACTAACCGGATAGTGGTTCGAAAGAACCAATTCGTATCTCTTTTGGATAACAGTCTCTGTTAAGTGCATCCACCCCGGTGATAGTAGAAACCTATCCAACCGACTACAGGCTCTACCCCCTCCCAATCCATGTAAATTGCCCGCCCTCCATTGGTAAGTCGATCATCCCCAACTGGTTAATGAACTCGCGAAACTCTTTAGTGGATCCCAAGTCCTCACTAACCCCTCTTCTTTCGCCCTCACTCCCCACTGCATTAAAATCTCCTGTTAAACACCACAACTCCCCATTCGACACATCCAATTTTTGAATAAACAGATGCCAGAACTCCCATCTCTCTCGCCTATCATTTGGGGCATGTACACAGATTAAGTTAACCTCTCTATCAATATCACCAATCCTAACTTTTACCCAAATGAACGAGTGTGTCGTCTCTATAACTCGGCTCTGGCAGCAGTTCTCATCCCACATCACTAGGAGTCCTCCAGCATTACTAATTGCGAGCTAGAAACAAAACTTACAATGTTTCGACCCCCATATTCTATAAACCATACAGTCTCTAATTTTTTGTTTTCTGGAAGCAAACTATAGTTGGCATTGTTTTCTTACACAGCCACATCACTACTCTGCGCCTCACCTCACCATTCAAACCTCTCAAGTTACAAGTAATTATCTTCATCTATATCAATATATACTAGACACCAAACCCCACTTAAAATTCTTTAGCTAGCTCCTCCCTCACCAAATTTGCTGCCATCTCCCTTCCCAATTTACACCTCAAGCCCAACATCTCGGCAAGGTCCAAAATCTCCTCCGCCTCCGAAAAATAGATCAATTTGATCCCCTCCTTCAATCAGACTGTTGTGAATTGAAGCCTCGCAAAACCATCCTCCCCCGATAACTCCTCTCCTAGTCCCCCTGTACTCCTACCACTTTTCTGATTGACGCCCCTTTCTACCCTTCTTCTTACCCCTCCGCCTCGGCCCCTTGTTCCCCCCCATTACCTTTGCTAGCGCCTCCTTCACAGCCCTAAGCTCATCTACCCTATCTTGCTGCAGCCCCACTTCCGATGTCTCACAATCTGCCTCCTTTACCGGTTCCAATCCCGCTCTCTCCACCGCATCAGTTCCATCATCCAATTCGTCCCCCTCTCTCCTCTGAATTCCCATCCTCTCCTCCCTCTTGGCCTTTCTCCCTTCTTGAATGATTTTCTGATTCACCCCATTAGACGATTCCGCTATGTCGAAGCTCTCACCCCCGCCTCCGACATTTTGAGTCTCTGGCACTAATTGCACAGATGTTTCCCTCTCTGTTATAATTGGGCCATTCGGTCCACCATTTTCACTATCAGAATTACTTCTCTTATTACTAACAAACCCCAGCCCAACACTCCTAAGCCAAAGGCCCAATGTGTTGGACTCACACTGAACACTACCTAATCCAATATCGGCTCATTTTCCAAATTACACTCCTTATTATACTCTACACTACCCGCTGGACTCATCAAGTCTCCAGATGCCAGTTGTTCACCACCTCTGTCCCTGCAAGCAGCAGTCGCCATGTCATCATTGGTTTTGGAGCCCGTCACCTTTATGTTTAACTCGTTCCCATGCAACTCCTGTTGTGATCTTTCCAATTCCCTAGGCATGTTGATCCCGGACTCTCGAAGGCTTATCTTCTCCGACCGAGCACCGGCCTTCCTCTTCTAATCTCTATCCTCCGGTGGCCCTGTATGCCATACCTCCCTTGACTCGTCCGCCACGGCCACCGGTTCATAATAATTTACCACTATCCTGACTATTGAATGATGCCCACTATTTGAATTTTAAGCTCCAAGGGAATCCTCGTTTCATAATTCAATGCGACCAGCAATCTCGCCATGTCCAACTTCGTTCTTTCTCGTGTTTCCCTATCCATTTATATAACCCTTCCCCACCCTTCAACCATCCTTCGGAAAATTTTCTCCCCCAAGGCTGCGTACAGCACCCCGAAGACATACACCCACACTAGATGTTTTCTGGCCATAATTCCAGTATCCCATCTCCTTTTCCACTCAATAAATTGTCTATCCCTCTGATCCGATATGTATCTTTCCTTTAACTCAGAACTATTAAAAACAGTGATCCGATATGTATCTTTCCTTTAACTCAGAACTATTGAAAACAGCTAGCACCATGTGCCCTCCTCCATAAATCACCTATTCGCATTCATGATATTATCTAAACAGCAAATCCTGAAATTCCAATAGCACTTTCAAGTTCCGCAATTCGGCCACCGCCGACCGTTGGAGCCACTCCAGGTCACTATCTACTGTTTCAAGTTTCATTAATCCCCCTCTTCCGCCCGCAGCTTTTTCCGGCCTCCAGCTACCCTTTGCCACTTCTGCATATGTTCTTTCATCTCCCCAAGCTGAATTAGACTTTCCGAACCCACTCGATATACCCCTCTCCTCCATGCTGCATCTTTTTCTGATCGGTCCTCTCCTTCATTGGGAGAGTTTACCCTCCGCCTCTAAATTCCGTCTTCTAGGGTTTGCCCGATTCACCCTCAACATCCTACCAAAACATTCACTTCCATGCATCCTCTCTATAATCATGTCAACCTCTCTATTGCTACTAAATTGAAAGAATCTGAATTTATAGCCATTCTCCGGCCACTCCCTCCTCGGAACAAACCAGTCTCTAACCTTTGCCACCTTATCAATATCCTTTAGGATCTGTCCATTTGGTACCCCAACAGGGATATTCCCAACAAATACCGCAGCAAGATATCTACGGAAGAAATTCCTCTCTCCATCAGGCTTACTCCTCATTGGCTTCTGCCTCTGTGGCCCGAGCATATACTTCTCCCCCCTGCGCCGTGTATCCTCTCGGCCTCCATGTCTACCAGCAGCTCCTTGCAAAATCCAACCTCCTCTATCAGTTGTTTGCATTCCACGCGAACTCTCCTGAGCTCCACCAAAATTCGTCATTTTTCCAGCAACTCCTTAACTATTCATCTCAGCTACTTTTTATCATTTAGCATTTGAAATTACCTTTACGTGATGGTAATAGTGGACAAGAACTATGTTGGTGTTGCCCCATGAAATAGAGATGAATCGGGCTATAATAAATGAAGTTTAGTCGAAATGAAATGTTGGCGATATTTAAACTCATTAAGCTACAGAAAAAAAAATGTCAAAATGGTGCCGTAACTTTGTTAATTTTCCAATTTGGTGTGATATTTTGGAGTTTTCTAATTTGGTGCCATAGCTTTCCTAATGTCTCCAAAATGGTCCCATCGGGCCTCAATCACCCCAATTTGCTGACATGACACGAGATTAGTGTAAATAATTAATTCAATTGTGTCATGTGAGTGCCACGTAAGTATTGGCCGGGTCGACCTACACATGTTGATACTTTCTGACCCATTTGTTGAGTGGTAAGGAGACCACTAAATTAGAAATATGGTTAGAAATTATTGTGTCAGTACTATAATTAAATTAATTATTTACTATCTAGTGCCACAACAAATTAGGGTGATCCAGGTCCAAATGGGATCATTTTGGAAGACATTAACAATGCTTTGGCACCAAATTAAAAAGGTTCAAAATTATGGTACCAAATCAAAAAATTGACCCATTTTGAACCTTGCATTAGGGATAGGACATGCAGACAAGTTGTTTCACTGAATTAGGGGAGTTTTATTCAAATTTCAAACCAATGATGTTATCTAGAACCACTCATTGGTTACTCATACCAACTTGCTCGGTTTCTTGTTCGAGAGAAGGTACTCGAACCATGCTTTGGGTACTCAAACCCCTGTTTTATTATTTTTTTTACTAGTATTAGGTAGGGGTGTCAATTTTGGACCGGATGCAGTTTTGGATTTTTTGGATTTAGTTGTTTTTGGTCTCTCTAATCCAAAATTCGACCTAAAAATTTTCAGGTCTTGTTCGGGTTTGATATTTCAAGTTCATTTCGGGTTTCGGGTCGTGTTCGGGATTACAGATTTTGTGTTATACCCTATTAATACCTAACACAAACACGACCCGAACCTGTGAAACTTGAAACACGACCCGACCAACCTGACCGAAACACGATACGAACACAACCCGAAACCTGAAATTGACACCCTAGTATTAGGCTTATCCAATTTTAAAATCTCATTGGGCTTATGTACAGCAACAATGGACTCCAGTCTCCCCACCCACCAATTTTGGGTTTTCAATAATTCGGATCCTGAGTACAAAAATTGCCTAATTACTTATTGGTACTATTAATAATTAACTAGCCCATTACTTATTTGGTATTCTTTTCCCCGAAATAAATATTCACAAAATAATAATAACACGAGTTTTAAAATTTTTCATTGTTTACAGGGAATTTTTTTTTTTGGGAAATGTATCTTAGCTTTAAAATTCACTAAATCAATTAATTAAGTGAATATTAAAAAGAAAATAGTAAGATAGAATAGCCATAAGAATCCGTTATAATGTCAATTTTAGTAGCCATATAATTAATCATTGAAAGGAGAACATGATGCCAATTACCAGATAGTACATAATTAAAGTGCATGCACATGCCAAGAATATATTAAAAAAAAAAATAAAATTAAAATATACACAGAGCTATTGAGCTAAGTACTAGTAATTACCATTAATGAAGTAGTTATGGATTCATTTTCCATTCTTGAGCATTGGTCAAACCCCAAACTCATGTGATCACATGAATTCTCCATGTTTTTCTCCCAATTTAGTCACAATAATATATTGTGTATATATATATATATATATAAAATTAATACTCATTCATCTACCACCACATTCCCTGGGACGACATTAATTTTATACTATACTTTCAAGGCGCATTCAGTTATTACAGTTAAGGGGTTAGTTGCATTTTAAAATTATTACCAAAATCTTTGTTTGAAATACTCCTACTACACACACACACGCACACACACACACATATATATATATAATAATTATGTTTTGTAATTGAATGAACCTTGTTCTTGGAGAACCAATTAACCTGCAGGGAACCTTTAATGTATGTATACCAGATTTCAAATTCATGGGTTTGTTCTTTGGATATGAAGTGATTAAGGACATAATAATATTTTTGTTCTTACGCATGAAAATCTAGCTTTATTTTATTGCTTTGAGACCAAGCTTCAGGCATGTCTTAATACAATGTACTACTATATGAATACATATATAGCATCTGATGAATTTTTTAGGAATATGTGTCTGAATCCCCAAAAAGTGTGCACATAAATTTAAAAAGGAAAGAAAAAAAAAATGTCTTCACAAATGCTCATTTGGATGTTTTATTTACTAAAATCGCAACTAAAATTTTGCAACTTGATGATGCTTTAGGATTGGTGACGAGTGAACAGAAGAGGTTTAATTTTATAAATAAACTATTTTCAAATATAAGGTTTTAGCATCAACATAAATTAAACTCCACCCCTCCCATTTTTAATACTACATTTTTCATTACCATCAACATTATAAACTAATTATAATCAGCTTATAAAAATTATCAGAAGATTAATTAATTATCTAATCGTCGCACCCCTCCCATTGGTAGTTTATACAAATTTATTTACCTATACATACATAAATTGAATTTGGACAGAAAAATGGTAGGAAATTATAAATTCATGTGGCACTCACTAATTAAGGGCGAGATTAAAATAAATTAATTAATGGACACTGCATTGAAGTTTGTAGTAGAATTTTTGGTGTTGAGAAGTTGGCAACACAAGGAGGATTTAACTCCCACTGGTTTTAGCCCCAGCACATGATTATTTTCAATAATAGAACATTGTTCTTAAAAATAACTATGCATAAAATAAATAAACAAAAAAGGGTGTGGTTGGTTAACCCATGGGTTACTAATCCACCTTATTTATTATTTATATACATATATTTATTATATATACTAAAAATAATTGAACATATTAAAACTTTACCCTAAATAACTAAACTCAATTGGAAAATGCACATATCTAGATTGGCTCATATTATACTATATCATATTTCATAAATAAAATGTCTTTAATTAATTTTCAAATCTTGTCTAGTGACCTAGCTCATTAACCGAATCTGATCATTGAAAAGAGTGTCTAATAATCAATGTGGAATTATTAATCAAAACTCATGCGAGCATGCATATTACGACATTTGAATTAATGTTTTTATTGTATTTTTATTTACTTTAATTCTTTTCAGAAAAGTGCAAGAATTAAATCAATTATTTTGTCACTCCCCCACACATGTTCTTTCTCAATTATGTGACATCTCTTTTCTTGATATCATCCTTTAATTAATAATATTATCATTTTATATATATATATATATATAACTACTCTAGTTTTGTTTGATGATAATTGGTAGCCATTAAAGATTACATTACTTTGAGGGTGTTCATTTTTAGTGATAATATTGATTAATTAATTCATAAATAATAGATTAATTAATTCCACCCAATTAGATGTGAGTGTGACTATTTATCTCTATTCTAGCATAGTTATCATGGATCATTGATCAATTAATGACTATAATTATTTAAAATGAACCTGTAATAAGATTAGATTAACAAAGTAAATATTGCTTGAATGGAAAAGATAGGAGCGAAAATGAACTTAATTATATAAATACTTTCTGATTAGGTCACAAAAATAGGATCGGAAATGAACTTAATTATATAAATACTTTCTGATTAGGTCACAATGTGACCGTCACATGGTAGATAGTACTATGGTATCCAGTTCTGTACGTGTAGCTCCTGTTTTGACCAAAAAAAGAAAAAGAAAAAGAAAATAGAATTTCACATATTTTACGTTAATTTACGTATTTTTTCTTTAAAAATAAAAACTAAAAAAAATGATTGAGTGAGTTGTTTTTCAATATTTTTAAAATTAATAACTTCAATAAAGTGTTGCGGGAGATTAATGATGATCCATCATTATATTGATTCCCAAGAAACTAACCAAATCTCAACATGTATTCTTTAAGTAATTTTAAATCTTGAATATACAAATTCCTATCATTGATTATAATTATGACTTAATATTAGTCAAATAGGATCATGCAAAGGTTCTTCCCACCATGAAATAAAAATCTAAACTAAAATTTTATTTCTTTTAACTTTAATGATGATCATAATTAGGATATACCGATATAGTATATAGTTTTGGAAATGTAATTTGTAAATCAATCCAAAAGTTTTATATCTGACCAAAACGATCTTATTTGCCTCCATGTGATCTCCCACTAAACTAATAATCAAATAAAAATAATTATAAACAGCTCTTCAATATACTTTTTGATGAAGTGGATGCATGAGCAAATACATCCACAATATATATAGTTTTGGAAAAGGAAAAAAAAAAGTTGGTACTTATTTATAAATAAAAATATAAAATGAAGTACGACCAGATTAGTTATTGATTAGCATATAAAAAAGGTGACTTAGTTAATGGGACAAAAAGCTAAGCTAAATCTTAATGGGGCCTAGCTAGAGCAATATAATCATGCATGGGTTTAAGTTCATTTTTAATTATTATTACAAGTGGTTAGCAGATTATTTTATGACGAACTACTTAAAGGTTCTTTGACCAAGGACAGAGATAAATTACTAATACTACTACTTTACTATTTAAGGAAATTAAACTCTGCCGTGGGTTTGGCTTAGTTATAATTAAGGCCTTCTCCAGTGGTCCTACCCCCACTCCAGGTATTTAGGTGCCACGTCAGCGCCACCTCAAAAGTTAAATACCTCTACTTAAATACCCAACTCTTCTCCCAACAACAATACCCAAAAAGTAGGTATTTAAGGGACCCACCTACTATTATATTTATTATACTATTCATATTTTAATTTATCAATTATAAAAAATAATTTAATTTTAAATTAATAATAATTAATATTTTTAAATTATTTTAATTATTTAATAATTAATATTTTTTTTTTTGCTTGACCATTTAAAAAAATTAAAATGGTAGAACTGCTATATTTGGGAAGAGGACAAAAATTTTAATAGCTGAAAAATTTAAGTCTTCTAAAAAATTAAAGCAAATAAAAAATAAAAAAAACAAATCAAAAGATTAAATGAAGTGGATGGACCGCACTATGGCCCAACAAAATTAAAAAAAAAAATAAAAAAGTCTGCTACAGCACGTCTTTCAATGCTAAAAACTGGGGTAGCAAATTTGCTACCCCATTTACTACCCCACTACTTCCCCAATGGTAAAATACCCATTTCCCAGGTATTTGCTTTTTCCAACTCATCAAATACCTCATCTAAAACCCACCGTTGGAGTGGGCCTAAGCAAAAGGGGAAAAAGGTGAAAGAAAGGGTTTAAAGGAAGGTTTTTCATGTTAATTATATATCTTGGTGCCTCCCATGTTCGTAATTCTTGAATCTTGCATTCCCTAGCTAGCTAGTTTAATTATATTGCAGTAGCAGTACAGCAATTAAATTTATATACTACTACTGTACATATTAAATCCATCGATCATCATCAATCACTTGCTTAGCTTCCATATTAATGAATGAACTTATGGTTCCTCGGCTCGTCTTCCTAATTAACTTGGGATAAACAAATCCTGCACATACAGTGTTGGATTGGCGAGCTGATGTAGGGGTTTCAAATTAAATTTGTCGTCACATATGTTTGTCCATTTCATATATACATCTGGACATATATGTTTGTCCACTTTTCCACTGTTATATATAGTAGTAAGTACTCACTCTGTTTCTAAATAAGTGTAACATAAAGAAATTACACGGGATTTAATATAAGGAACAAAAGTGATTTAGTGGAAATTTTTTTACCTTTAAAAGTATTCTATATATTGGTTATGTAACATTTATTATGAAACACTCAAAAAAGGAAAGTGTTACATTTAAAAAGAAACGGAAGAAGTATAAAATTATGATTGATGTAGATCGATGAGCTGTGAACCAAGACTAGAGTTAGAGTGCATCTTCCAAGAACCCCGCCCCGCCCACAAAATCTTTTATTATACGGCTTACCATTTAATTTTTTTTTGGGAAACCCGCGGGATTCATCCTACTATTAATACTGTTGGGCTTACCATTTAATTTGAACCCGCGGGATTCATCCTACTATTATATACTACTCCCTTCGTATCATACTTACTATTTTTTTTATATTCCATCATAAATGTCTTTTTTTATAAATAAAAATAATTTTGCCCTCCAAAAATTATGTAGATCCCATCATATACTCATAAATCAATTTTATCTTAATTCTCATGCCCAACAGTAATATACTCCCTCCGTCCCACCACACTTGTCCTGTTTGACTTTTTTATACTGTTCATTGTTCAGCTTTGACTCGACTTTATTTCAAGTATATATTTAGAGAAAAATAGTCAAGTTGGGTCTTGTTAGAATCGTATGATCATGTAGTTTTATAATATATATTTTGCATAATTTTTCATTGAACATGTTTTGAGATATTAACAGTTGAAAAAGTGCATTGGATTGTGTGCAAAAGTGAAACAAGACAAGTTAAATGGGACGGAGGGAGTAAGACAATTGTAATGAGACGGAGGGAGTCATATATATATATATATATTGCTTGCAACTAAAGTGATGTTTTAGATATCATAATAATAATAATAATAATCAATAGTATACTATATAAATATTACTATATTATATTGGTGGCAGTGGGAGTGCGCAAGTAAGTGAGCGTGATGAGCTGATATATACTACTATATAGATGCATGCCGCTTTTGAGGAATTTATCGGATGCATGCATGGCATGGGGGCATGGGTGAAATAATTAACTAATTATATACTATATGAAGGGGTTGGGGACCTACCCTAATGGTCAAGTCTCCATTCTCCCAACCATAGGTTGGGTTCGATCTCCACCCGGCCCCCCTATCCCTCTCCTTTCCCTTTGTAATTTGTGTGGTTTGGGTCCCGACACATGAATGTCACTGTTTACCGAAAAAAAAAATTATATACTACTATATGAAACCCTAAATTAAATTAAAGTAGGTAGCTTTTTGAGCTATGGGTATATTATAAGTACTACTACTTTATATGGTAGTAAAATAGGGAATAGGCCCGTACGTCCCCCAACTACAACTCATCTATATATACTTACAACCTAACCTGCACCGCACCCTCACACTGATCACACCACCTTTGCATAATCTTTTTCCTTTAATTTATCATATACTACATTGCAATCATTAATCTCAACTTTATATATATATATATACTTACATAATTACATTATTGTGTTCAGACCTCGGATCCACACAAGTACAATTGCAAAGACAAATTGAACAATACAAATCTATATACTACTATATACGTACTATATAAGAGAGGTATATATGTGCATAATAATGTAAGTTTTGTGGAGTATTATTAATTAATAATATAGTAAATGGGAATTGAAAATTCAATTAGATTATATATATATTGTGGGCTGTGGCGGGTGTCTCTCAAATTTCAAAGCAAGGTTGTCATTGGAAGTGCTAGTATAGGCAGGCAGGCAATATGGGGATGTTTGGGAGTCAGCAGATCCACTAGCAGATAGCAGATTCGGAAAGAGAACTGTGAGAGGATATGCTCTTCCAATATGCTATATGCTACCAAATATGCTTGCTCCCAAACATACTCTATATGTAAGTACAATTGCAAAGTTGCTAAGATTGTTGCATGAAAAGAAGAGAGCCCAACTCATATATCTATATATGTATATATATTTATATATATATAGTACTAGTACTAGTTATATAGTGGGGGTTCCATTCCATGCACATCGCAGCGCATGCATGTGGCAGTGGCGCCCTCTTTCTTATCTTATCGATCCCCCCATCTTTTAGTATTTCCTTACCTATCTATATATCTTCTTCTCCTTGTATCTATATATATGTTATACTACTACCTCCGTTCCTATATAAGTGCACATTTTGGAATTTGGCACTGATCATTGATAAATTTTAATTCGACTTTTTAATATATATAATTATATAGGATAAAATAAATCAAGTGAGATTTTGTTGGATTTGTCTAATCGCATAGATTTATAATATCAAAATTTCATAATATTTACTTGTATGCAATTTTAGTTAATAAGAATTAAAAATGTGTATTGAATTGCGTGAAATATGGGTCCATAGTATTTTAAAAGGAACGGAGGAAGTATATGTTTTACTACTACTACTTTTCCATCTTCAATTCCATTATTTGGTTATTTCCACACACACATCTATGATCTGTTATGATGTTTTTCTTCTTTTTTTTTCAAATAAATTAACTTCCTATGTTAGGCATGTTCTACTTTTTCTCCGATCCCTAATTAAAAAATACTACGTATAAGATTTGTTTCACTTAACTTTAATCCTTTCAGCGGACGTGGACTTAGTCTAGTGATCAAGTTCTTTGACTTCCAATTAACCTTTAGATTTGGGTTTGATTCCTCATCTGACCCATATCCCTCCCCTTTGTCCCTTCGTAATTTGTGTGGCATGTCCTCTCATCACACATTCCCTATCTGTATAGGTTGTTCAGAGAAAAAAATAAAAATAAAAATAAAAACTTCAACCTTTTCTATATGTATGTATTTATTTTTAATTGATGTGACAAATTAAAATTCCGACATAGGGTCGGTTTGTTCTGGACACAGAGTTGTAGCTGTGGCCGGGGAGCTGTAGTTGTCAGTTTTATTTAAATGTTAGATACAACTAGTTGTAACTGTTATAAAATTTATAAAATGATATAAAATGGTGAATATTTATGTAGACTATGGGCAGGGGCAGATCTAGGATTTTTTATTTGGTAGGTCAATTATCATCAATAATTAATACAAATAATTTTAGTATATAATTATTGTATAATTAGTAAAAATTAAATTTAAATTAATAGAAATTAAAATGAGATACTATTACTTCAAAATAAATACAATATTTCAAAACTGAGTTTTTATATTTGGAATTATTGTATAATAACATCTTATCAATATTAACACTCATAAACAAATATCATATATCTTCACTTTGGAAGATTAAGTTAGATAATAAGTAACTTTATTCAACATAATCTCATATATGTTCATTTCGTATGATTAAAATACATTATTAATCATGAAGCCAGTGTTTTTCTTAATGGTTAAAACATTGAAATAAAACCTGAAATTTAGGGCAAAGATCCAAAGTATAATTCTTGTAAGAGTTGTAAGACGAGAAAAATAAAAATGTTAAAATAACACATAGGCTAAATACCATTAAAATTTTAATTGGATTCCGCAAATGACTATGGGTAATGGGTTGTTTATTGGGTTAAAATTATAATTGGACATAAATAAGATTGCTAGCTTTTTTTTGAACGCTAACATAGGTAGCTTCTATTTGTATAGTTTCAAATTATAGCTACAGCTTTCAAAAGCTAATGTACAGATCGGAACTATAATTTTAATATAAAATCAAAAGCTCCCAAAAACTCATAAAAGTTGTGTGTAGAACAAACACATAGTAGTTTTAAACTAATGGGCATGAGACGGAAAAAAAAATAAAAAGAATAAATAAATAAAATATTAATGGGCATGTGCATTAGGACAAGGGATATGGCTTGAGTGCAGCCAGCTGCATATGCAGCCACACAAAAATGATGTATACTCTTCTTCCAATGATGTGGTCCCCACAATTCTTATTTTTGGCAAAAAAATCCCACCTTTCACGTTTTTATTAAATATCAATCTCTAGAAGATTTTATGTCCAGATTTTGTATACTATAATATTTTGTCTAGAAAATTTATTTCCCACAATCACTCTCATACACCACCGTTAACCCCTCTCTCTCTCATCAATTGGGTTTTCAATTCGAGCACAAAAACTGCCTTCGTAGTTGAATTCCTTAACCGCCACAGCACCGGCTGGTGGCCTAGCTGTCGGCATCGCACACGGAGGGTGTACACTCGCCTGTAGGCGTCTCGGACGAGGGTGTTGTTCTTGTTATTCCAATGTTTGTTTACCCTGATTAGTTGGTTAATCAGCGCTAACTTTTGTATTATTGGATTCTTTTCTTTGTGTGTTTAGTTGCTATGAAGTGCCACCAATGATGTGAGTTTTGAATGTGATTGAAGAATTCGATCGAGATCTTTTTGTGTGTTCTTGTCCCTGGGATGGGTTTACTAGCATAATTTGAATCCTTTTCTTTCATTTTGCTTTAAATTTCTTCGTAGGATGTGTAACTCTCTGGGTAACCCTTTGTATTAGTTTTAGTGTTTTGAATTTGATCATGGTTGTAATTTTAAGTATCTTAGTTTGTAACCATGGTCTGTAGTATCTTTTGTGTGCTTTATTTCTTTTTGACTTTCACACTATGTGATTATGGTTGGGTGATTCATGCTGAATTTGCTCAAAGATAGGAAAAAGGGGATCTTTACCATGGGCTTTGTTTTGTGTGTGCAAATGATCTCTCAAATTAGTGAAGTGATGTATGTGGGGTTGCCATTGATGAGGGGCAGGGTGTATGTGATGTCTATATATAGAAAACTGATATTTGCATTCATAGATATGATGTGTGCTGAATATGTGATGATTATGTAGAAATTTAATTGATTTTTTTCTTCACTTTTTCTATATTAATTTTTGTTTATCTTTAAATTAAAATTTTATACTTCTATTATTGTTATTGTTGAAGATAAAATATGTTAGTTGTCTAATTTGTCTTAATTGTGTTAGGATTTAAAATGGCAATTATATATTGTTTCAAAAAAAATTGAATTTGTTATGTGCTGGACTACTAGTAATAAAATAGTTTTGGAAAGTTCTTTATGGGTTACCTACTACAAAAAGTGATGTTTGCATATAGAGAAGTGATGTTTGCGTTTATATATATGATGTGCGTTGAATATTTTATGATTCAATTTCACATATAGACCGATTATATTTTATTCTTGTCTAATTTCTCTTAATTCCATTACATCCATCATATATCCTGTTAGTATCCTCCTCCCTGCCCAAAAGCTTCCAATTTCTATACTATTTGCATATAATTGTTCTTTCAATGGAAATAATTTGAACATTTAAACTTGAAGACCCTAAGCATTGGCGATATTCTTTTATTGCACTTGTTTGTTTAATCATAACATGTTGTGTAAGATTCTGATGCCCAATGTGTATTTATTTGGTTAATATATATTAGTTTTGGTTCTCTGTTTGATGCTTTCATAGTGCATGTACTTTAAGTTCTAATATGTTTATGTTTAGAAATGATGTTTACGTTCTAATATATGATGCTGCCAACAACGTAGGTGGTGTGCTTGGTTCCTTATCTGAATTACCGCAGGAGGACGACATGGGACGGGAGGAACCTGATGAGGAACCTTCTCAAGTACGCATGGGCAACATTTTTCAATAAATGTAAATTTATTTACACAAATAAAATTATAAGTTATCAAAACATAACTTTAATTTTTTTATGGGGTTGTGGATGATGGGGATAACAGTATGTGATGTGATTTGCATGAGAAATGATGGTTGTGATCAGATAAGTGATGTTTATGAGCATTGCGACGGCGACTGATAGGTGGGAGGATTATGTGATGAGCATTTCTCTGTAAATTATGCCTCTGTTAGTGTTGGGATAGTGGTTCCAGTGAAATTATGTTCGGATGATGTTTAAATATGTAGTTCATGAGCTTACCTGTTGAAGACATTCTTTTGTATCATGTGTATGTGTGCTACTGTAGGTTAACGTTGTTGGGGTCATTGCTGGAGCCCCATAGAGGACACCATTTCTCGATTTGACATATCGGGATCCACCGCTGCAACATTTACACTCATCGGAAGGCAAGGCATTCAAATCAAGTGTCGGACTATCTGGGGAGAATGGTATTCGATGGCAGCTAATGCAGGAGAGCGAATTAGAATAAATGTTCACGGTAATTTTTAAATCATCAATCTGGATGCAAATGCAGTGGAGATTTGAATGGGATTAGATAGATTTTAGGGATAGATTTTAATGGATTATTGTTTAAGATAGATTTTATTGATTATTTTTTTGAGAGATTTTACTGATTATTTAATTAAGGATATGATTTTAAGGATTAGATTTATTCCCATTTTTGTGGAGATTTGAAGCGGTTATGAAGAATAATCAAATGCATCATTTTTTTGGCCTCCTCATCATTTTCTGCATATGCAGGCAAAGACAATGGCTGTATGCTAACTCAACTGTAGGACAAGTATTGAATTTGACGTGGCATCATTTGCATTTATTTCTCGAAAATGATTTTTTTAATCTATATTTCTTTTTAATGACACATGAAAATTTTATATTGAAATTTGATGAAATTGTTTATCTATATTTGATGATTTTTTTTATCTATATTTGTTTATCCCAAGCGATGAAATTTGATTATTTTATTGCAATTGATTCTTGATGTGAATAATAATTAAGGTAACAAAAATTTTAAAGCAATAATATATATAGGAAATTATTAATTAGCACAGTATAATTGTGTGTTGGAGTATAAACATAAGATTGTACGTATCTATCAAACTGATAAGAAAAAGTGCTATAAACGAGCCATAAATAATACATTTGATCTTCGAAATATTTCCCATTATGATCGAGATTATTTGAAATGATAAAATAGTAAATTTACGAGTTATAATTTTTTTTTATATATTTCAGAGACACACATATATTTCAATGACAAAAATATTATCATCAGTTTTATGTTTATCATTACTTTTAAGTGTTATGTCTTACAAAATGTTTATGTGATGTCACTGGATTACATGATAACATTGTTGACATAATTACGTTAAAGAAATGTTTAAATTCATATCCCTACCATATTCTATATAGACTGTCGCTAAAATGATCATATTCTTACCATTGAAATGGTTTTGCCCCGTTGGTAAAATGATCTGTCATTATATATTATGACAGTCATACTAATTTTTAAATTTATGTAACCATAGGATATTTTTCAATAATATCTCTTCTACTGGGTTGAGGACTTACCCTAACGGTCAAGTCCATCGTCTCCTAACCATAGGTTGGAGGTTCGATCTCCACCCGGCCCCCTATCTCTCCCCTTTATTTTCCTTTGTAATTTGTGTGGTTTGGGCTCCCACACACCTTTGCCGATATATGAGTGTCACTGTTTACCAAAAAAATAATATCTCTTCTACTTAAGTCCTAATTAATTATATTTTTAAATTTTTGAGCTAATTAATAACATTCCTCGTGTATATAATTCAATATCTCTTCTACTTAAGCCCTAATTAATTATATTTTTAAATTTTTGAGCAAATTAATAACATTCCTCGTGTAGTCGTGTATATAATTAAATCACTCTACTTTACACTTTTCAAACTATATTATTTTTAATTTCCGAACACACACACACACATATATATATATATTTCTATCACCTAATATATATATATAAATATATATTTCTATCAATATCAATTTGGGGCGGAGGGTTGGGGACTTCCTACCTAATCTCCTATCCATTCCTTGTAATTTGTGTAATGGGCTCTTACTATTCTTTTTCAGTTTTTCTCAGGCTATGGATACTTTAAAAAAAAAAAAAAAAAAAAAAAAAAAAAAAAAAAGGGGAAGCGGGACAGAAATTAATAACTACTATGACGATGCTTTATAAAAAGGAATAAAAATAAGAAAAAGAAAAACAAAATATAAAACATTATACGATACGATTCTGTGAATTGAATAGCAGTCCCCATTCCCAAAGTTGTCCACGTTCACGTGGCCTTCACAAGCGTTTTTTATTACTAATATTTTTGTCATTTTCGTTGTGTGTAATTCTACTTCTAGATATTTAAAATATAAATTCATAATATATATAAACGAACTACATACATGAATCATGATTCATGAATACATCAATCTATCTATAACTAATATATTATTAAAATTTTATTATGAAACTATTCAAGTTGATTTCAACCTAAGACTTACAACCATTAGTTGGTTCATTCAGTGATGATTGAGGTTAAAAAAAAATACCTCAGTGTGTACATTGTGCACTATTCTCAAGTTCAAAATTATGTTTTTCAAATTAAATTTCTAAAAAATCCTCCTTAAATTAAATAGATATAAAACAATAGGTGATGAAGTATTAATTAAGTAATTGTTTTTTATTTTATATGTTAATAGGGATAAAATGTAATGTTTAAAGGGGGAAAAATTAAAAAAAATCACGCTCAATATATCAATTTCTTCATCTTACACTTTAGTAATTTTTGAACCAAAAATACATCAAAACTATTTAGGTTTAGGAAAAAAAAAAATACACATCAATATACTCCCTCCGTTTTTTTTAACTTCACTCATCCTGCACCGACGCAATCCAATGCACATTTTCAATCATCAATATCTCATATTATATATAAGTAAAAATTATAAAAATTTGATATTCTAAAACTACGCGATTAGACGAATCCAACAACATCTCACTTGACTATATTTTATCTTATATAACTATGATAAAAAGATGAATCAAAGTTATTTAATGAATAGCTTCTACTATTCAAATGGAGAGCATTAAAAAAAAAAAAAAAAAAAAAAAAAAAAAATCAAAAACGGAGGGAGTATATTTTAATTATTAACAACCTTAAGTTGTCAATGATATCAATCCCTCCGGAGACCCTTAAATTCACACAAAGTCGAAACAATCTAAGCCCCCGGTTTTCCCAAACTCTATCCCCATCAATGATGAGTTATTACAGGACAAATTTGCAGTTATAGTTAGAAGTTGGAGAGATAATGCTTGGGAAGAATTGCAATTAAAGATGGCCAAAAGAATTGGGGTAGGGTTTTGGCTGTAAAATGAAGATTGAGTTTTGATTTGTTAGTGAAACGGGTTGGGTTAGAGAAAGGAGTTGCATTAGGTATATGTGGCATGAGTTAGAATTATACCAAACAAAAATATTATTGATCACTTAATGAAAATATTACTGTTAATAATTATTGTGCTTAATGCAAAAAATTCAGTATTTGCTGAATTGCTGGATTGTCACTAAAAAAAATTGAATTGTCATTAAAAGGTGTTGAATTGTCACTAAAAAGTGTTAATCCATGTTTTTAACATTAGTTGATTAATATTGTAAATATTTATTCAATACTTTTGAATGGACATTCAGCACTTATAGATGACAATTCGGCACAAGAGTAAATACTGAATCAGCATAGTAATATATATATATATATATATATATATACTGAATCAGCGCAGGAGTAAATATTTATTCTATATAAGATTTAGTACTTCCTCCGTTCCTTTTTATTTGACACGGTAGGAGTTTTGCTACTGTTTATTGAGTAACTTTGATTCGACTTTTTAATATAGTTATATAGGACAAAAAATAGTCAAGTGAGATCTTGTTAGATTCGTCTAATCGCATAGATTTAGAATATCAAAGATTCATAATGTTTACTTGTACGCAATTTGAGTTATTGAAGATTGAAAATGTGTATTGGATTGCGTGAAATATGGGTCCGTGGCAATTAAAAAGGAACGGAGCAAGTAGTATTTAGTTTTGAACCATGAGTATGGTTACGGTGCAATCAATGAATCCGCAGCACATCAAAGCAAATAAATCTAACCGTTCATTTCAATCCAACGGTTCAAAATGAAAAAGGGTAAAATTGTCAAAAAATAAAATGTATACATCAATTTGCTGAAAAATACACACAAAGTTATCGCTGAAAAGTACTATGCCATGTCGCTGAAATATTATATAGTCTAAAGTTGAAATACACACGGTTTGTCGCTGAAATACACACAAGGTTATTGCTGAAAAATACTATGGCATGTCGCTGAAATACTCTATAGTCTATCGCTGACTACACACAGTTCGTCGCTGAAATATATTAAACCAAAGAATTGGGGTTTTAACTTCTATGAAGTCGCTGAAATACACATTATCAAGTCGCTGAAATATACTATAGCATGTCTCTGAAATATACTATAAGACGTCGCTAAAATGCATAGAAGCCGTCGCTGAAAACATTATGCATGTCGCTGAAATATATTATAGCGCGTCACATTACTCAACATCGCTGAAATGTGCATACATTGTCGCTGAAATGTACTAAAATACATTTTGGAGTGATATGGCAAAATTATTTTTTTCATCTTCGAGTTAATCTCAACCGTTGATTGAAAAAGTTAATCAATGGTGAGAAATCGCCGCAACACATCAAGTCAAAACACTTAGTCCCACCCTAACAAAATTGTTGAACACATATATATATACACATGTAAGCAATGCAAATGCAATAATTGTTAAGAGTTGAGTGTAAGCTGTAAGGTGTACTAGGGCGTAGCTGTGTAGGAAAAGAGAGCCCACTAGACACTAGTCCAGTGCCCACTACATATTGTGAATGCTGTGACCATTTATGTTTGGAGCTACTCTGTCTTTGGAAATTCTTCATATTTCTCCACTCTGGAGGTTTAATTTTTCTCATTTTGTAGCATCAAATCAACAACAAAAATTAAACCCTCTCTGCAAATCTAACTAAACACTTTTTTAAACCCATCCTATGTATGTGCAGTTGGAAAATAATAACCAGTGGGCTTGGCCTAATTAAGCACATTCTCCCATATAAATCCCCATATTATAATGTCCCATATTCCCATCATCATAATTCCTGAATCATGCACAAATGTGTATAATTGGCCTAATTAAGCACATTTCTGAGGTCAAAATCTTGCTAAAGAGTTGATTAAGAAGCATTATTAATCAGTAGTATAAGGTAGTAAGTAATAGCCTAATTGTAATAAAGAGATTTGTTAATTGTTATGCTAGTAGTACAGTAGCATTTAATAAGCCGAAAAGGACATGAATTTAAAAAGCATCCATTTGAGATCCTAATCAACTAATAAATTAATTAAGTAAACACAAGCAGGCAGCAGAAAATAGAGAATAGAGATTAGAGCCCTGAGAGCTTGTGAGAGCTGTGACCACTTGTGGTGTGAATGTGACTTCCCCTTAGGAGCCCTTATTTAAACCTCTCTGTCTATGTAATGTGTAATGTGTAGTAATAATCTGTAATCTGTAATCCCCCTCCACACATTTCTTTCCAACCTCCTGCATTCTTTCCTCTTCCTTATTTCAATTCAATTCCCCCCTTTCTGTCTTATTCAGACACTTCAACTACTTCCTCTAACATTCCTATTTCATTACATTCCATTCCTCCCTTTCACATTTCCAACACATTTCTTGTTTGTGTCTTCATGACTCACTGTGATCATCTTGTACCACAAAATATGCTTCAACAACACCACCACGCCGCCGCCTTGTTTTCCGGCCGCTGCATAATAGTTAACGGCCCGGTGATCGTCGGGGCCGGCCCTTCCGGCTTAGCTGTGGCGGCCGGCCTCAAGCAGCAAGGGGTTCCTTTCGTCATCCTCGAACGAGCCAACTGCATTGCCTCGCTCTGGCAGTACCGGACCTACGATCGCCTCAATCTCCACCTCCCGAAACAGTTCTGCACGCTGCCTTACGTGCCTTTCCCGGACAACTTCCCGCAGTATCCCACCAAGCATCAGTTCCTCCACTACCTCAAATCCTACGCCAAGCACTTCGAGATCGATCCCACCTTCAATCAAACAGTCCAGTCAGCTAACTACGACGAAACATGTGGCCTGTGGCGCGTCAGGACGGTTTCTAGTAACAATAATTCGAATTCTCCCGCCACGGAGTACATTTGTAGGTGGATCGTCGTGGCAACCGGGGAGAATGCGGAGAAGGTGGTTCCGGAATTCGAGGGATTGCAGGATTTCGGTGGGAGTGTAATGCATGCTTGTGATTACAAATCGGGCGAGGAGTTCAGGGGGAAGCGCGTGCTGGTCGTAGGCTGTGGGAATTCGGGCATGGAAGTTTCGCTTGATCTTTGCGACCATGATGCGGATACATCAATGGTGGTTCGTAGTGCTGTGAGTAAAAAAAAAAGAAAAAAGAAAACTTTTTACTCATTACATCTTCAAGACAGACTACTTTTTAAGTTTCAACTAACCTTTTTCCCTCCATTTTTTTTTTTTTTTTTTTGCGGCTGCACAGGTTCATGTATTGCCGAGGGAAATCTTGGGAAAATCGACGTATGAGGTAGCAGCTTGTATGACAAAATGGATGCCGGTTTGGGCTGCGGACAAAATACTAGTGGCGGCAGCAAAACTGAGTCTTGGTAACATAGAAAAGTATGGCATTAAAAGGCCGCCAATGGGGCCTCTACAGCTGAAGAACAGACAAGGGAAGACCCCTGTGTTGGATATCGGCACTCTTGCGAGAATCAGGTCAGGAGATATCAGGATAGTTCCAGGAATCAGGAGATTCCTGGAGGGAGGAGTTGAGCTTGTGAATGGGGAAATCCTTGAGACAGATGCAGTCATTTTGGCCACTGGATATTCCAGCAATGTTCCTTCATGGTTAAAGGTGAGAAAAAAAAAAAAAAAAAAAAAAAAAGTTGAAGTCTTTCATTGAATTTGTGGGGTGGGGGAAAAGCATGACACATAGACACACACTATACCACCTATGTATGTATACTATATAGACTATAGATTAGTATTATCTGTATGTGGAGTTATGTGGCAGTTATGGAAGTTGGAAATGCTACAGATTCTGTGTTATACTACTGTATAAATTTATAGTCACTAGCTACTACTACTACTACTCGGGTTGCTGCAATCATTTTCTTTTCTTTTTTTTTTTCTAAAATTTTTCCTTACATATTTTGCATACTGGAGTACTATTAAATACTCATTCTACTTACAACACAAGGCCAATTAAGGGTGGCTGAAAAGGGATTATTTTGGGAATACTTTTACAGGAAAGTGAATTCTTTACAAGGGAAGGATTTCCAAGATCACCATACCCCAATGGGTGGAAAGGCAAGGGAGGACTGTATGCAGTAGGCTTCACAAGAAGAGGCCTCTCCGGTGCATCCGTGGATGCCATCAGAGTAGCACAGGACATTGGCAAGCTCTGGAACCAAGAAACAAAGCAGGCCAACCATTCTTCAACTGGGTCCGGAGGGGTTCGTATCGGTGTGGGTTGCTGCTGCTGCTGCTGTTGCCGCTGCCATAGAACATTATGCAAGCAATAGTTTCTTCAAGCTTTGGTGGCAATGCATCTTTTTCTTGTATTTTGGTTGGATTGTAGTTTCTTTTCAAGATTTCCATATTTGACAGATCTAAGAGTGTTTTGGTTAGAGGACAGTGTAAAAAGGGGTTATTGTGTTAAAAAAAGAATGAAAGCAGCCCTCTTCATGAAATGTCCCAAAACATGTGGATTTAGGGCATTTTTGTAGATGAGGCTTCCCCATATTATTATCATATGTATGTTATATTTTTTAGTATTATAAGTATCAAAATTTCTTTTGTGTTATATAATATTGAAAAATTGCATTCCAAGTGTTGGATGTCAGTTCTCTCATTCTCAGAAGTCTGGTCCGGGGGTGTGTTTAATAGAGTGATAGGATCCATCTCCAGAAAATTGGTCCATTTTGGGAACCATTAAATACAGTGGACCCTCTACCCATAATTCTACAGCTTTCATATTCCTATTCAATGTGATATGGACTTTTCACTACTCTTAGTTATGGAATAACTACATGTCAATATTTTTTGAACAGAAACAAAATCACAAGACACCATCAATAGATTGTATTCCCTTGGCACATTGATAGATTCACCCTATATAAATATATATATGGCGGGAAGGAAATGAGGAGGACCCTTTTTGTTATCATCTTCATAAGTGCATCACATCCCTCAAATGTAATAATGAATTTAGTCAAGACAAGGTTTTTTAGGTTGCTGGAGCCACGTTTATATGGTTGAGTTCAAGCAAAGTTCAAGCCACTTGTAGGAATGGCAATGGACCGGTTTTGGGGCGGGGAATAGCATCCCCATCCCCAAAACCGTTAGAATTTTTAATCCCCAAAACCGGCCCAATCCCCGTCGGGGACCTTATCGGGGATCCCATCGGGGACCATAATTTCCCCGATCCCCATCGGGGACCTTATCGGGGATTCACTTACAACCCAACTTTTATTTTTTTTTTCGGTAATTGAAATGGTCGAGTCATATTATTCGAGACAACTTTCTTTTTTCTGAAAGATAGACAACTTTCAATATAAATAATACATCAAAACACACATATAAATTATTTAACAATAAACCATAATTAAATTAAAACTTCATAATAGTTTCCAATATATAATTCACACACCAAACTAATGGGCTTTACTCAAATATAACATAGAAAATAATAATTATAATATATAAAAATATAAAAAATAATATAAAAAACATATCGGGGATGGGCCGGGGCGGGGACTACTTCCCCCATCCCCATCCCCATCCCCGATAAAATCCCCAAAAAAATCCCCAATCCCCGGCCCATCCCCGATAGTAGTCCCCCAAAACTGAACTGAAAATTCAGTTTTCGGTTTTCACCATTGGTTATGGGCTTTTTTGCCATCCCTAGCCACTTGTGGATTAATTTATTTAATGAAATGCACTTTAGCACAAGGCATCATTCACTGGTTCATTGAATTATATGGTCCTTAGCTTGGACTTAAACAAGATAAGACGAATCCATATTTCGCGAGCTTTACAGCAAGTGGAGTGGCGCTCGCGCCAGTCAACTTGTGCTCATCTCTAACATCGACTACTACGTGGACAATACAGTAGCAGCAAAAGGAACTAACAAGAATTAAAAGATCTTGATCAAGAGGGTATGGTCAAGAAGATAAGAGATTTCGGGGGGGAAGGGGAGCAATTAAGATGGTTGATAATGGCAGTTTTTTTTTGGCTAGCTAGTTTGTGACCATTTATGCCAAAGGGAATATATCACAATCAAGAAGCCAAGTCCCTTTCAGAAAACAGGTAGTAGTATGGATATGTTAAGTAGATCTCAAAGGAGTACCAAAAGGACAAAATAATGGGATGTATGAATGAGGCACTAAATTCCAATGGCATCACATCCACAAGAACCTCAATACAAAGTCAAAACATAATACTAACATTGATTCCTCCATTACCAGGAATTCCCATCTGCCTGCCCAAAATGGATAGAGGAACATTTATTCTTCTTTCTCTAACTTGTATGTTGTCTGATTTTCGCGATTTCTTCCTGCGCGCCTAACCGCATATCATATATTCGTTTGTTTATATCCATTAATGAGAACTCTCAAGTACGCAATGTCTTCTAGGCCATGGAAAAAAAAAACTATTATATGTATATACGACGATATCTTTTAGGCCATTCGTGTTAGGTTCAGCTGGGATGGATGGCATCTGTGTGTTCTTTACAATTACCAGAAATCGGGTCTGGTAAACATTCAATTTCACGTGCAGATATCTTTTTCCATACCCCTTTTTTTTTAATTCAGTGAATATGTAAACAAAACATGAAGACCGAGGAAGGAGTAGAGAAGATGATGAAAAAGAAGAAGTGTAGAACGTTGTTGACAACCCACATGAGGCATGACCTCCCATCCCATGCTGTGGATTCAGCCATGCGAATGTAGCCTCTTTCCCCAGCTACTTTGGCCCCACCAAAGCATAGCTAATAGCTTCACCAATCAGAACCACATAAATACTAGTCCATCATACCCAAATAAATGAGTCAAAATTCTTTTTTATACTTGTAATGAATGTACAACTACAACACATTGGCAAGAGCAACTTCACCAACTTGGGTTGGGTTCCATAAACCTCCAATTGACATATTCAAAATTTTTTGGCACTTTATGTCAGCCAGAGGATATGGTGCTGCAGCTATATATGCAGATTCATGGATTAGGGAAGGCTTTGACTTGGAAGAAATGACATGGACGATATAATTAGCGTCGCTTTCTGCCCTTTCTTTCTCTTGTGTATTGTTTTCTTAATCATTTAGGCTACCCTACTACCTCATATTGGATACATATATACAGTACAATATAATGTTCCGGACAACATAATCACCAAGGGAAAGAAAAACACATGGGACGGTATATCACCACCGAGTCTGTCATGGAGAAAGCCCATCCCTTGACCCTTGATGTTTTCACATTTTTTTTTTTTTTTTCATCTGTGTTTTGTGAGGCACCGCCCACAGATCCCAACACAACGTGCTACTAGTACTACTACTATTTAAGACCCTTCTTTGTTAGTTCTATGGTTTTATATTATTGTTATTATTATACTACATTCATTAGTCAGGACATCAGAAGTCAGAAGTCTGAACTACCTTTGCTTTATCCTAGAGAAGAAATTTTTGTGGACCCATGAAATTGAAAGGAGTCCACTACTCAGAAAGCTAGAGAAATAACCAAAACCAAAATCATTTAAATGCATCCGCAATGTTTCACATCAATTGGATCAAACTATGGGCTATCAGACAGTTAATTCAAATCTACTGAAGAGCAAGTTACGCTGATCAACTTGGCTCATTACAACCACCAACTTAAATTGGTGGGGGCTGAAGCCTGAAAGCGTACACCAGTGCTTACAGAATTGTACCCGTAACCAATCCAAAAACGTCAATGCATCACAGTTTCGTTTTCCTGAAATTGGGGACCGTCACTGGTCCGGTCCTACTTCAGAAAATGCCAAACAATTCAAGTTTTTGATAAATATCATAACTTGTTACCACATTATCTGTCTCCAATGGACTGGCAAAGGAACAGTAAATGTAATTAATCGAGGTGTCTTAAAGGCGAAAGCCAAACACTGTAAAAAAACAATATAGTAATTCATTACACTTTGGTGGATTCTCAGTTTGATGAGTTTTACTCTTCAGTACAACTTCTACTACAAAAGCTCAGGTACCTAGTTCTATTATCAGAAAGGATTCCGAACCTTAACAACATAGGATCATGGAACCAGCACGCAACATCCAAAAGCAAAACACCAGGGTGTAACAAAAATGTATCAAGATACATGTTTGCCGTACATAGGAAGAATCCATATCTGTAATCGAGCTCTGATGATCGTCATTTAGCAGAGAGCATCGTGTCAATTTCTCCATTTTGGTTGTACATAGATACTATTTTCTTTGCATACGACGGCATGTGTCTATCAGCTCTGCACCCACATCAATTGGAACAACCAAAATGTGAAGAATATAAATAAAACTAATACTTTGTCAATCAGTTTTTTAAACGTACCTTTCTTTTCCCCAAGCTCGATTAACATGAAGGTAATTTCTGATAGTGTGGTAATCCAAGGAATAACGGGCAAACTCAAGACCCTTGGGACCAATCTTTATCACAAAATCAGTGTCAGAATTACACATCCTTTTTACTCTTTATCATTTTATTTCAAAAAAGAAGGAACCTTACCAGATTCAAAATGAAGGCTATTAGGTTACCAACAAATCTTGGGACAGTCTGCGATGGGCCTTTGCCTGAGGAAAGAATGCAGTTTGAATTTTATTTTTTTATTTTTGCAGCTAGGTAATTTGTTCTACTAGATTAGTCTGAAAAATGAGTTGTATCCTGATCCAGTGGAGTGGATTATCAGTACTCAGTGACAGTGAAAATCTATGGCATGGTCTCTCGTCTATTTCTATCAATTCCGTTTTAGTTTAACAACTCTGTCTCTCTCTCAACTGAATATACCATGTACCATTTGGCATTTGTATACTTTCTCTTTGTTACATACCTAGTTTAGCATTATCATCTGCCTTCACAGTCTCTATGACAAATGGACGCCTTTCGCCCTGAACCAACAATCCACCTGGTCAGAGGCTCGGAGCCTCTATAGAAATAACAATATATGCATGAAATGCTGAACAAATGCTCACTACCTGACTAGTTGTGGGGGTAATTTCCAAAAGATCTTTCACCAGGTCTAGCATCTCCTTTCCACGTTCATTTCTAAATTTCAATGTAAGCAAAAATAGTCAGGAGGCTAGTGCAAAAACAGATCTATACAATATACATACAGTACAAATGGCACTTGGGAAAAATAGGAAGTGCAGAAGGATTCAAACATTTCAGGAACTCACCTGACAGTAACATATTGTGGGTGTTGTGTCATCGTAACTCCAGCATACTTTGGTACCCCCATGTATCCTACTACCAAATCCTGGTATAGGTAAGAAAGGCAAGAAACGATTGCATTACATAATGTAGGTGAGAACATTCTTTTTCAAGTTAATTATGACCCAACATTATAGTTTTGGCTTTCTGGGTGCTACACAAGTAATTACGTTGAATCCAACTATAATCAATTTGAATTAATGTATGAACTGCAGATATAAAATTGATTATTGTCCTAAAATCACAGCAAATACTCAAGCCATTTGCCCGAGTTTTGAAGGACCCAAAACTACCAAACTGCATGAATTAGATAAAATGTTTCAAATCTGACCATTTTTTTTCAAATAAACACTGTTAAGGATTAGTTTGAAATACAAAGAAACTAAAGGAAAAGGCTTAAAATGATAAATTCTACGTAGTTCAACCCAATTAAGGCAATGGCCCAAGTATAGTGCAATGGTATTTCGAATATATATCTTAGAAGTATTACTTCCTCTGTCTCAGTGTAATTGTTACAAACCCTTCCGACACACATGCCGATGCACATTTTTAACGGTTAATAACTTAAATTTTGTACAATAAAAAGTTATAAAAAGTTGATTGTCTAAAACTACAAGATTAGACAAATCTAATAAGATCTCACTTGACTATGTTTTTTCTTACATAACTATAATAAAAATTTGAAATAAAGTTAAACAGTGAATAGTATCAACAAATGATTTGTAACAAAACAAGTGAGACGGAGGAAGTAATATAAATATAAAGTAATGCCTTCATTATTAGCTTAAATTTTGAGGCGAAATGGTAATTGACATGGTATCAGATCAAGAGGTCCCATTTTCAAACTCGAACATCACCCATTTGAAAAAAGAAGAAATCTATCTAGTACAATGAAATAATTAACCCAGCCATGGAATTTAATTCACATCATAATTCCGTGAAGAACTCTACCTCCAGCACTTATTTCTATCTGATATTGTTTTTCTAATTCTCATTTCTAGAGCCGTATTTTACTACCTTCCAGGACAAGCTTCACTCTCCATTGTCAGCATTCAAACCATAATAAATTAAATACCTAAGTGGTTAACATGAAATATATATGGTCCACAGGATACATGCAAGATTGACTTGCAATAACTAGACAATCTACAGAGTTGTACTTTATGAACAGAAGGAACAGTGTGACTTAATTACATATGAAGAGCAATTGCAGGCTATGAAAACATGGCTTGGTCAATTTGCTGATATAGTTGTACAAGACATAACATAAACTTATTAGTACTGGTGTACTCACCGCCAAGGCATTTGTGTAGTCAAAACAGCTGCAATGAAAAGCCGTTATACATATCAGTAAGTAAAGTTAGGATAAATAAAGACAAATAGCAATTTTCTAAAGATAAGTATACTTGAATCCTAGAAAATGCTAGGTGGCAGCTAAATATGCCTTCGCCATGTTGAGAATCATATTTGATGATTTTCCTTCCTAACAGCTTAAGTTTTAGGAGAGTTGAAATGATCACTAATATGATATAAGATGAAGGAATCTCATGTTCAAGTCCCAACCATCGTAACCTCATTCCAATTTCATTGAGGTCTGCTACTCGTGTTCACACACAATGTTAACCCACCTTGCACATGAGGAGATGTGTTGAGACTCATTTAAGTAATTCTCAACAGCCGAAGCTTTAAGGAGGGTTGGTCACTACAATCTGGTTTTATTGAAGAAAACCAAATCATGCTCCAGTTTCTTAAATAAAAGTCAAAATGCACTCATTTACTTGGTCTTGGTATATTACACAAAGTACCTAACAGCTCCCCTAACCAGCACACTAATTTCCACATTGAGAAATATTATAAAATACAGTACCATAACCAGCACACTAATTTCCACATTGAGAAATATTATAAAATACAGTACCATGAAGTAATAATCACTTGTCATACACCAAAGACACCACAAGATACCAGTAGAAACAAATACACAATGCAAAATAGATCCTTAGCTCATAATATTGAGGTTTTTAACCATGTAAAACATTTTATTGTAAATCAAAACCAAAGTACTCCAAGGCTAGAAAGCTGGCATTCATCGTTTTTTTGTTTTAAGGGAATTGAGAAGTATGTAATCAATTTTATCACCATAATTTGACAAACTTCCGAATTCAATCATAAAACATTTCCATGACATTTAATAGGAATTCACTGTGTTGTGCTGATGTTAATATTTTAAAATTAGGAAGATGTACCCCTGGTGAATGATGATCTAATATACATAGAAAAGCAAGGGTTACCTGTAACAGGAAGGGGCAATCACATCAGTTAACTCATTTGCCGGGAGACAGAAATAGGGAACCTGTCTTATAAAACATAATGTTGGATCAAGCACACACTACTATCAAGGTTGAAAGCCATGACTTTATGGAACTGTGTTACCTCCTCAATATGACCATCTAAATGCTTCAAGTGAACCTGTTGAGGAAAAAAGAAACTGATATAACTATAAGGATTAGAGTTAATAATCATGTAAGTTATAGGCAGCAAAAAGAGAAACTTGCATGCTTGAGCAGAGTCATGGATGGTGTTGGATTAGATATTATGTTGTATGTGGGCTTATGATTAATCGTCCATTAAGGTTTATAGGAATTGTATATACATCCCCTGACACGTATTTTATAGTTAACTTTCCGATTTATCAATAAAATATTCTTTCTCGGATAGAAACTTAAAGAAAATATTAGAATAGATTACGCATCGGAAACCAGAGTAGGACAATGAAATAATGCAGTGTGTAAGTCATTTTGCTCTCTGCATTGCTACTAGGTATTTTACCATTCAAAACAATTCATGATGTTATAAATTTATAATGTAGTAAGAGAACATCATTGACCCACAGGCATTCAAAAGGGTTCAATGACCATGTTACTAACAGCTTGAACTTGTATGGAGGTGTGGAGGTGGGAGTTTGACGAGAAAAGCACAAAACTTAACATCAGAAAAATATTTGGCAAATATTACCTGACAAATTTTGCTTTTTTTTTTTTTTTTTTTTTGCATAACAGCAAATCTAGGAAAATTTTGTAAAGCACACACAAATTTTAATGTCCCAATACTTCATAGAACATAAAGATATAGAACAATTCCTGAAAAGAAGCATAAGCCATACATAATTTAAGAACATTAGTGTACAAAGAAGGAGCTAGACCTTGTAATCTTGCATGAATTCATAATGGAGAACAGTTTCTGGGTCCGTACTGGCAGCATTTAGAAACTTATCTAGCCCTTCCCGTGTTCCATTGTCCACTGCAGAAAATAATTAATGGGTTCATGGAATATTATACAGGAGACATCAGCAACAAGATATATAGTAACCAATTAATGCCCCTGTTAACCTTAACAGCAGGAAAAATATCTATATCATTTCCAGCAGCATATATAGGAGACAACTCTACACACATCAAATCAAGTTCAATGACTGCTCTGAAAGCTAAGGTCATTATATTTCATTGGTGGTATAAATAATACATAAATAAATATAAAAATGCACTACTTTACCAACTAAAGTTTTTAGGTGGGTTAGTTATTATTTGTTTCAAAGTGGGAAATTTTTGTATTTGGGAAAAAAATAAAAATAGTCCTCCCTACAGGTGAAACGTGAAAGGGAGTTCTAGTGGAATTGATAATACATAAATATAAAATTACGCATCTGCTTAAACCCAAATTAATAACTTCTACAGTTCAAGCTAGTAGATTGATTCCAGCTCCATCTTCATCAAAAACAGCATTGTAAGTAATGGTGCTAAATCATATCTAACATAATACGAAGGATATAATTACCACAATTAGTTCCAAGAACATAAAGCTTTTCCAAATTCAGGTAGTGCTCCACTGATCTAAGCGCTGCACTTCAACAAATTATTCTGCATTATAATAGTATACGTCACGATGGAGCAACAAAAAGAGAGAAGTACATGCAAGGGTATATGATCACAATACCTTGCACTTGGCATCCAACACCACAGAAAAGAAGGCGCTTCACACCAGCAGCCTGAGAACGCAACTGAACAGTTACATTTATAATCTTTAAACATGCTGCTTTATAATTGTAATTGAATGACATTCCAAGTTAAAGACTGTAATTATAAACACTAAAAGCTTGCTTATGATGAAACTAAACAGTACAATTTAATCAGAAGAGCTAAGTAGACACACCGAGAAAGAATATATCCCTAAATTTTCTATTTAAAATAGTTATGATGGACTTCATTGTAGTGGAGTTTCAAGCAAACAAATTTTGAAGCATTTTGTGCAAAATACTACAGCTGTTATCCCTAAACAGCTTTATCCAACACCATAAATGATATTGTATTTAATTTTAGTAATGTAAGAAGATAGTTATACTTCTATCAAAAATGAACTGAGTTGTACTTAAAACTTACCCCTCTTTCAATAGGATGAGCTACATCAACTCAACTACCAAAATTTCAATTTATGGCAACTGCTTTGAAACATTCATAGGAAGTAAACAAGAATTGATAACAAACACTTATTAAGTCTAAAAATTTAAGTATCACAGTAAAGAAAAATGAAGAAATAGGAAGCAACCTCAACTAATGCCAAAGTGTTTAGATTGGGAGACAATGTTGGTTTTACTCCTTTAGCTGCAAGAACTTCCTCTGGTGTCCTAATACAAACAGAGTTTTTTATTTAGACTAGAACACAGAGATAATAAATGAATCTTGGTAATCTGGAAAATATATGGAACACACCTTGCCAAGATAGGTCTGGGAGTGAATCTATCTTCTGGATCACTAGGTTTGAAATAAATAGGAAAAAAAGAATTAAAAAAATTAAAAAAATTATAAATCTCTTATATCGTTGAGTGATGATGATGAACACTTTTCTAAAGCAACAAATATGATCGCAAAGATCCATACCTCTGCACACAGACAACGGCTTCAACCATGCCAGTTCTCAGCATTTCCATAGCAATTGTAGTCACTATACCAGTCCATTGAGCCCCTATTGATGTAAAATAATTGAACATGGACCTCAGTGTGAGAGACATCTAAAAACCATCATCTGTGGCAGTTGAAACCCATTCCATAATTAAAATATTATAGTGTTCTAGTTCCTTCTGCATTTTATAAGTTTTGAGAATGGAGACAACTCTTCTATCATTTAATTTTCAAATTATTGATACTTTCAAGTTTCAATGAAAAGTCATCAAAGCATAATGTTCGCATAATTCCTTTCCACCCTATCGCTTAGGAGCTCGAGGACTATTTTCCAGTCAAATACAAAAAATAATAAATAATAAATAATAAATAAATAAAAATTAAAAATGTGAAGGCTGTATGCAGAGAGAACAGCTGAGCTCAGACACATATAAGATGAAAAAGTTCAAGTCCGTAAATATAACTTTAATTGTCTCTTAGAAAAAATCAAATCCACCACAAAACATGAAGAGTGAAATAGAAGCTTTTGAAGAAATACATTTTTTGTAAAAAATATAAATGCATACACTGGTTGCTTACGAAAGATGAATATGCAGAGAACATGCATAGAGTTAAATGAAAAAAGACTGGATGTCATGACCAAACCTTACCAATTACATACGTCTAAGTTTCAGAAAGAAAAGGCCAACACTATTTGTTATGAATCTGGTGAGGCAAGAATAAAATGTTTTTTACTTGTTATTGAATTACTACTTATGAACAGAACCACCTTTCTTATGTAGTGGGACATTTATATGTTGCTTTAATGTCATATTCAAAAGAGAAAAAGGAAAACATTACAGTAAAACCAAATACATGATGCATTTTAGTGCCTTAGAAAATGTATGTAGAAAATAAGCATGTTAAATGACAGGAAGAACTGAAACTACGCACAGCTATAAAACACAGTAGTAACTTACCCTCGATAGGATTGGTTTTGCGAGCATAAAGTAAATCTTTATAAACTCCCATATAAGTCTCATCCAGTGAATCAGTTTTCCTGCCTCGTCCATGAACAATGGGTTCAAGAGCCTAAGGTCAAAGATAAATTGCGATGCATCCCGGATGGTGGCGGCCACAATACAAGGGGGGTGGGGGGGAAAAAAAAGAAAGAAAAGATTAACACTTTCTGAACATTCTAGAGACTCAAGACTTGAACGTGGTCCTGCTAGTAAGAGATCTTATAGCCCTCAGAGATTCTATGCAAGATAGTAATGTGTCCCAGATATAATTTCAAGTTTTACTCATATTCCAATGAATCCATCCATCCTGACATTGCATAATGTGCTAAGGAATAATGGCCAATTGGGCATGCATATACACAGTACAAGCTAATTAAATAAGAGAGGATAAAAAAGATTAAGAACGAACACACACACACACAACCCATGAGAAATGCAATACATAAATAAGAGATGAATAAAAAGAAACTCGCCTCAATTCTGGACATGCCATCCCCTAAGAAAGCGCAAGCATTTTTCACATGGGCAATGTAGTAGGTATCGCACAGGCCACAGTGGCTGCTCAAACAACAAGATGAATCATCAATCAGAGTATCAAAGTAGTGAAGTAACTGCTTAATTACTTAAGACTCCAGAATTTCTGGAACGCCTGATGAAATTCATGTATGCAGTACAGTGTACACCACCAATGAAGCAACAAACGGGTTTTAGTATGGAAGCTAATAAGCTGAAAGTGAAAATAGGGATAATACCTGCAGTGGTCCTTGGCGGGGTAGGTGCCACCAGGAGGGATGGGCCTGGACTTTTGCCTCCAGTCATCTCGGAGCTTGACAGACTTGGAGTTGGTGGGCTGTGCATAGTCTATGTTTCCATGAAGTATATGAAATTATGAGTATAGCGGAAGAGAAGTAATTAGAAAGGAGAGAAATGGAGATAGAGATAGGGATGGGAATACCTCCGGTAGGAGAGGAGGAGCAAAGTATGGAGAAGGGGGAGGAGGCGGAAGAGAGTAGTCCGGCAGCAGCTGCAGCAAACACAGCCATGAGAGATGAATCAATGAATCAGAAGTTCTGTGGTGGTGAAATGTGAGGCCATTTCCTTCTTTGTTTTTTCCCTCAAATATCTCATCTAATCCCAAGTACTCTAATGCAATAAATATCAAATTTTCTAATTTTATTCTCCAATCCAGTTATCCCCTACACCTATTTTAACTTCTTTTTTGGGGGGCTAATTCCTTTAATTATGCGCTAGTATTATATCCTCGTTATGCCTAGTATTATGCCCGATGATGTTTCAGAGTTAACGGATTCACTAGCGTATAGCGGATATTCGAAGCAAATTCAGAGAAAAAAATATGGTGAGACCCAGAGTTCAAATATCAATCATGAACTTTCATGTAAATCCATTACAAAAAAATATAATTGTAATTTGCCTTTCATCATCCAGATTCCAGTGGAGTGGAGACCTGTGATGTCATGTCAATTTCTTCAAAATTTCTATATGCTGATACAGAATTGTAATTGTGCAATTTATGGATGTGGAATTGTGTTCCCAAAGTTTAAAATGTACTGTATCATCAGCTGAAGTTTAGTCGGTATCTTGCAACAAAATTTCATAATACAATCCTATTAACACCAATATCACACTTTGATCAGGGAATACAAACACGTAGTCCAAAAAACACAAAGAATACAGAGATCATCGACCGTCTCCGTCCTCATTCTACTTGATGAATGCCAACATAACATGTCTTCCCAGCCCGTCCATTTAATTACAATTCATCCTTTTATTGCAAATTTAATTTGCAATGATTAAGACATTGTCATTCTTCAAGGAAAGACATCTTTATGAAACATATAATCCCCCTTGTGGGGAAAGAATTTGATCACGATTGCTCATAGTGTACAAGCTGCAGCCTCCATCTAATCAACCAAAAAAGAGAACTGAAGAATTTAGAGATCTGCACAAAAGATGGGCTCAGGCAAGTATAATATGCCTTGCACTCAAAGTTGCTTGCTTGACCGTCGTCTTGATGATGACCCACCAGGGAAGAGCTTCATGATCCACCCCAACACCCTTTCAACCACCTGCTCCCACGAGTACAAATAATAAAGGGGCAGCAAATGGAAAATAAGATGTAGCAATTTGAAATGGTTACAAGAGGAATCATTCAGTTGTGATCTGTGTTTCTAATCTTCACAACAGTTATTATAGCATGTGATTTGTAGTTTCAGGATACACAGAAAATAGATGTGCAACGACAATCTGTCCTTCAAAATGAAAGTTTTGAAAAGCAACTCCTCTGGTGTAAACATAAACTTGCACCAGGTAAGATGACAGGGTGCATGCACAAAAAGTGTGGAAGAAGAATGAAACTAGAGTGTAATTGATCAAGTAAAGCCGGCAACCCAGGCCCAGCACACACTTAAGATTAATGATCAGCATGGACATTAAATTGTGGGATAGAAAGGGTTCAGAAGTTAATTCTTCCTGCAGACCCCTCCAACAGAATTCCCTACTTTGTTTCATCGTGTATTTCCTTTTTCAGAAAAGTATTATATCAACCAGTTTAGTGATTTCTATATGTCAGAACAAAACGATGGATTACATGAGCTGTTTGTTACTTTTTTTATTTGGGCAAAGTGCATCAGAGATTTCAGGAAAGCAAGCTTACAACCTGCAGTTAATTGAGAAATAATTTATTTACTATTTCACAATTTACCTCATCGCCTTCGTCGGCATATGTCACAGTTTCATGCATAGTACGATAATCCTGTTGTTGTCTCGGTTGAACACTATCACTAGCCATACTTTTGGCTGTCAAGAGCTCCAACCTCTGTGTTTGGGCTTCAAGCTTCCGGGTCAATTCTTTATTCAGCTCCTTTAATCAACAAGACAAGGACAAAACAGAAATCAAATAAATGAACCTAAAGATGAAGAAAAAAATCACTACCAAGCTACAGTAAGGAATCTTAATTGATTGACATTCCCAAAGGAGGTTGTAACTACGAGTTTTGTTATCAGTGCTACTTCAGCAAAATACACCTGAAAGATGACAACAAACAAAAATACAACTCCGAAGTTGTTAATTACTACTTATATCTTAATTTACCAGTGTCTGCATTCGCCTATCTCTTAAACAATCTAAAACAGGACCTTTAGAAAACATTTTTTAAACTCAACAGCAGTATAAAAGTAATTACTTGAACTCAATCACAGTTCATAGAGAGGCTGAATTAAAGGTGTGCTTAAACATGACACCAAAAAACAATTTAGAATTACACACTGCAAAGTTGCAATAAAAGGTGTGGTAGGTATATTAAAACGGCACTGCCAAAAGCAAAAGTAGTATCAAAGAATTACCAAAAGCCTGGAGCTTTGTAATGATTCTGCCGACAAGGCTCGCATCAACTGGTCTTTTTCCAGTGCCAACTGCATTAAAATTACTCAGTTATTTCTGGCTCTTCATAATGCACATGTAGTAAGTAAATACTTCGACAGATGAATGCAAGGCAGGAAAAACGGAAGAAGCAAAATCACTATAGATTGTTCCACTTACCTCAGCAAGTAATGTATTAATGTTTTGAATCATTCTTATCTGGTCAGAAGGAATAGCAGTAGATTCACCATCAAGACCAAAATCTATACTCTCATGAGCAAACCCAGAACTAGGATCCCCATCTCCAAGCACAGCATTACCAATATTCTCTGAGTTGGCAGACACTGTGGTTGCATCATTATCTGTATAATTGTTCACTAAATCAAACTAACATCAGAAGCACAGAAGTTTACTAGAACTATAAGGAAGACGTATAGGTTGTGTTTGGTTGTTGCCTCCAAGCTTCATCTTGGAGACAAATCTCACAGGTATGTGATGGTTTGTGTCTTTGTCATCTCTGAAAACTATTTTATATCTTCTTTAATCTCCTCAATAAAATTTCCCTACTTTTGTTGTATAATGATTTTAATTAATTTTGAAGAATTTTCAACTTAATATATCTACGTCATTATTTTGGTCAGGCTGTAATATTTAAAATTCAAATTGTATATATTTTTAAATATATTCATTAAGTATTTTCTTTCAAAACTCATTTTAAACAATTAATTTTACAAATCATAAGTCACAACCTTTTACACAAGAGCAATATTAAATTTTTAGTTAAAATTTTTAACTTTATCCCACAAACAACATTTTTTTTCCAAGATAAAACAACGCCCAGAGGCAGCCATATTTTCAAAAGTTATTAAATTAAATTATTAGGTAATAAAGGCTGGCTACAAGTTGTGGCTACCCCAGTCCCCAAGAGTAACCAAGGGACAATTTTAGAAGTGCCGCACCACCCAAGAATTTTCTTCGATCTCAATATAGCGGTGAATTCAAGTTGAGCTAGAACAAGGGTGCTGAAGCTCAACTAGACTCCCACATTGTTCGAGCATACTTGTGAGCTGCTCAAGCTCAAGCACTCGAGTATCATTTGAAAATATGCAACCTAAAAGGATCAAACTCAAACCACATGTGTTGTAATACCTTATATTGCCAGGCTAAGCACACTTAATTAACCAAAATGGTTTCTGAAAAGTATTTAGTACTTCCTCCGTTCTTATATATCTGCTCCATTTGCATAGTAACAACTATTCATTGAGTAACTTTGATTAATTTTTTTAACATGGTTCTATAAGATAAAACATAGTCAATTGAGATCGTGTTAAATTCGTCTAATCACGTAGTTTTAGAATATTAATTTTTTATAATTTTCACTTATATAAAATATGAGTTATTATTAGTTAAAAATATTTATTGGATTGCGTGAAATACAGAAATGGTGCAGTTATTAAAGAACAGGGGTAGTATTAATGTACTATTATTTAAAGTAATATTACAATCTTCAAAATAAAAATTTAATCTATTCGAGTACTCGAATTATATTTGGACATGGTGCTATGCGCAACTCGAGCTCTAGTCGAGCCGGGCAATTTCAAATTCAATCTGAAGTCAAGTTCAAGCTGCTTGAATTGATAGTCGACCCTAAGCTGCGTGTCTACCAATTTGACCATAGTGGCTTGCCTTACCTCATAATAACCCATGAGTAAAAAATCATCTAGATTTAAGACTTTAATTGGGTGCAATTATTTTATAAATTTTGATGAAAATAATTCGCTCAAATAGGTGTTTGACAGTTCATTTTCCATTCAGAATTTTCACTTTTTATGTATTTTAGACTTTCCTTGACTTCAGGATTTTCATTTTCCTTGAGTTTCCTTGACTTAGAAGAAAACAAGGAAGCAACAAAGTTTCTTGTCTAATCGCGTTAGCTATTCCCAGACAATGCTATATAAATAAAACAGTGAATATACTCAAAGGAGATATGAATGGCAAAAGATGAAATGCCATACCAAGATCATCTGTACAAGTCGATACATCTTGTTTAGCACATGGTGCCTTATTGGAGTCAATGGATTTTCCACTTGAAGAAGTTTTCCTCAGTTTGGACTGTAGCAGCTTCTTCTCTGCATGAAGGAAGAAATTGAACAAAGTCATCATGCAGCATTTCTTTAAGATGATGTCACTGAAATAATGGAATAAAGTATATTTTTAACAATATCATCTAATCTCCAACAAACACATCCCACTAAAAAAGTCGCCTAACTGATATAATCACCTAAAACTTTACCCTTTTTTTCCCATGTCGACAAATACTAACAAATGGTAGATAATTTAAATGTTTTGAATGTCCTGAAGAGATTTTGCAAAGAATCCAATTCATTCAAGTTACATAGAATGCACAACAATTTTCTTTTTCCTGAATACTGATTGTTTGATAGATTTTATCTGGGGTTTGGGGCTTGGCAAAGAATTTTACTTTAGTAATCTGTTGGCTGGTTTTGCTGTTTTCTGGCAGTTTAAAATGATATCTAGAAGAAATGTTTGGTTTATTTATAAGGCAAAATTTACTACATGCTACCTATCATGTGATGACGCTGGATCAAATAAAGAAGACCATGAGACACAAGTTGCAGAAATTGCATTAACCTGATATATGTACATATGCACATACACAGATATTCCTATATATAAATACTTCTAAATTGAGGGGAAAAGAAAGGAAACTATCCAAGATAACAAACAGACACATACAGCCATTTTGGAGATGGAATATATTTTAAAAAATAGATAACCCATATATTTCTGAAGCCAGATTTATCATTTACAATGGCTTGTGTATTCCTCAATGCAAATTTAAATAAAATAGCATATAACAGACTACCTTCTTGTAAGGCAGTAATGGTTGACTGCAGATCTTCACGATCTCTCTCCAGGCTCGAGATTTTCTTTCTGTCAAATTCAATGATGAATAGCAGTTGAAAAATGTTTTATCAGATATATGGTCAAACCAAAGTCGGTGTTTCTCACTAACAGCTACTGATAGAGCATTCAATAATATATAATTCCAGCCTTTTCTGGATATTTTGAAATGCCAAAGGTAGAAAAAATGCAGTATATGTACAGAAATCTCATATGAACTGGAAACCATATTATTGAAAATGACAGAAATGGCAGAATACCTGTAGGAAGAAAGTTCAGATTCAGTGTTCCCCAATTGCCTCTCCAATTTTAGCTCATTAGACCTCAAATGCAATGCCTAAAAAAAATATTCATTGACAGATTTAGCTTATGCCTACAATTTAGTTCATATGCCTACAAAAATGACATGTACAGAAATCATTAGACCTCAAATGCATGTACAGATTTAGCTTATGCCTACAATTTAGTTCAAATGCAATGCCTACAAAAATATTTATTAGACCTCAAATGCAATGCCTACAAAAATATGCCTACAAGAAAGTTCATATTTCTTTCTTTTCTTTTTTATATAGTGTGTACAATTTAGTTAGCTGTATATCTTTTGATACAAAAGAAACTTGGACGAAAACAGAACGATGCATTCTATTAAAAGAGAAAGATGCTTATTAATATTGAAGGATGTGAGTTTATAAAATTATAAGCACAAATAAAATATTTACACTGGCAATCTTTCATTAAACAGAAAATAGAAAACACAGAAGCAGTAAATACGAAGGAGTGCGTTATAATAGCTTGACCTCTTTTTCTTTAATTCCAGTATTTACAAAACAATTATATATGAAGAACAGAAATATAACATATTCACTCCCAGTATAATGGTGGCACGCCATAGCCATGAAATAGGCCCAAGACACACCAAACCCAGTACATAGTTATGAAGAAGGGTAACAACTATAAGTTTAAAACACATGACCGACTAGAATATGGAAGCAATTAGTCATTAACCACTCAACATATGGTCAACACCACATGTACATTCATACCATGAATAATATTAATATTTAGAACTTTCATACACCGAAGTGACCAAACATATTATACTCCTTATGTGGTCTTCACTTCAATAATATAAGACCAAACATATTATACTCCTTATGTGGTCTTCACTTCAATAATATAATAGGTTGGTAATGGATACTCTCATAATATGTTCTATGGGGAAAACAAATATATAGACAAATAAAGTAGTAAATCTTTAGGGATCATGCTTACTTTGACTGATGGAAGAAATTAATACAATTTGGTTACATTAAGTGATAATTATGTTTTAACTTATTTAATAGAATTGTCCCAAAATTTAAGCTAAATTATACAGTACCCTTATATAATCAAGGACTTCAAGGACTAAACATTAAAATAGAATAAAAACCCACTTGACGAGTTGTGTGCCATGTTCAGTGGTTTTCCTTGTAGTGACATGCTCTTGGTAAGTAAATAAGAAAATAGTCAATATTCTCTACACCCTCTCAAGATTCTTAAATAAATCAAAAGATCTGCCAGAAAGAAAGGGCAAAAGAATCGAATCACACAGCTGCACTATACACATAGATTGGCAAGTTGTAATGTAAAACTTCATGAAAACGCATCTGCAGAGGTGACTGTAGATTAAAACCACCCATCAGAAACCAAGTCTAAAGAGTAAAGAGACAAATATTCACCCACAGCATAAAATAAATTGGTAGTAAGTGTCTTGGGTACATTCTTCATTGAGACCACAGCCAACCGAACTTGTCATATTGACACCATCACCAACAATTCTGCGGAGAGATATGACACAGGAAATAATTTACCTTCTCTTCTAGCCCAATAACTTCAGTGGCCAATAGTTTAGCACGCTCATCAACTGCATTGCATTCCATCAGGGCATTGGCATATTCATGTTTAATAGCTTCAAGTTCCACCTACAAATTTGTGGGATTATGTATGAGTAAAGCACCACTGTACAGATATCCAGAGGAAGAATCATTGATTTTTTTTTTTTAAAAAAAAAGGCTTATCCTACTAGATTAAGCAAAATCGATAGGCATTCATGAAGCTATCAGAATAAGTGAGTAAATTTTAAACATTATGAGGCATAGGAATTAGCAATTAATGCCAAAAAAAATTTAAAAAAAATAAAAAAATATGAATGCACAATTCAAAAGATATCATCTCAAGAATATTACTAACCAGACGAGCCTTGATTTCTTCCTGTAACTGTTCCAAGTCAAATTTTAGTTGGTTGATAACAGCTCCCTGAAGAAATAGGAAACATAAGATATGATTTTAAGTAAACATAATCCCACAATTCACTGAACTTAGATTCTTTATAATAAAAAGAACAATAATATCACACGAGATTTTGCTACAGAAACAATCATGTGCATAACAGGAAAAATAAAGAACAAAAACAACAGAAACATATATTTACAGATTAAATATGTGGCACCAGATGCATCTTGAATGTTGAAAGTCTAACACTTTAAACAGTCTCATGCCTATGAAATCATCTACAAAAGAATTGCCACACAGGAGCCTTTATATGAGTGAATAATTGTTTTGTTTTAAGGTATGTCAATGTAAATGTATACACTCATTGTCGTGAATTTTGTGGCTAACTGGCTATTAGTGAAATTCATATTTCTGGAACAAGGAATAGCAAAGCAGGGGAGTTGAGAAACGAGAGAAAAATGTAACATCATTTACTGCCATTAAACATTTCCCAAATACCTTATTAAAAATGTTGCAAAACAATTTGTGGTGAAAAAATAAAAGGATACTCTTGAATCACTTCAAATAAACAAGGACTTGACTCTGAGAACATCAATGAATTCAACAAGGCCAGAAATGTCTAGTCATGAACAAACCTGTTGATTGAAGCTATCTGTTAGAGCCGAATTTTCAGAAGCCAGAGATTCTGATAACGCTCGTGATGCTTCAAGAGCACGTTGCAGTGAAAATTTCTCTTGCGTTAAATCTTCAATGTGCTGTATGTAAAAGAAAGCAGTACCTTAATAAATGAAGTCCGTGCTTACTTTGTTTGATGGGATAAGAGTCCATAATATTTTTTTCAGATGAGAATTTAAGATTGTTTTAAATTAGTTTAATGCTACAATACTAATTCCAAGACAATTCATCATTATAATTTATCAGGTTGAGACTTGAGACTAATTATGATTAACATTTGTATGTTTTAAAAATTACTAAACCCATCTTTGAAAATAAGAGATTTTAATGGTCGGGAATATAAGATCCAAAAACGTATTATTACACATATAGTCCAAAATAAAGAATTTCCAATTTCTCATTATATACTCCAGGTAACAAACACAACCAATTTATAGAATTCACTAGTTCCAAATAAACCAACATAGTTTAAAATTGCGCAACCACCACAAAATAGAAGTAGAGCTTGAACCCGTGTCAAATGACAAGAAATGGGGTAAAAGTTAACAGCATATAAAAAGCTCAAATTAGAAGAATGCAGCAATTGCAGAGAATGTTGTAACAGAAATTATAACTCGTTAAACAAAATTCTCCACGGGGATAATTGATTCCGAAAAACCCAATAATTTAAAATTTAAAAAAAAAAAAAAAACAAAACAAAACAAAACAAAAACAAAAACAAAAAAACAAAAACAAAACAAAAAAAAACAGACAAAACAACAAAACCTGGTGCAATAATAAATGCTGCAAAAAAAAAAAATAACATAATAACTGGTGCAAGTGAAAATGCAGTAACGAAACCTGCTCCAGCGCAGCAAAGTCTTCATTCTGCTTCTGAGAAAATAAGTTGTTTTTGCTTTCCACAGCATGATTAAACAGGTTAACACCATCAACAGATGCCACGGAAGAGTTAGCGGATCTATGAGAAGCTGATGAGCCCAAGCCATCCATTGGGTAAACCTTAGAACTTGAATCATTTTTTGCTGCTGCAAAGAGTGAAGGGGATGAAGAAGGGCCTTTTGGGATATTAATTGAATCAAGAAAAGATGGACGGGATCTCCTTCCAGCAGGGGGTGGAGAAGGCGATGCATGATTTGACGAGCTTCGAGCATCGGAATCATAATCCGCATATCTATTGTCAGATGTCCATGGAGACAAGTGGTTCATATTCCAAGTGTGGTCAACGGCACCAGAGAATTTCTTATCTCCCATATCTGGAAATGCAAAGAACCCCATTTTTATATCTATTGAGGAGAAGGTTAGACTTGAGGCACAATGAAAAAACTATCAACGAAAAGGAAATGCCAAATACTCCCTCCGTCATCAAAATTTGTTAACATTCATTGTTTACACGCAATCCAATACACATTTTTAAAGAGTAATATCTCAAATTTTATAAAAGAAAACATTATAAAACTATGTGATTAGACGAATCTAACAACATCTCACTTGATTATGTTTCATCTTATGTAACTGTGTTAGAAAGTCGAATCAAAATTACTCAGTGAATAGTATTTACTGTGCAAACATTAGAATTAAAAAATGACGGAGGAAGTATAATACTAGACCCAAAGAACATATGCTATTAAAACATTCTGAAGGGACATGGAAGGTTGTGGAAGTACTTCTGAAACGAGCATATAGAGTTGAAACACAAACTTTTACCTACGTAAGTTGAGGATGTTAATCTATTATCCTGCTGGCCAATATTATCTATTTTAAATTGTTGGAGATTGCTCAAAGAATTCTGAGATGAAATGTGTCCAGTAAATACAGCAGATTCCCCAGCCTTCAAATGAGAAAAATCCTTCTCTGGGCCATAAGGGTTATTTGATCGATAAGTATCCAACTCGAGAAAACTAGGGTGACCGGAAGGATGGTTTTCCTCAGAAGATAAATTATGATCCAAATTCCCAACCCAGGAAGACAGTTGAGTTGATGATCCATTATCACCTTTAGTGCTTCTAAATCTATCTAACACCACAGAATCATCACCCTTGTCTTCTTCACTCTTCATGGATGAATTCTCTCGAATATATGAATTGGTGTCAATGTCATTTGTGGAAATTGGAGGTTTAGCATTTGAATTGGCAGGAGAACCAAGGGTTATATTAGATTCCTTGTTTGCAACCTTTGGAATAGGTGTGCCTCCCCCATGATCCACAGGTACATCAGAAGTACCGGTGTCATGACTATTTGTACGGAGCACGTGTTCAGTTTCTGATAATTTCCTCACATTTTGAGCACCATCGGATACAAGAACTTGATTGGTGGTGGTCTTTTTGGCTTTCTCTGCAGCTTTCTTTCTGCGAAACTCCTCGAGCTGAAATCATTATATTTAAATAGTAGTCAACTACAAAATGACTCGGGCCACACAGTTACAAGAAGGAAAGAAGTCAATAAAAGTTCACATACAAAGAAAACCAATGCAGCTAACATTCCAAGTCGGTCAAGGGAAAAACTTTATCAGAGCTTCAAATGTCACAAATAATAGAATTACGACAGAATCCAAACCAAGGAACTAAAGTGCCTTCAGTTGCCTCAAATTATAAACCAGGATTGCCAATAAAAAATGCCTACAAGTTTCATCAAATCCACATTGTTCCTCTGTCACATACCAAAATAGAAAACCCTAATTAAATATGAAGAATGCCACACCAACAAACAAACAAACAACACAAGTTTCTCTACACAGATCACCTGAATAATAAATATATATGCATATTACAAAAACAGTAAAAAAAAAATAGCAGAAATCCTCAGTTAAAATTGTTTCGTACCTTTTTTTTCCCAGCTTCTAAATGCTCTTGCTTTCTGGACACCTGCGCCGACGCCATTCAAAATTTCTTACAGCAAAAATCCTGACCTAATCATTGGACTCCTATGGCTGAAACCTCAATAATCCCCACAAATAATCAGATCATTGCATTCCCGCTGCCCAGAAGTACATTCAAAATCCCTAATAGTATAAAGACATAAAAATAATAATAAAAAATTTTTTAAAAAAATCAGCAAAACTAAAAAATCATAAATTGAGGAAGAAAATCCTCGGTAAAATCTACGGAAATAGAATCGAGAGTCCCGATCTGATCAGGAGAGAAGAGGGAAAAGAGGGAGAGATATTCTGTAGGTTTTCTTTGAATTTCTTGAAGATGGCAAGAATTTGGTTTAAATCTCCCTAATTCAACTTGCTGCTCCCATCTTTTCCCCTGTAAAAATTTCCGTTAACACACACGTTTAACAACAAAGGATTACATTTTCGTGCAGTAGAAAGTAGTTAATCGCGTTTGCGCTTGTGCCAGTGCAACAAGGAAGAACGCGATTTTGGTAATGAAAGGTTGGGGGTATATTGGTGAATTCGCCTACCACACGTGGGCATTGTGACGTATGTGAACAGACGGTGAGAAGGACACGTCTGATGGTACCAGTGACCATTTTCCCTTAAACAGAACCTTTTCGATTGTAATGTGTGCTTGGACAGCTTGGTACGTTAAATGTTGGCTTTGTTTTGCACTTAAGTTTTTAAGTTTATGGGCTCATTTTTAGTTGACAGCTTGTCGTATAGCTTCAAAATAAAAATTGATTCCAATATCACCAAGTATAAAATAGATATAGTATAGCAGTGACAGGGGTCGAGTCCTCAGGAATTTGATTGCAACATTTTCATAATATATACAATAGTTGAAAAATGGGGGTTTTAGCATTGTCACAAGATTATGATAACAAAATAAAAAAAAAATAAAGTATTACACAAGTAAGTAAATACCAAAGGGAATTCAAGAGCATAGGAATTAAACAAGATTGGATTTAACTTATGGAATTAAAGGCCTCTAGTTCAAAGAAAGATTTGGAATGGCATTTGGGATATATCATTGATGCATAAACATGATACAAGTTAATAAACCGGTTATAGTTGTCAGGTCCGCTTAGACAACCAACTTTTTCATACAGATTAGACAATTAAGGTACGCCCGTCAATTATCCCTAATCGAATCAACATTCCTAGGTACGCCCATATAAAATATTGTTCAATTGCATTAGAATTTAGAAAAACCCGATTCAAACCAATTACTACCTACGCGGAGTAATTCCCAATTTGATTACACAATTCCCCGGGAAGGAACTAATCAACCCGGTTACCACATATTCAATTCAAGTACAATTACGGATATCCAAATTAAATTGGCATTCAACTATTAATCTAGATAAATATTTGGATCCAAAAACATTCATCCAAACTAATAATCATAAACCCTAGATATAGGAATTGCATAAATATTAACAAACATCAAGTTTTCATAGTCAAAATTACATCATCTCCTATAGTCCCAAAAGTCATTCTCAATCAAGTCTTTAAACTAGAGAAAAGGAGAATCTACTCAAAACCCATGGAAAAGAAAACAAAATAGAGAAGATTACAACCAATCTCCGAGGATTGTTGAATAGAAGAAGATTCTGCAATGGCCTGCTCTTCTCGTCCATGTCTGCTCTCCTGGACGTTCTTCTCTTCTTTTTTGATGTCCAAAAGAATTAAATCCAAAAGTGCCCAGATCCCCCTCTTCAAAAGTGGTTCTAATTTTTGTAAATGAAAAAGTGGTCTGTCAAAAAGTGCCCTCCCCACTCCAGCCGTGTTCAGCTTTTCATGTTTCCTTGAGTAGTGTAATGGGCTTGGGCTTGTAGTTGGGCTTGATTTCTTTTTAATTTCAGCTTCCCCCATCCTTGCTAGTCATGGCCATGACTAGGGAAGTCATGGTTGCCCGTTCTTTCTTTCTTTCTTCCATTTTGCTCCAATTTTTCCATTCTTATGCCATCCTCCTATACACAACAAAACAAGCACAACAAGAATAAATTGCTACCAAAACCACCTCAAAAGTATCCACAATATATATCATTATCAAGCATAAAATTCACACTATCAAATTCCTCCACACCTAAATCATGCTTGCCCTCAAGCATATGTTTTTAGATAGCCAAATCAAGCCATAACAGTTTCTATCGACAAGTCAATCCAAGTACAACCAAATCAACTCAATATCAAACATATTAAGCCAACAACCTCCCAAATGTTAAGTGTATACACTCCTCTCAATTTAAGAGTAGGTAAATAAATAAGCACTCAAGTGGTAAAGCAAAATGACAATCCCATAGGCTTGAATGAAAATCACATCTCCCTTGCAAAGATATATTATCCAACAATAAGAATCAAAGGGTCTTTCAAAAAGGGTTATAACGGGGCCATGGTTGGGGTAGGAAGAAAAAGGAAATAGAAAGACTAAAGTGAATGCAAGTACTTTCAAAGAGTCATCATAGAAAACATCATAGCACATCATGGTTACCAAACTAAAACAAAACCAAGAGGTTCAAAGGAACAAAAATTACCTCTATTATATCCTCCCAAGGTTTTCCAAAATAAACAAACCAAAAGATCATATATATACAACTTCCAAACAATCCCAAAATTTCCTAAGCAATGAACCAAACAAAACCAAAACTTGCCAAACAATTTCTAGCAACTTTCATATATCCCATTTTTTTTCTTTTTTCTTTTTTTTCTCTCTTTTTTTTTCGTGGGCTTCAATAGCTTAATCATGTTTATTAGAGGAATTCAACAATCTGAAAAGTGCAGACGGAACTTCAACTCTATGTTCATAACACTGAGGTCAGAGGAACACGTGTCAAGCTATATCCATCCACTGCCCTTATATTATTTTTCTCTTCTTTTTTTTTAAGGGCTGTTTCTTTTTGTTTTTTTTAGTAGGGGAGTATGTATATACAAACATTCCACAAATCATTCCAACAAAAATCCAACAAAATAGCTTGAGAATCTCACAAACCAATTTCTAAGCTCTTTTTTTTTCTTCTTGCAACCAACACAAAGATTCAACCATGATGACTTATGAAAGCACTTCAATCACTAGGGTATGACAAAAAGAAAAGGCTTAATAGGCTAAGGGTTATATATAAACAAAGAAAATGGATATAAGGCTCAAAGTGGCTAATTAGGGGATAAAAGTATGGGTTAAGACCAAAAAGAAGGCTAAAAGGGTTATCCTAGTGCCCTTATCATGTTCAAAATATTGGATTCAATCAATGCAAGTTCAACATGTATAATCAGTCAAGTTCTAGGATGTCAAAATGGTTACCACATAATTCACACAAGAAAGAAATTTCCAAAAGCTTGGAATATATTTTTTTTTTCTTTTAAAAGCAACAAGCTTTTTGGAAATAGGCTCAGATTCTCACATGGGTTCACAAAACAGTTGGCTTCATATGTTCAATGTCAGAAATCATCAATCATACTCAAAAGACTTGTCAATAAAAACCATCATAAGCTCAATTTAACTTAAAATAATCACACAAAATAGCTTGATTTTTCAAAAAACTTCACAGAAAATGGCACAATACTATTTCCTCCCCCACACCTAAATTCAACATTGTCCTCAACGTAAGAAAAAAATAAAGAGAACAGGACTTCCCTGGAATAGGTGGGGGCCAAGGTGTGGCTCACTGCCTCGAAGGGGGCGGTGGTGGGATGTTGAAGTGGTGTACGATAGCATTCAGGGCATCTTTCATTTCCTTCATCTCTTCTTTTACTCCCTTCAGCTCTTCTTTCACTCCCTTCAGCTCTTGCTTTTGTTGTGCTAATTCATTGCTCAACTGATCAAATCGCACCTTGAAATAGGTGGAAGATGGGCCTCGAGTGCCTCTCTCAGATGAAGAGGGAGGTGCAGGAGCTGGATGTGTAGGAACTGGTGGTGCACGGCTAGAGGAAGTGGTGACTGAGACCCTTCGTCCATTGAAGTACATGGTGCCGCCATTTTCTGTGATAAACACTTTCATTGTCTTCAAAGCGGCCATGTCCAAAAATGCTGGAGAGCATGCCATGTGCAAAGAAAGAGAAGCAAGATACTCATCAGAGGTGTCAGAAATTAGGCCCAAATTAAGTGCCAAGTGTGTGATATAAGATCCATGAATGAGATTTCTCCCTTTTGTAGATAGGACCGTGCCAAACTGATGGTGGTGTCGGGTTGGCTCCGGAAGAAGATGATGGTGCAGTGGTGTTGAACGGGATATTGGGAGAGGAGGCAGTAATTTGACTTTAGGTGGAAGTGAATTGGTGAAAGTAAATTAGGGTTTGGGAGCAAGTGTTTGAGATTTAATTTCAGATTGGTTTGTGTAACTTAGTCATGGGCATGATTAAGGAGTGTGTACCAATCTGGAATTTGGCCTTCAAAACAGCTTGGCAAATGGTTCTTAGTCATGGTCATGATTAAGGAGTGTGTACCAATCTGAAAAATAAAATCCCAACTCCTTTATTTCACAGGTTGGCAAATGTAGTTTGGTCATGGCCATGAATAAGGACTACATGTCATTCTGGAAATTGGCCTTCAAAACAGCTTGGCAAGTGGTTCTTAGTCATGGGCATGATTAAGGGGTATCTCCCTTGTTGTAATCAACTTGAAATTTCCTTCAAAATACAACAAGTTATATACAATTTAATCATGTTCATGAATACCCATTACCTCCTCTATTGAAAATCCTCCTTCAAACACCTCCAATTGTTCCTTGATCCAAAAAAAATTATCAATCTTCCGCCTTCATATCTACAAAATCATAGACAAAATGTCATTTACATATCAAAATTATACCAAAATATATTCATCAAAATAGCAAAATGTATAGTATCAAAATGGTTAAATTGCTTGGGTTGCCTCCCAAGAAGCGCTTTGTTTAAAGTCCTTGAGCTAGACTTTTTCCAACTTCATCTCCCAATTTGTGCATCAACAAGGGACACCAATTCTATAGGCTCAATTGGAAATCCCTCATAATATGGTTTGAGACGGTGCCCATTGACAACAAATTTCTTCTCTGTCTTCAAACTTTGAATCTCAACTGCACCATAGGAAAATACTTTAGTAACAACAAATGGTCCAATCCATCTAGAACGTAACTTACCAGGAAAAAGTTTAAGTCTTGAATGATATAAAAGAACTTTTTGGCCAACTTCAAAATTTTTTCTGGAAATTTGTTGATCATGGAAGACTCTATTTTTCTCTTTGTATAGCATGGCATTGTCATATGCTTCTTTTCTTATTTCTTCCAATTCTTGAATTTGCAACTTCCTTTGGATCCCGGCCTCTTGAAGACTCATGTTGCACTTTTGTACCACCCAAAATGCCTTGTGTTGTAACTCCACAGGTAAATGACATGGTTTCCCAAACACCAACCTATAGGGCGACATCCCTATTGGTGTCTTGTAAGCTGTGCGGTAGGCCCATAATGCATCATCCAGTCTCAAGCTCTAATCTTTTCGATTTGTTGGACCGTTTTCTCCAATATGGACTTGATCTCACGGTTAGACACTTCTGCTTGTCCATTTGTCTGTGGATGATAAGAAGTTGACACTTTATGCAAAACACCATACTTCTTGAAAAGAGCTGTGATGGTCTTGTTGCAAAAATGAGTCCCTCTATCACTCACAATGGATCTTGGCATCCCAAACCTAGCAAATATGTTAGACCTAAGGAAATCTGCAACCACTCTTGAATCATTAGTCCGGGTGGCTTTAGCTTCCACTCATTTAGACACATAATCCACAGACAAGAGAATATACAAATAACCATGAAAATTAGGAAAAGGACCCATAAAGTCTATACCCCAAACATCAAATATTTCAAGAAACATCATAGGGGTTTGAGGCATTTGATCACGGGAAGAAATATTACCTACTCTTTGGCATCTATCACATGATTTACAAAATATATATGCATCTTTGAATAGAGTAGGCCAAAGGAATCCACTTTCTAACACCTTCTTCGCAGTTCTTTGAGGTCCAAAATGTCCACCACATGCCATAGAATGACAAAATGCTAGAATGGATTGAAACTCACCTTCGTCAACACACCTTCGAATAACTTGATCAGCACAACGTTTCCAAAGGTAGGGATCATCCCAAATGTAGTATTTTGCATCACTCTTAAGCTTGTCTCTTTTTGCTTTAGGCCAACCTGTAGGAAATTCATTAGTAACCAAGAAATTGACTATATCAGCATACCAAGGAGAAATAACAGAAATAGAAAGAAGTTGCTCATCAGGAAAGGATTCCCGAATAGGAATCTCATTAGGCTCAGTGATTATATGACTCAAATGATCAGCTACCAAATTCTCTGTTCCCTTTTTGTCACGAATTTCAACATCAAACTCCTGTAAAAGCAAAATCCATCTAATCAATCTTGGCTTGGCCTCTTTCTTTGCCATCAAATATCTCAATGCTGCATGATCAGAAAAAACAACTACTTTAGTTCATAAAAGATATGATCTAAATTTATCCATAGCAAAAACAACAGCAAGCATTTCTTTTTCAGTTGTTGAATAATTTAATTAAGCCCCATTCAATGCTCGGGAAGCATAATAAATGGCATGGGAAGCTCTTCCAATTCTTTGTCCCAAAACAACCCCTACAGCAGTGTCACTTGCATCGCACATCAACTCAAATGGTAGTTCCCAATTTGGTGGTTGAATCACCGGATGGGGTTGTGAGATGTTCCTTCAACTTGTTAAACGCTTGCTTACACTGATCATTGAACTCAAATGGCACATCTTTTTGCAGCAATCGAAACAATGGTGCTCCAATCTTGGAAAAGTCATTGATGAATCGCCTATAGAAACCTGCATGACCTAAAAATCCACGAAGTTCTCGCGCAGAACAAGGATAAGGTAGAGCATCAATTAAATCAACTTTAGACTTATCTACCTCTATACCTTGTGATGACAAACAATGCCTTGTTCAACCATAAACTGACATTTTTCCCAATTCAACACAAGATTAGTTTCAATGCATCGATTTAGAATCAAAGCCAAATTACCTAGACATTCATCAAAGCTATTACCATGAACACTAAAGTCATCCATAAATACCTCAATGATTTTCTCAACATATTCAGAAAAAATGCTCATCATACACCTTTGGAATGTGGCTGGGGCGTTGCAAAGTCCAAAGGGCATTCTTCTATAAGCAAACACTCCAAATGGGCATGTGAAAGAAGTCTTTTCCTGATCCTCCGGTGCTATTGCAATCTAAAAATAACCTGAAAAACCATATAGAAAGCAATAATAAGCATGTCCAGACAATCTTTCAATTATTTGATCAATGAAAGGATGAGGAAAATGATCCTTCTTTGTGACACCATTTAGCTTACGATAATCTATGCACTGTCTCCACCCGGTTTGCTTACGAACAGGAAGTTTCTCACCATCTTTGTTCTCTTCAACAGTCACTCCAGCTTTCTTCGGGACAACTTGAACAGGACTCACCCAACTACTATCTGAGATAGGGTAGATGATGTCTGCATCAAGTAGCTTCATGACTTCTTTCTTCACCACCTCAGTCATAATTGGATTCAACTTCCTTTGAGCTTGTCTGACTGGCTTGGCATTCTTTTCTAGTGTGATCATGTGAGTACAAAATGAGGGATCTATGCCTTTTATATCTGCTATTGTCCATCCAATAGCCGTTTTGTGATCTCTAAGCACACGAACCAATTTCTCCTCTTGTTCGGTTGTCAACTTTGAAGAGATGATCACTGGCAAAGTCTCTTTATCGCCCAAGAAGACATATTTCAAATTCTCTGGTAAAGGTTTCAACTCCAATTTAGGTGCCTGCAACACAGATGGATATAAACGTTCATTAGTTTCAGGAATAAAAATTGGAGCTACTTCATACCTTTGTGGCTCTTGATGAAGTGAGCCTAATTCTTTAACAGCTCTTTCTATTTTCTTGCTCATAGCTATCTCCATCTCATTCTCTAGCTTGTGATGCTTTGTCAAAGCAATTTCCAATTCATCCTTGTTAGCTAATTCAAATGTTTCCTGCACCAAAGGATCAATAACATCAATAGAGTATAGAGCTTCAGAATCATCATGATGTTTAATAGCTTCAAAAAGATTGAAATGAATTTCTTCTCCATCAAATTCCAAGGTGAGTGTGCCTTTCTTCACATCAATCTTTGCTCCTGCAGTGTATATAAAAGGTCTTCCCGACAAAAGAGGAGGTGGGTTAAAGCAATGAGCATCATTCATGTCCAAAACATAAAAATCAACGGGAAATATAACATCATTAACTTGCACTAACACATCTTCAAGCATACCATCCGGATAAGCATTTGTTCTATCAGCAAGTTGAATAATAATTCCTGTTTCTTTCAATGGGCCTAGATTTAGGGAATCATACATTAATCTTGGCATAACATTTATTGCATCACCTAAATCTAGCATGGCTTTGCTCACCTCTTTTGTTCCAATTTTGCAAGGAATTGAAAACATACCCGGATCACCTGTTTTAGGTGGGATTTTTCTTTTTATCACCGCAGAGACACTCTCACCTGCTATTATGTGTTCATCTCCCCTGAGCTTCCTCTTGTTGGTGCATAGATCCTTCAAGAACTTAGCATACTTAGGGATTTGATTGATAGCTTCAAGAAGTGGGATATTCAATTGGACTTTCTTGAATATCTCAAGCATCTCTTTCCTCTTGTCCACCTTTGGAGCCCTTTTTAACCTATCAGGAAAAGGAGGTATTTTAGTTTGATATGAAGGAATTGAATTAGAATTTACCTTATTAGAAGTTTCTGCCTCCTTTTCAATCCCCTTCTCAATTTGCTCTTCATTTTGCTCATTTGAAATTGGAGATGGACCTTGAACTTCCTTTCCACTCCTCAAAATCATGGCACTCACGTTCTTTGGATTTGGCTCGGGTTGAGCTGGCCACTTCCTTTCTCTCGAATTTGCCTGACTTCCTCAGACACTTGATTCATTTGACTTTGCAATTTTTCAATACTTGCCTTCGTGTCTTGTTGAAATTGCAAAGTTGATGTGGCCATGGATTTCACCAGTTCTTCTAAAGATGGACTTGAACTTGTTGTAGCTTGAGGTGGTTGCCTTTCATATTGACGAGGAGGGTGCACTTGTTGTGGTGCTGAAGATAGATGATTTTGTTGTTGATGTTGATTGCCATACCGAAGATTTGGATGATCTCTCCAACCTGGATTGTAAGTATTGGAATAGGGATTGTACTGTGGACGTCTGTTGGAATATTCAAGTGCATTCACATCCACCGGTGTATCTTCTTGGAGAGTTGGGCATGCATCAGTTTGATGTTTAGAACTTGTGCAAATGCCACATGCCTTCACCTGGACAGTTGGCTTTATACTTCCTGTGGCCATCTTACGAACAAAGCTTGTCAACTCTGAAAGTTGTTGTTGCATTGTTTGCATTGAAGAATCACCACTTGACATATTGGTTGGCATTGCATCCCTTGTGCCAAACTGTTGAGTATTCTCTGCCATTCGATCAATCAACTCCTAGGCTTGTGTTGGAGTCTTATTCACAAAGGCTCCTCCACTTGCAGCATCAATGATGTTTATGTCCATCAACAACAAACCATCATAGAAGTATTGAATTAACAATTGGGGTGGGATTTGATGTTGATGACATTTAATTATAAGCCTATTAAACCGCTCCCAATATTCATGGAGCGTTTCACCTGATTGTTGTTTGATGCCACATATTTCCTTCCTCAAATTTGCAGCTCTTGAGGCTGGGAAATACTTCTCCAAGAATTTCCTCTTCATGTCTGTCCAAGTTGTAATGCTACCTGCTGGAAGATAATAGAGCCAATCTTTTGCGCTCCCTGATAATGTGAATTTGTGCTTGATAATGATATATATTTTGGATGATTTTATGGTGGTTTTGGTACCTCTTTACTCTTGTTGTGTTTGTTTTATTGGTTGTAGGAAAATGGCATGGCAATGGAAAAATTTGAACAAAGTGGAAAAGAAAGAAAGAGACATGCAACTATGACTTCCCTAGTCATGGCCATGACTAGGTAGAAGACCCAAGTCCATGTGCCCAAGCCATTACATTATTGAAGATAGGGACCATGCACAAGAGTAGGAGAATAAAAAGAAGGAAAAGAACAAAAATAATAGGAGAATAAAAAGAAGGAAAAGAACAAAAATAATAGGAGAAGAAAAAAGAGAAAAGAACAAAGATTGAAAGGGACATTTGAACTAAAAGGCAAGAATAAAAAGGGAGGGAGAGGACGGTAGAATGAAGAAGAAGAGGAGAGGAGAAAAAGAGAGAGGAAAGAAAGAAAGAAAGAGAGGAGGAAGAAAGAAGAAGAAGAAGAAGAAGAAAGAAGGAGAGGAGGCCAAATCAAGTTCTCATCTTTCATATTCACAATTTGGTTATATCTCTTCTTTACATTTGTTTTCTTTTCTATGGATTTAGAGTAGTTTTTCATTTTCTCTAGTTTAAAGATTTGATTAAGAATGGCTTTGGAATTTGTGAGATGATGTAATGTGTGAACTATGAAACTTGATGTTTGTTGATATTTATGCAATTCCTATATTTAGGGTTGATGATTATTAATTTGGATGAATGTTTTTGGATCCAAATGTTTGTCTAGATTAATAGTTGAATGCCAATTTAATTTGGGTATCCGTAATTGTACTTGAATTGAATAGGTGGCATCCGGGTTGATTAGTTCCTTCCCGGGGAATTGTGTAATCAAATTGGAAATTACTCCGCGTAGGTAGTAATTGGTTTGAATCGGGCTTTTCTAAATTCTAATGCAATTGAACAATATTTTCTATGGGCGTACCTAGAAATGTTGATTTGATTAGGGATAATTAACGGGCGTACCTTAATTGTCTAATCTGTAAGGAAAAGTTGGTTGTCTAAGCGGACCTGACAACTATAACCGGTTTATTAACTTGTATCATGTTTATGCATCAATGATCTATTCCAATTGCCATTCCAAATCATTCTTTGAACTAGAGGCTTTTAATTCCATAAGTTAAAATCCAATATTTTTAATCTTGTGCTCTTGAACTCATCTTGGTATTTACTTGCTTGTGTATTTCTTTATTTTCTTAATTTTAATATCATAATCTTGTGACAATGCTAAAACCCCCCTTTATAACTATTGTATATATTATGAAAATGTTGCAATCCAATCCCTGAGGACTCGACCCTTGTCACTGCTATACTATATCTATTTTGTACTTGGTGACATTGGAATCAATTTAATTTTGCAGCTACACGACAAGCTGTCAAATTTTGGCGCCGTTGCCGGGGATTGGCGTTCAACAAAAAAAAAAATTCTGTGATATTTTTTTTATCTTTTTAGTTTTAATTGGTATTTTCCTTGTTTATGCCTCGTTCTTCTCGTACAGGTGAGTTGATATTTGATCCAGAGATTGAGAAGACAGCTCGTAGATTGACAAGGGAAGCCAAGTTAAGAAAAAAATCTAGAGTTTCTACATCAACTTCTGGTTTGTCATTGGCTACAGAGCTGGACACTTCTAGTTCCAGTAGTGAAGGAAGTGATACAGAACCTTTAGAAGAAAAAAACATTGTCATGGCTGAAGATAACCGCACATTGAGGGAGTTGGCTGCTCCTGACTTAACACAGCAGCCTTTATGCATTACATTTCCTACAATTGATGACGAAACTCCCTTTGAATTAAAATCTGGATTGATCCATTTGTTGCCTGAATTTAATGGTCTTGCAGGTGAAGAGCCTCACAAGCATCTCCAGGAATTTGATGTAGTATGTTCAAGCATGAAGCCCCCTGGAGTTACAGATGAACAAATCAAATTGAGGGCATTTCCATTCTCATTGAAGGGGAGTGCAAAAGATTGGCTCTATTATCTCCCGGCAGGTAGCATTACAACATGGACAGACATGAAAAAAAAGTTCTTGGAGAAGTATTTCCCAGCCTCAAGAGCTGCAAATTTGAGGAAGGAAATATGTGGCATCAAACAACAATCAGGTGAAACGCTCCATGAATACTGGGAGCGGTTTAACAGGCTTATAATTAAATGTCCTCAACATCAAATCCCACCCCAATTGTTAATTCAATACTTCTATGATGGTTTGTTGTTGATGGACAGAAACATTATTGATGCTGCAAGTGGAGGAGCTTTGGTAAATAAGACTCCAACACAAGCCTGGGAGTTGATTGATCGAATGGCAGAGAATACCCAACAATTTGGCACAAGGGATGCAATTCCAACCAATTTGCCAAGTGATTCTTCAATGCAAACAATGCAACAACAACTTTCAGAGTTGACAAGCTTTGTTCGTAAAATGGCCACAGGAAATATAAAGCCAACTGTCCAGGTGAAGGCATGTGGCATTTGCACAAGTATTGAACATCCAACTGATGCATGCCCAACTCTCCAAGAAGATACACCGGTGGATGTGAATGCACTTGACTATTCCAACAGACGTCCACAGTATAATCCCTATTCCAATACCTACAATCCAGGTTGGAGAGACCATCCAAATCTTCGATATGGCAATCAACATCAACAACAAAATCATCCATCTTCAGCACCACAACAATTGCACCCTCCTCGTCAATTTGAAAGGCAACCACCTCAAGCTACAACAAGTTCAAGTCCATCTTTGGAAGAATTGGTGAAATCAATGGCCACATCAACTTTGCAATTTCAACAAGACACGAAGGCAAGCATTGAAAAATTGCAAAGCCAAATCAATCAAGTGTCTGAGGAAGTTAGGCAAATTCGAGAGAAAGGAAAGTGGCCAGCTCAACCCGAGCCAAACCCAAAGAACGTGAGTGCCATGATCTTGAGGAGTGGAAAGGAAGTTCAAGGTCCACATCCAATTTCAAAAGAGCAAAATGAAGAACAAATTGAGAAGGAGATTGAAAAGGAGGCAGAAACTTCTAACAAGGTAAATTCTAATTCAATTCCTTCATATCAAACTAAAGTACCTCCTTTTCCTGACAGGTTAAAGAAACCCCCAAAGGTTGACAAAAGGAAAGAGATGCTTGAAATCTTCAAAAAAGTTGAGTTGAACATTCCACTTTTGGAAGCTATAAATCAAATCCCCAAGTATGCAAAGTTCTTGAAGGAATTGTGTGCCAACAAAAAGAAACTTCGGGGAGATGAGCACATAATAGCAGGTGAGAGTGTCTCTGCAGTCATAAAAAGAAAGATCCCACCTAAAACAGGTGATCCGGGTATGTTTTCAATTCCTTGCAAAATTGGAGCAAAAGAGGTGAGCAAAGCCATGTTAGATTTAGGTGCTGCGATAAATGTTATGCCACGATCAATGTATGATTCCCTAAATCTAGGTCCATTGAAAGAAACAGGAATTATTATTCAACTTGCTGATAGAACAAATGCTTATCCGGATGGTATGCTTGAAGATGTGTTAGTGCAAGTTAATGATGTTATATTTCCTGTTGATTTTTATGTTTTGGACATGAATGATGCTCATTGCTTTAACCCACCTCCTCTTTTGTTGGGAAGACCTTTTATGTACACTGCAGGAGCAAAGATTGATGTGAAGAAAGGCACACTTACCTTGGAATTTGATGGAGAAGAAATTCATTTCAATCTTTTTGAAGCTATTAAACATCATGATGATTCTGAAGCTCTGTACTCTATTGATGTTATTGATCCTTTGGTGCAGGAAACATTTGAATTAGCTAGCAAGGATGAATTGGAAATTGCTTTGACAAAACATCACCAGCTAGAGAATGAAATGGAGATAGCTGTGAGCAAGAAAATACAAAGAGTTGTTAAAGAATTAGACTCACTTCCTCAAGAGCCACAAAGGTATGAAGTAGTTCCAATTTTTATTCCTGAAACTAATGAACGTTTATATCCATCTGTGATGCAGGCACCTAAATTGGAATCGAAGCCCTTACCAGAGAATTTGAAATATGTGTTCTTGGGTGATGAAGAGACTCTGCCAGTGATTATCTCTTCAAAGCTGACAACCGAACAAGAGGAGAAATTGGTTCGTGTGCTTAGAGATCACAAAACGGCTATTGGATGGACAATAGCAGATATAAGAGGCATAGATCCCTCCTTTTGTACTCACAGGATCACACTAGAAGAGAATGCCAAGCCAGTCAGACAAGCTCAAAGGAAGTTGAATCCAATTATGACTGAGGTGGTGAAAAAGGAAGTCATGAAACTACTTGATGCGGACATCATTTACCCTATCTCAGATAGTAGTTTGGTAGCACTTTACTCTTGTTGTGTTTGTTTTGTTGTTTGTAGGAAAATGGCATATCAATGGAATAATTAGAGCAAAGTGGAAGAAAGAAAGAAAGAAAATGACATGCAACCATGACTTCCCTAGTCATGGCCATGACTAGTAGAAGACCCAAGTCCATGGACCCAAGCCACTAAATAATTGAAGAAAGGGACAATGCACTTGAGTAGGAGAAGAAATTAGAGAAAAGAACAAAAAGAAGTAGGAGAAGAAAAAGATAGAAAGGAACAAAGATTGAAAAGGATGGGCAAGAAAATAAGAAAAGGAAGAAAGGGACACATCAACAAACAAGGAGGAAGAAAGAAATAAAAAGAGAGGGAGGAAGAGAAAAATGGAGGAGGAGAAAAAAAGAAGAGAAGAAGGAAGAGAAGGAGGATAGCAAGAAGAAGAAGAAGCTCTAATCCTTGAAGTTTGGTTGTATCTCTTCTTTACATTTGTTTTCTCTTCTATGGATTTAGAGTAGTTTTTCATTTTCTCTAGTTTAAAGACTTGATTAAGAATGGCTTTTGGAATTTGTGAGATGATGTAATTTGTGAACTATGAAACTTGATGTTTGTTGGTATTTATGCAATTTCTATGTTTAAGGTTTACTATTGTTGAATTGGATGAATGTTTAGGGCCCAAATATTTGTCTAGTTTGATAATTGATTGCCAATTCAATTTGGGTATCCGTAATTGTACTTGAATTGAATAGGTGGTAACCGGGTTGATTAGTTCCTTCCCGGGGAATTGTATAATCGAATTGTGAATTACTCCGCGTAGGTAGTAATTGGTTCGAATCAGGCTTTTCTAGATTATAATGCAATTAGACAACATCTTCTACGGGCGTACCTAGGAGTGTTAGTTTGATTAGGGGCAATTAACGGGCGTACCTTAATTGTCTAAACTGAAAGGAAAAGTTGGTTGTCTAAGCGGACCTGACAACTATAACTGGTTTATCAATTGGCACAATGTTTATGCATCGATGATCTTATCCAAATGCCATTCCAAATCAATCTTTGAACTAGAGGTTTTTAATTCCAATACTTTGTTTTAAATATATGTTCTTGATCTCACTCATCATTTTCATAGTTTGTAGAATTACTTAGTTTTTAGTTTTTGTTATCATTTTCTTGTTCTCAAAATACAAAACCCCCATTTAAATATTGTAAATATTATGAGAATGTGGTATTCCAATCCCTGAGGACTCGACCCTTGTCACCGCTATACTATATTTATTTTGTGCTTGGTGACACAGGAATTAAATTATCTTTTGCAGCTATACGACAAGCTGCCAAATTTTGGCGCCGTTGCCGGGGATTGGCGTTCAACTACTACATTCTGTGATATTTTTTTTTTATCTTTTTAGTTTTAATTGGTATTTTCCTTGTTTATGCCTCGTTCTTCTCGTACAGGTGAATTGATATTTGATCCAGAGATTGAGAAGACAGCTCGTAGATTGACAAGGGAAGCCAAGTTAAGAAAAAAATCTAAAGTTTCTACATCAACTTCTGGTTTGTCATTGGCTACAGAGCTGGACACTTCTAGTTCCAGTGGTGAAGGAAGTGATACAGGATCTTTAGAAGAAAAAAAATATTGTCATGGCTGAAGATAACCGCACATTGAGGGAGTTGGCTGCTCCTGACTTAACACAGCAGCCTTTATGCATTACATTTCCTACAATTGATGATGAAACTCCCTTTGAATTAAAATCTGGATTGATCCATTTGTTGCCTGAATTTAATGGTCTTGCAGGTGAAGAGCCTCACAAGCATCTCCAGGAATTTGATGTAGTATGTTCAAGCATGAAACCCCCTGGAGTTACAGATGAACAAATCAAATTGAGGGCATTTCCATTTTCATTGAAGGGGAGTGCAAAAGATTGGCTCTATTATCTCCCAGCAGGTAGCATTACAACCTGGACAGATATGAAAAGAAAGTTCTTGGAGAAGTATTTCCCAGCCTCAAGAGCTGCAAATTTGAGGAAGGAAATATGTGGCATCAAACAACAATCAGGTGAAACGCTCCATGAATATTGGGAGCGGTTTAACAGGCTTATAATTAAATGTCCTCAACATCAAATCCCACCCCAATTGTTAATTCAATACTTCTATGATGGTTTGTTGTTGATGGACAGGAACATCATTGATGCTGCAAGTGGAGGAGCTTTGGTGAATAAGACTCCAACACAAGCCTGGGAGTTGATTGATCGAATGGCAGAGAATACTCAACAGTTTGGCACAAGGGATGCAATGCCAACCAATATGCCAAGTGATTCTTCAATGCAAACAATGCAACAACAACTTTCAGAGTTGACAAGCTTTGTTCGTAAGATGGCCACAGGAAATATAAAGCCAACTGTCCAGGTGAAAGCATGTGGCATTTGCACAAGTATTAAACATCCAACTGATGCATGCCCAACTCTCCAAGAAGATACACCGGTGGATGTGAATGCACTTGACTACTCCAATTGGCGTCCACAGTACAATCCATATTCCAATACTTACAATCCAGGTTGGAGAGACCATCCAAATCTTCGGTATGGCAATCAACATCAACAACAAAATCATCCATCTTCAGCACCACAACAAGTGCACCCTCCTCGTCAATTTGAAAGGCAACCACCTCAAGCTACAACAAGTTCAAGTCCATCTTTGGAAGAATTGGTGAAATCCATGGCCACATCAACTTTGCAATTTCAACAAGACACGAAGGCAAGTATTGAAAAATTGCAAAGCCAAATCAATCAAGTGTCTGAGGAAGTTAGGCAAATTCGAGAGAAAGGAAAGTGGCCAGCTCAACCCGAGCCAAACCCAAAGAACGTGAGTGCCATGATCTTGAGGAGTGGAAAAGAAGTTGAAGGTCCTTCTCCAATGTCAAAGGAGCAAAATGAAAAACAAATTGAGAAGGAGATTGAAAAGGAGGCAGAAAACTTCTAACAAGGTAAATTCTAAATGGATTCATTTATATCAAACTAAAATACCTCCTTTTCCCGACAGGTTAAAGAAGCCTCCAAAGGTTGATAAAAAGAAAGAGATGCTTGAAATATTCAAGAAAGTTCAATTGAACATTCCACTTTTGGAAGCCATCAATCAAATCCCCAAGTATGCAAAGTTCTTGAAGGAATTGTGCACCAACAAAAAGAAGCTTCGGGGAGATGAGTATATAATAGCAGGTGAGAGTGTATCTGCAGTCATAAAAAGAAAAATCCCACCCAAAACAGGTGATCCAGGTATGTTTTTAATTCCTTGCAAAATTGGAACGAAAGAGGTGAGCAAAGCCATGTTAGATTTAGGTGCTGCGATAAATGTGATGCCAAGATCAATATATAATTCCCTAAATCTAGGTCCATTGAAAGAAACAGGAATTATTATTCAACTTGCTGATAGATCAAATGCTTATCCGGATGGTATGTTAGAAGATGTGTTAGTTCAAGTTAATGATGCAATATTTCCTGTAGATTTCTATGTTGTGGATATGAACGATGATCATTGCTTTAATCCACCCCCTCTTTTGTTGGGAAGATCTTTTATGTATACTGCAGGAGTGAAGATTGATGTGAAGAAAGGCACTCTTACTTTGGAATTTGATGGAGAAGAACTTTCTTTCAATCTTTCTAATACTATCGAACATCCTGATGATTCTAAAGCTTTATATGCTATTAATGTTATTCAACATTGTGTGCAGGATATTCGTGAGCTTAATGGTAAAGACCCTGGAGATATTGAATGGATAGATACTGTAAACTTTGGGTCTAACAAAAAATTTAAGTTGAATGGAAAAGATCCACCGGAAGTATGGCTTGGAGCATTAAGGGATAAAAATGGTGGAATTGATTTGAATAATCATGGATATCTAAAAAAATTGCCATTGCAGAAGTTTGGTGGATTTTGGTATGATGCTTATGAGAATGGTTGAAGAATTTGGAAGAAGTCTAGCTCAAGGACTTTAAACAAAGCGCTTCTTGGGAGGCAACCCAAGCAAATAAATTATTTTTATGTTATATATTTTGTCATGTTGATCATTATATATTTGGTATAATTTTAATTTGTTAATGGTATTTTGTTTGTGATTTTGTAGGTTTGTAGATGTGAAGATGGGATTTTTGGATCAAGGAACAAGTTGAAGTGTTTTAAAGTAGGAAATTTTCAGTGAAGGAGGTAATGAGTACTCATGAGCATGATTAAATCGCATTTAACTTGCTGAAATTCAAAAAAAAAAAATAAAAATAAAAAAAAAATAATAAAAAAAAAATAAAAATAATAATAATAATAATAAAATAATAATAATAAAATAAAATAAAATAAAATAAAAAAATTAATAATAAAATAATAAATTTATATATATATATATATAATAATAAAATTTCAAGTTGAATTCAGGAAAGAATATACATGTTAATCATGCCCATGTTTAAGACCTTGGTAGAAGCCTATGTTGGAAACAAAAATTCAGGGACCCTCTGTACCCTTAGTCATGGCCATGGATAAACTCCATTTACCTACCTGCATTTGGTCCCTTTTTGAGCTTTAATTTTCAGGAAACCTCCCTACTCTTAGTCATGGTCATGATTAAGACCCACTTAGTACACTGTATCAAAATGAATTGAGGTATACTTTCTGGACACCCCACATTTCTTATTCATGTCCATGGCTAAGTTACACAAACCAACCTGAAATTAAATCCAACTTTTTCCCAAATTTCCTATTCAAGTCTTTCCTCATCTTCCCCAATTTCTTAGTCAAATTCTCCCACACCCCAACTTTTTCCCCAATCTTTCTTTTCTCTTCTTCCCCAATCCAAGAGCTCCGGCCACCTCCATCATCTTCCTCAACTCCGGCCGCCGGCCACCTCTCGCGGGAGCGCCGCCGGCCTGCCGCCGCCGTTCACCACCGGCACCATCCCCTCCATCGATCTCTCTCCGTCGCCCTCAAACCCACCTCCCGCCGCAGATCCGAGCGCCGCCGCCACCTTCGCCTTCACCCCGAACCAGCAGCGCCGCCTCCGTCTCCTCCGCGCCTCGACTTCTCGAGCGCCACCCCCTGTCCTGCACGAACCCTAGCCGCCGCCGTTCCTTAACTCCCGCCGCCGCTCCCTCCGCCGGAACCCTAGACGCCACCGCCCCTTCTTCCTACCTGTTCGGCGAGCGCGCCACCGTCCTCTCTCCATCGTCACCTCCACGTCGCGCCTCGCGAGAGCGCCGCCGACCACTGCACAGCGGTACCACGACAGCGCCGCCGCCTCGTCTCGCTCGCTCCAGTCGCCGCCCGATCGCCGCTCGCTCCTGCCTCCGCCGCCGCCAGCATCTTCAGTCTTCAGCTCACCGTCGCGCGCCTCTGTCTCGATCTCCCTTCCTCGCCTTTGCTTCCACAGCTCATCCCTGTCGCACTTCAGATGCCACGCAGTCCTTTCCTGTTCAGCGCCGCTGGAAGCGCCACCATTCGCCGTCGCTGCTTCGCGAGCGCCTGCCATCCCCACCGCCTCTCCATCCGCCGCACCGTCCGCCGCCCCTGTGCGAGATCCGGCCTTCCCTGTCCGTTGCTCCGGTCGCCGTGGTCCTCTGTCCGGTGTCGCCTCTGTTCAACGAAGCTCCGGCGGCTTATGTGCATCCATATTGGTAAACTTTTTTTTGATTTTTGGAAGCATGAGATATGGTGCGTGTCTTTTGGTAATTTCCTATTTGATTTGAAAATCTGCCTATTTGATATCTTGTCTTGTGAAAATCTGTTGAAACTGTGGAAGGGGCATGCTTTTGGTCTATTGCTGATTTTAAAGAAATAGGTGTCTTGTGTGAGTTGGGAAATTGATCGAAAATTGTGAGACTTTTGTGGCTTTCTGGTGAAAAGTGCATATGTGTCGCTTCCTGTGAATTGTAAGTGATGGAATTGTTTAATTCTATAAAGGAATTTGCTTATGAAACTGTTGACTATGTGAAATTTTTGTAAAAGGGCATATTTTTACTGTCTTGTGCAAGTTGTGAGGATTGAGAACTTAGGTAAACCTTTGTTTTGAAGATAGGGAATTGAAAGTTGTTTTCTATTGCTGTGGAAATATTTTGCTTGGCTAGTTCTCTGTGTGCAGCTCTTAAATGGGAGAATTTGAAGACGATTCCACCAAGTCATGATCTAAAAGTGGTTCCAAAATTCCCAACTACAAGAATTGTGCAAAAGAAAAGGCCGACAAAGTTCTATCCCAACACTCGACCTCTGCCAGTGTACCCCAGGGAAGTCCTATTCCTTTATCTTTCTAATACATTGAGGACAATGTAGACTTTAGGTGTGGGGGAGGAACTATCTATGCATTGCTTGCCATTTTCTGTTAAAAAAAAAAAAAATTTAAAATTTAAAAAGAAAAAAAAAATTCAAGTTGTTTTTTATGATTTTTTTGTTTTATGTGATTTTTTTGTGAATTTGATGTGAATAGGTGACTGAATTGAGTCTATGAGGTTTAAGTTGACAAATCTTTTAAGTATGATTGATGATTTCTAACACTGAACATGTGAAGCCAACTATTTTGTGAACCATGTGAGAATCTGAGCCTCTTTCCAAAATGCTTGATTGTTTCTAAAAGAAAAATACACTTATCTCAAGCTTTTGGAAATTTCTTTCTTGTGTGAATTATGTGGTAATCATTTTGACATTCTAGAATTTGAATGATTATACATGTTGAACTTGCATTGATTGAATCCAATATTTTGAACATGATAAGGGCATTAGGATAAACCTTTTTAGCCTTCTTGTTGGCCTTAACCCATACTTCTATCCCTAGTTTTCCACTTTGAGCCTTTTATCCATTTTCTTTGTTTATATATAACCCTTAGCCTATTAAGCCTTTTCTTTTTGTCATACCATTGCTTTCGAACCTTAGTGATTGGAGTACTTTCATAAGTCATTATGGTTGAATTTTTGTGTCGGTTGCGAAAAAAAAAATTAAAAAAAAAATTAAAAAAAAAAAACTTAGAAATTGTGTTCTTTTGGAATTATCAAGGTATTTTGGTGGATTCTTGTAGTACTTGGTTGATTGTGAAATCTTTGTATATACATATTCCCCTAAAAAAAAAAATTAAATTAAAAAAAAAAAAACAGCCCTTAAAAAAATAAATAAATAAATACAAGGGCAGTGGATGGATATAGCTTGACATGTGTTCCTCTGACCTTAGTGTCATGAACAGAGAGTTGAAGTTCCGCCTGCACTTTTCAGATTGTTGAATTCCTCTAATAAACATGTCTAAGCTATTGAAGCCCACGGAAAAAAAAAAAAGAAAAAAAAAAGAAAAAAATAAAAAAAAATAAAAAAAATAAAAGGGGATATATGTTTGGCAAGTTTTGTTTTTGTTTTGGTTTATTGCTTGGGAAATTTTGGGATTGTTTGAAAGTTGTATATAGGATGATATTTTGGTTTGTTTATTTTGGAAAACCTTGGGAGGATAGAATAGATGTAATTTTTGTTCTTTTGAACCTCTTGGTTTTGTTTTGGTTTGGCAACCATGATGTGCTATAATGTTTTCTATGATGACTCTTTGGAAGTACTTGCATTCACTTTAGCCTTTTTATTCCCTTTTTCTTCCTACCCCAACCATGGCCCCGTTATAACCCTCTTGAAAGACCCTTTGATTCTTAATGTTGGATAATATATCTTTGCATGGGAAATGTGATTTTCATTCAAGCCTATGGGATTGTCATTTTGATTTATCACTTGAGTGCTTATTTCTTCAACCACACTTGATATTGAGAGGAGTGCATACACTTTACCCATGGGAGGTTGTTGGCTTAATATGTTTGATGTTGGATTAATTTGATTGTACTTGAATGGACTTGTTGATTTTAAATTCTATATGATTTAATTTGGTTTCTTTTGACTCTATGCTTGAGGGCAAGCATACTTTAGGTGTGGGGGAATTTGATAGTGTGAATTTTGTGTTTGTTAATGATATATGTTTTGGATGTTTTTTGTGGTGTTTTAGTAGCACTTTACTCTTGTTGTGTTTGTTTTGTTGTTTGTAGGAAAATGGCATGGCAATGGAAAAATTAGAGCAAAGTGGAAGAAAGAAAGAAAGAAAGAGACATGCAACCATGACTTCCCTAGTCATGACCATGATTAGATAGAAGACTCAAGCCCATTACACAATTAAAAGAAGATAATTGGGGAGTGGTCACTTTCACTTGAAAATGAAAGCATGGACATTTGAGGACAAATAATTGAAAGAAAAGACAAGCAAGAAGAAAAAGAAGGAAAAGAAGAAAAGGATGGGCAAGAAGAAAACAAAAGTAACAAAAGTAAGATAGGGACCATGCACAAGAGTAGGAGAAGAAAGAGAAGAAAAAGAACAAAAATAGGAGAAGAAAAGAAGAAAAGGAAGAAAGGGACACATCAACAAACAAGAAGGCCAAAAATAAAAAGAGAGAAGAAGGAGAAGAAGAGGAGGAGGAAAGAAAGAAGAGAAGGAGGATAGCAAGAAGAAGAAGAAGCTCTAATCCTTGGAGTTTGGTTGTATCTCTTCTTTACATTTGTTTTCTTTTCTATGGATTTAGAGTAGTTTTTCATTTTCTCTAGTTTAAAGACTTGATTAAGAATGGCTTTTGGAATTTGTGAGATGATGTAATTTGTGAACTATGAAACTTGATGTTTGTTGGTATTTATGCAATTTCTATGTTTAAGGTTTACTATTGTTGAATTGGATGAATGTTTAGGGCCCAAATATTTGTCTAGTTTGATAATTGATTGCCAATTCAATTTGGGTATCCGTAATTGTACTTGAATTGAATAGGTGGTAACCGGGTTGATTAGTTCCTTCCCGGGGAATTGTATAATCGAATTGTGAATTACTCCGCGTAGGTAGTAATTGGTTCGAATCAGGCTTTTCTAGATTATAATGCAATTAGACGACATCTTCTACGGGCGTACCTAGGAGTGTTAGTTTGATTAGGGGCAATTAACGGGCGTACCTTAATTGTCTAAACTGAAAGGAAAAGTTGGTTGTCTAAGCGGACCTGACAACTATAACTGGTTTATCAATTGGCACAATGTTTATGCATCGATGATCTTATCCAAATGCCATTCCAAATCAATCTTTGAACTAGAGGTTTTTAATTTCAATACTTTGTTTTAAATTTATGTTCTTGACCTCACTCATCATTTTCATAGTTTGTAGAATTACTTAGTTTTTAGTTCTTGTTATCATTTTCTTGTTCTCAAAATACAAACCCCCCCTTTTAAATATTGTAAATATTATGAGAATGTGGTATTCCAATCCCTGAGGACTCGACCCTTGTCGTGTAGCTGCAAAATTAAATTGATTCCAATGTCACCAAGTACAAAATAGATATAGTATAGCAGTGACAAGGGTCGAGTCCTCAGGGATTGGATTGCAACATTTTCATAATATATACAATAGTTATAAAGGGGGGTTTTAGCATTGTCACAAGATTATGATATTAAAATTAAGAAAATAAAGAAATACACAAGCAAGTAAATACCAAGATGAGTTCAAGAGCACAAGATTAAAAATATTGGATTTTAACTTATGGAATTAAAAGCCTCTAGTTCAAAGAATGATTTGGAATGGCAATTGGAATAGATCATTGATGCATAAACATGATACAAGTTAATAAACCGGTTATAGTTGTCAGGTCCGCTTAGACAACCAACTTTTCCTTACAGATTAGACAATTAAGGTACGCCCGTTAATTATCCCTAATCAAATCAACATTTCTAGGTACGCCCATAGAAAATATTGTTCAATTGCATTAGAATTTAGAAAAGCCCGATTCAAACCAATTACTACCTACGCGGAGTAATTTCCAATTTGATTACACAATTCCCCGGGAAGGAACTAATCAACCCGGATGCCACCTATTCAATTCAAGTACAATTACGGATACCCAAATTAAATTGGCATTCAACTATTAATCTAGACAAACATTTGGATCCAAAAACATTCATCCAAATTAATAATCATCAACCCTAAATATAGGAATTGCATAAATATCAACAAACATCAAGTTTCATAGTTCACACATTACATCATCTCACAAATTCCAAAGCCATTCTTAATCAAATCTTTAAACTAGAGAAAATGAAAAACTACTCTAAATCCATAGAAAAGAAAACAAATGTAAAGAAGAGATATAACCAAATTGTGAATATGAAAGATGAGAACTTGATTTGGCCTCCTCTCCTTCTTTCTTCTTCTTCTTCTTCTTTCTTCCTCCTCTCTTTCTTTCTTTCTTTCTTCCACTTTGCTCTAATTATTCCATTGATATGCCATTTTCCTACAAACAACAAAACAAACACAACAAGAGTAAAGTGCTACCAAAACACCACATAAACATTCAAAACAAATGTTATTAACAAGCACAAAATTCACACTATCAAATTCCCCCACACCTAAAGTATGCTTGCCCTCAAGCATATGTTTAAAAGAAACTAAATTAAATCATAGAGAGTTTAAAATCAACAAGTCCATTCAAGTACAATCAAATTAATCCAACATCAAACATATTAAGCCAACAACCTCCCATGGGTAAAGTGTATACACTCCTCTCAAAATCAAGTGTGGTTAAACAAATAAGCACTCAAGTGATAAATCAAAATGACAATCCCATAGGCTTGAATGAAAATCACATTTACCATGCAAAGATATATTATCCAATATTAAGAATCAAAGGGTCTTTCACAAAGGGTTATAACGGGGCCATGGTTGGGGTAGGAAGAAAAAGGGAATAGAAAGGCTAAAGTGAATGCAAGTACTTCCAAAGAGTCATCATAGAAAACTTCATAGCACAACATGGTTGCCAAACCAAAACAAAACTAAGAGGTTCAAAATAACAAAAATTACTTCTATTCTATCATCCCAAGGTTTTCTAAAATAAACAAACCAAAAGATCATCTATATACAACTTCCAAACAATCCTAAAATTTCCCAAGCAATAAACCAAAACAAAAACAAAACTTGCCAAACATATATCCCCTTTTATTTTTTATTTTTTTTATTTTTTCTTTTTTATTTTTTCTTTTTTTTTTCGTGGGCTTCAATAGCTTAGACATGTTTATTAGAGGAATTCAACAATCTGAAAAGTGCAGACGGAACTTCAACTCTATGTTCATAACACTAAGGTCAGAGGAACACATGTCAAGCTATATCCATCCACTGCCCTTGTATTTATTTATTTATTTTTAAGGGCTTTTTTTTTTTTTGAAATTTTTTTTTTTTTTTTAGGGGAATATGCATATACAAAGATTCCACAAATCATTCCAACAAAAAAATCCAACAAAATAGCTTGAGAATCCCACAAACCAATTTCTAAGCTCTTTTTTTTTATTTTTATTTTATTTTGCAACCAACACAAAAATTCAACCATAATGACTTATGAAAGTACTTCAATCACTAGGGTTCAAAAGCAATGGTATGACAAAAAGAAAAGGCTTAATAGGCTAAGGGTTATATAAAAACAAAGAAAATGGATAAAAGGCTCAAAGTGGAAAACTAGGGATAGAAGTATGGGTTAAGGCCAACAAGAAGGCTAAAAAGGTTTATCCTAATGCCCTTATCATGTTCAAAATATTGGATTCAATCAATGCAAGTTCAACATGTATAATCATTCAAATTCTAGAATGTCAAAATGATTATCACATAATTCACACAAGAAAGAAATTTCCAAAAGCTTGAGATAAGTGTATTTTTTTTTTTTTTTGAAACAATCAAGCATTTTGGAAAGAGGCTCAGATTCTCACATGGTTCACAAAATAGTTGGCTTCACGTGTTCAATGTCAGAAATCATCAATCATAGTAAAAAAAAAACTTGTCAACTTAAACCTCATAGATTCAATTCAGTTACCTATTCACATCAAATTCACAAAAAAAAATTCACATAAAACAAATAAAATTCATATAAAACAACTTGAAAATTTTTTTTTTTTATTTTTTTTTTAAATTTTAAATTTTAATTTTTTTTTATTATTATTTTTTTTTTTAATTTTTTTTTTTTTTAACAGAAAATGGCAAGCAATGCAAAGATAGTTCCTCCCCCACACCTAAAATCAACATTGTCCTCAATGTATTAAAAGGTGAATAGAAAAGAACTTCCCTGGAACTCATGAGGGGTTTGATGGCACGGCAAAGTGAAATGTTGAAATGCTTTAACATGACTACTTGACATTTTTGAATCCCTGCACACAGAAAACTTCCCAAGCAGTATCATTTCTAGACAAAAACATCAAATTGCAAGCTTAACGATGGATTCTTAACTTTTTAAACTCAAAACTAGTGAAAGAAAAATGACAAGGGTTTAGGGTCCTTTTTTTTTTTTTTAACTTCCACAACAATTACACTATCATAAGCAAATTACTTTCCAATTAACAATTCCACCACTTGCAAAACACAGAAAGCCCATAAATATGCACTTTTCTCAATATTCAACTCATAAGAATCAAAATTCTCAATATCAGCAATCAACCAAAGGCATGTTCTTTTTGTAGTTATCAACTCACACAGATCAACAGATTATCCACTCAATTTCCACTATTCAATTGACATAAAGATATCACTGAAATAGCAATCACCGACCAGGTTTAATGTTTTGAAAAGAGATTACCAATGGGGTGAAGACCAAACCACGGCAGCGGACTGAGGATGGAGGCGATTGAGAGTTGAGACCACATGACCGGTGCAGTGGTGGAGGGAAGAGCAGCGTTGAACAAAGGGGGGGGTGCCGGCAGCGATGGACAGAGAGACCACGGTGACCAGAGCAAAGGGCCGGCGCTCGCGGTGGTCGGCGAATCTGGCGGCGGCAGTCTCGAGCAGGAGAGAAGGGCGGCCGGCGGTGGGTCTCGCGAGGGTGGCGGCGGAGGGCGCTCGATCGCGGAGGCGCTGACTGGAGACGAGTGGTGGTGCTGATGGTGGCGCCGGCGGAGGTGTACGAGGGCTGGGCGGCGGAGCTAGGGTTGGATCTAGGGTTGGTGGTCGGACGACGTTGAGGGGTGGTGTCGGCGCTGGATCTGAGATGGTGGAGGCGAGCGGAGGGCGGCGGCGGGCGCTGGAAGAGAGAGGCGGAGAGGGCGGCGTTCGGTGTTGGTGCTCCGGCGGATCTGGCGAGCGAGATCAGTGGCGGCGCTGGCGTTCTCGGTGGCGGTGGCGGAGGGAGCGGCGCGAGGTGGAGGCGGCTGGATCTGAGGACGCGGGCGAGAGAGAGACGACGGAGGTGGTGCGACGAGGTTGGGTTGAGAGGGAAGAAGGGTGGCGGCGGTGGGAGAGGGACGGCGTTGGAGCTCCGGCGGAGGGTGGCTGTCGAGGACGGGCGGCGATGGGAGGCGCGTGGTGGTAGACAGAGACGCGGAGGGAAAGATCCGGCGACGAGGGGTGGCGTACGGTGGCGCTCCGGCGGTGCTCCGGTGGCTGTGGTGTTGGCCGATTTGAGAAGGAGAGGAGGAAGAGTAAATTGGGGATGGGAAGGGAAGGAAGAGAAAAAGAAAGATTGGGTGATGTTGGGAGATGAGGGAAAGACTTGAATAGGAAATTGGGAAAAAGTTGGATTTAAGTTCAGGTTGGTTTGTGTAACTTAGCCATGGGCATGAATAAGAAATGTGGGGTGCCCAGAAAGTATACATCAATTCATTTTGATTCAGTGGAGTAAGTAAGGCTTAATCATGACCATGACTAAGAGTAGGGAGGTTTCCTGAAAATTAAAGCTCAAAAAGGGACCAAATGCAGGTAGGTAAATGGAGTTTATCCATGGCCATGACTAAGGGTACAGAGGGTCCCTGAATTTTTGTTTCCAACATAGGCTTCTACCAAGGTCTTAAACATGGGCATGATTAACATGTATATTCCTTCCTGAATTCAACTTGAAATTTTATTTTATATATATATATATATTATTTTTTTATTATTTATTTATTTATTTATTTATTATTATTTATTTTTTTTTAAAATTTTTTTTTTAATAGGCAAGTTATATACTAGTTAATCATACTCATGACTACCAATAGCCTTCTTCACTGAAAATTCCCCCTTCACACATCACCACTTGTTTCTTGATCCCAAATTCCATCTTCACATCTACAAACCTACAAAATCACAAACAAAATACCATTAACAAATCAAAATTATACCAAATATATAATGATCAACATGACAAAATATATAGCATAAAAATAATTTATTTGCTTGGGTTGCCTCCCAAGAAGCGCTTTGTTTAAAGTCCTTGAGCTAGACTTCTTCCAAATTCTTCAACCATTCTCATAAGCATCATACCAAAATCCACCAAACTTCAACAATTGCAATTTTTTTCGATCTCCATGATTATTCAAATTCATTCCACCATTTTTATCCCTTAATGCTCCAAGCCATACTTCCGGTGGATCTTTTCCATTCAACTTAAATTTTTTGTTAGACCCAAAGTTTACAGTATCTATCCATTCAATATCTCCAGGGTCTTTACCATTAAGCTCACGAATATCCTGCACACAAGGTTGAATAACATTAATAGCATATAAAGCTTTAGAATCATCAGGATGTTCGACAGTATTAGAAAGATTGAAAGAAAGTTCTTCTCCATCAAATTCCAAAGTAAGAGTGCCTTTCTTCACATCAATCTTCACTCCTGCAGTATACATAAAAGGTCTTCCCAACAAAAGAGGGGGTGGATTAAAGCAATGATCATCGTTCATATCCACAACATAGAAATCTACAGGAAATATTGCATCATTAACTTGAACTAACACATCTTCTATCATACCATCCGGATAAGTATTTGATCTATCAGCAAGTTGAATAATAATTCCTGTTTCTTTCAATGGACCTAGATTTAGGGAATTATATATTGATCTTGGCATCACATTTATCGCAGCACCTAAATCTAACATGGCTTTGCTCACTTCTTTCGTTCCAATTTTGCAAGGAATTAAAAACATACCTGGATCACCTGTTTTGGGTGGGATTTTTCTTTTTATGACTGCAGATACACTCTCACCTGCTATTATATACTCATCTCCCCGAAGCTTCTTTTTGTTGGTGCACAATTCCTTCAAGAACTTTGCATACTTGGGGATTTGATTGATGGCTTCCAAAAGTGGAATGTTCAATTGAACTTTCTTGAATATTTCAAGCATCTCTTTCTTTTTATCAACCTTTGGAGGCTTCTTTAACCTGTCGGGAAAAGGAGGTATTTTAGTTTGATATAAATGAATCCATTTAAAATTTACCTTGTTAGAAGTTTCTGCTTCCTTTTCAATCTCCTTCTCAATTTGTTCTTCATTTTGTTCCTTTGACATTGGAGAAGGACCTTCAACTTCTTTTCCACTCCTCAAAATCATGGCACTGACATTCTTCGGGTTTGGCTCGGGTTGAGCTGGCCATTTTCCTTTCTCTCGAATTTGCCTAACTTCCTCAGACACTTGATTGATTTGGCTTTGCAATTTTTCAATACTTGCCTTCGTGTCTTGTTGAAATTGCAAAGTTGATGTGGCCATGGATTTCACCAATTCTTCCAAAGATGGACTTGAACTTGTTGTAGCTTGAGGTGGTTGCCTTTCAAATTGACGAGGAGGGTGCACTTGTTGTGGTGCTGAAGATGGATGATTTTGTTGTTGATGTTGATTGCCATACCGAAGATTTGGATGGTCTCTCCAACCTGGATTGTAGGTATTGGAATAGGGATTATACTGTGGACGCCAATTGGAATAGTCAAGTGCATTCACATCCACCGGTGTATCTTCTTGGAGAGTTGGGCATGCATCAGTTGGATGTTTAATACTTGTGCAAATGCCACACGCCTTCACCTGGACAGTTGGCTTTATATTTCCTGTGGCCATTTTACGAACAAAGCTTGTCAACTCTGAAAGTTGTTGTTGCATTGTTTGCATTGAAGAATCACTTGGCATATTGGTTGGCATTGCATCCCTTGTGCCAAATTGTTGGGTATTCTCTGCCATTCGATCAATCAACTCCCAGGCTTGTGTTGGAGTCTTATTCACCAAAGCTCCTCCACTTGCAGCATCAATAATGTTTCTGTCCATCAACAACAAACCATCATAGAAGTATTGAATTAACAATTGGGGTGGGATTTGATGTTGAGGACATTTAATTATAAGCCTGTTAAACCGCTCCCAGTATTCATGGAGCGTTTCACCTGATTGTTGTTTGATGCCACATATTTCCTTCCTCAAATTTGCAGCTCTTGAGGCTGGGAAATACTTCTCCAAGAATTTTCTTTTCATGTCTGTCCAAGTTGTAATGCTGCCTGCTGGGAGATAATAGAGCCAATCTTTTGCACTCCCTTTCAATGAGAATGGAAATGCCCTCAATTTGATTTGTTCATCTGTAACTCCAGGGGGCTTCATGCTTGAACATACTACATCAAATTCCTGGAGATGCTTGTGAGGCTCTTCACCTGCAAGACCATTAAATTCAGGCAACAAATGGATCAATCCAGATTTTAATTCAAAGGGAGTTTCATCATCAATTGTAGGAAATGTAATGCATAAAGGCTGCTGTGTTAAGTCAGGAGCAGCCAACTCCCTCAATGTGCGGTTATCTTCAGCCATGACAATGTTTTTTTCTTCTAAAGATTCTGTATCACTTCCTTCACTACTGGAACTAGAGGTGTCCAGCTCTGTAGCCAATGACAAACCAGAAGTTGATGTAGAAACTTTAGATTTTTTTCTTAACTTGGCTTCCCTTGTCAATCTACGAGCTGTCTTCTCAATCTCTGGATCAAATATCAACTCACCTGTACGAGAAGAACGAGGCATAAACAAGGAAAATACCAATTAAAACTAAAAAGATAAAAAAAATATCACAGAATGTAGTAGTTGAACGCCAATCCCCGGCAACGGCGCCAAAATTTGACAGCTTGTCGTGTAGCTGCAAAATTAAATTGATTCCAATGTCACCAAGTACAAAATAGATATAGTATAGCAGTGACAAGGGTCGAGTCCTCAGGGATTGGATTGCAACATTTTCATAATATATACAATAGTTATAAAGGGGGGTTTTAGCATTGTCACAAGATTATGATATTAAAATTAAGAAAATAAAGAAATACACAAGCAAGTAAATACCAAGATGAGTTCAAGAGCACAAGATTAAAAATATTGGATTTTAACTTATGGAATTAAAAGCCTCTAGTTCAAAGAATGATTTGGAATGGCAATTGGAATAGATCATTGATGCATAAACATGATACAAGTTAATAAACCGGTTATAGTTGTCAGGTCCGCTTAGACAACCAACTTTTCCTTACAGATTAGACAATTAAGGTACGCCCGTTAATTATCCCTAATCAAATCAACATTTCTAGGTACGCCCATAGAAAATATTGTTCAATTGCATTAGAATTTAGAAAAGCCCGATTCAAACCAATTACTACCTACGCGGAGTAATTCACAATTCGATTATACAATTCCCCGGGAAGGAACTAATCAACCCGGTTACCACCTATTCAATTCAAGTACAATTACGGATACCCAAATTGAATTGGCAATCAATTATCAAACTAGACAAATATTTGGGCCCTAAACATTCATCCAATTCAACAATAGTAAACCTTAAACATAGAAATTGCATAAATACCAACAAACATCAAGTTTCATAGTTCACAAATTACATCATCTCACAAATTCCAAAAGCCATTCTTAATCAAGTCTTTAAACTAGAGAAAATGAAAAACTACTCTAAATCCATAGAAGAGAAAACAAATGTAAAGAAGAGATACAACCAAACTTCAAGGATTAGAGCTTCTTCTTCTTCTTGCTATCCTCCTTCTCTTCCTTCTTCTCTTCTTTTTTTCTCCTCCTCCATTTTTCTCTTCCTCCCTCTCTTTTTATTTCTTTTTTCCTCCTTGTTTGTTGATGTGTCCCTTTCTTCCTTTTCTTCTTTTCTTGCCCATCCTTTTCAATCTTTGTTCCTTTCTATCTTTTTCTTCTCCTACTTCTTTTTGTTCTTTTCTCTAATTTCTTCTCCTACTCAAGTGCATTGTCCCTTTCTTCAATTATTTAGTGGCTTGGGTCCATGGACTTGGGTCTTCTACTAGTCATGGCCATGACTAGGGAAGTCATGGTTGCATGTCATTTTCTTTCTTTCTTTCTTCCACTTTGCTCTAATTATTCCATTGATATGCCATTTTCCTACAAACAACAAAACAAACACAACAAGAGTAAAGTGCTACCAAAACACCACATAAACATTCAAAACAAATGTTATTAACAAGCACAAAATTCACACTATCAAATTCCCCCACACCTAAAGTATGCTTGCCCTCAAGCATATGTTTAAAAGAAACTAAATTAAATCATAGAGAGTTTAAAATCAACAAGTCCATTCAAGTACAATCAAATTAATCCAACATCAAACATATTAAGCCAACAACCTCCCATGGGTAAAGTGTATACACTCCTCTCAAAATCAAGTGTGGTTAAACAAATAAGCACTCAAGTGATAAATCAAAATGACAATCCCATAGGCTTGAATGAAAATCACATTTACCATGCAAAGATATATTATCCAATATTAAGAATCAAAGGGTCTTTCACAAAGGGTTATAACGGGGCCATGGTTGGGGTAGGAAGAAAAAGGGAATAGAAAGGCTAAAGTGAATGCAAGTACTTCCAAAGAGTCATCATAGAAAACTTCATAGCACAACATGGTTGCCAAACCAAAACAAAACTAAGAGGTTCAAAATAACAAAAATTACTTCTATTCTATCCTCCCAAGGTTTTCTAAAATAAACAAACCAAAAGATCATCTATATACAACTTCCAAACAATCCTAAAATTTCCCAAGCAATAAACCAAAACAAAAACAAAACTTGCCAAACATATATCCCCTTTTATTTTTTATTTTTTTTAATTTTTCTTTTTTTTTTTTTCTTTTTTTTTCGTGGGCTTCAATAGCTTAGACATGTTTATTAGAGGAATTCAACAATCTGAAAAGTGCAGACGGAACTTCAACTCTATGTTCATAACACTAAGGTCAGAGGAACACATGTCAAGCTATATCCATCCACTGCCCTTGTATTTATTTATTTATTTTTAAGGGCTTTTTTTTTTTTTTGAAATTTTTTTTTTTTTAGGGGAATATGCATATACAAAGATTCCACAAATCATTCCAACAAAAAAATCCAACAAAATAGCTTGAGAATCCCACAAACCAATTTCTAAGCTCTTTTTTTTTATTTTTATTTTATTTTGCAACCAACACAAAAATTCAACCATAATGACTTATGAAAGTACTTCAATCACTAGGGTTCAAAAGCAATGGTATGACAAAAAGAAAAGGCTTAATAGGCTAAGGGTTATATAAAAACAAAGAAAATGGATAAAAGGCTCAAAGTGGAAAACTAGGGATAGAAGTATGGGTTAAGGCCAACAAGAAGGCTAAAAAGGTTTATCCTAATGCCCTTATCATGTTCAAAATATTGGATTCAATCAATGCAAGTTCAACATGTATAATCATTCAAATTCTAGAATGTCAAAATGATTATCACATAATTCACACAAGAAAGAAATTTCCAAAAGCTTGAGATAAGTGTATTTTTTTTTTTTTTTTTTTGAAACAATCAAGCATTTTGGAAAGAGGCTCAGATTCTCACATGGTTCACAAAATAGTTGGCTTCACGTGTTCAATGTCAGAAATCATCAATCATACTAAAAAAAAAACTTGTCAACTTAAACCTCATAGATTCAATTCAGTTACCTATTCACATCAAATTCACAAAAAAAAATTCACATAAAACAAATAAAATTCATATAAAACAACTTGAAATTTTTTTTTTTTTTATTTTTTTTTAAATTTTAAATTTTAATTTTTTTTTATTATTATTTTTTTTTATTTTTAATTTTTTTTTTTTTAACAGAAAATGGCAAGCAATGCAAAGATAGTTCCTCCCCCACACCTAAAATCAACATTGTCCTCAATGTATTAAAAGGTGAATAGAAAAGGACTTCCCTGGAACTCATGAGGGGTTTGATGGCACGGCAAAGTGAAATGTTGAAATGCTTTAACATGACTACTTGACATTTTTGAATCCCTGCACACAGAAAACTTCCCAAGCAGTATCATTTCTAGACAAAAACATCAAATTGCAAGCTTAACGATGGATTCTTAACTTTTTAAACTCAAAACTAGTGAAAGAAAAATGACAAGGGTTTAGGGTCCTTTTTTTTTTTTTTAACTTCCACAACAATTACACTATCATAAGCAAATTACTTTCCAATTAACAATTCCACCACTTGCAAAACACAGAAAGCCCATAAATATGCACTTTTCTCAATATTCAACTCATAAGAATCAAAATTCTCAATATCAGCAATCAACCAAAGGCATGTTCTTTTTGTAGTTATCAACTCACACAGATCAACAGATTATCCACTCAATTTCCACTATTCAATTGACATAAAGATATCACTGAAATAGCAATCACCGACCAGGTTTAATGTTTTGAAAAGAGATTACCAATGGGGTGAAGACCAAACCACGGCAGCGGACTGAGGATGGAGGCGATTGAGAGTTGAGACCACATGACCGGTGCAGTGGTGGAGGGAAGAGCAGCGTTGAACAAAGGGGGGGGGTGCCGGCAGCGATGGACAGAGAGACCACGGTGACCAGAGCAAAGGGCCGGCGCTCGCGGTGGTCGGCGAATCTGGCGGCGGCAGTCTCGAGCAGGAGAGAAGGGCGGCCGGCGGTGGATCTCGCGAGGGTGGCGGCGGAGGGCGCTCGATCGCGGAGGCGCTGACTGGAGACGAGTGGTGGTGCTGATGGTGGCGCCGGCGGAGGTGTACGAGGGCTGGGCGGCGGAGCTAGGGTTGGATCTAGGGTTGGTGGTCGGACGACGTTGAGGGGTGGTGTCGGCGCTGGATCTGAGATGGTGGAGGCGAGCGGAGGGCGGCGGCGGGCGCTGGAAGAGAGAGGCGGAGAGGGCGGCGTTCGGTGTTGGTGCTCCGGCGGATCTGGCGAGCGAGATCAGTGGCGGCGCTGGCGTTCTCGGTGGCGGTGGCGGAGGGAGCAGCGCGAGGTGGAGGCGGCTGGATCTGAGGACGCGGGCGAGAGAGAGACGACGGAGGTGGTGCGACGAGGTTGGGTTGAGAGGGAAGAAGGGTGGCGGCGGTGGGAGAGGGACGGCGTTGGAGCTCCGGCGGAGGGTGGCTGTCGAGGACGGGCGGCGATGGGAGGCGCGTGGTGGTAGACAGAGACGCGGAGGGAAAGATCCGGCGACGACGAGCGGAGGGAGATGATGTAATGTGTGAACTATGAAACTTGATGTTTGTTGATATTTATGCAATTCCTATATTTAGGGTTGATGATTATTAATTTGGATGAATGTTTTTGGATCCAAATGTTTGTCTAGATTAATAGTTGAATGCCAATTTAATTTGGGTATCCGTAATTGTACTTGAATTGAATAGGTGGCATCCGGGTTGATTAGTTCCTTCCCGGGGAATTGTGTAATCAAATTGGAAATTACTCCGCGTAGGTAGTAATTGGTTTGAATCGGGCTTTTCTAAATTCTAATGCAATTGAACAATATTTTCTATGGGCGTACCTAGAAATGTTGATTTGATTAGGGATAATTAACGGGCGTACCTTAATTGTCTAATCTGTAAGGAAAAGTTGGTTGTCTAAGCGGACCTGACAACTATAACCGGTTTATTAACTTGTATCATGTTTATGCATCAATGATCTATTCCAATTGCCATTCCAAATCATTCTTTGAACTAGAGGCTTTTAATTCCATAAGTTAAAATCCAATATTTTTAATCTTGTGCTCTTGAACTCATCTTGGTATTTACTTGCTTGTGTATTTCTTTATTTTCTTAATTTTAATATCATAATCTTGTGACAATGCTAAAACCCCCCTTTATAACTATTGTATATATTATGAAAATGTTGCAATCCAATCCCTGAGGACTCGACCCTTGTCACTGCTATACTATATCTATTTTGTACTTGGTGACATTGGAATCAATTTAATTTTGCAGCTACACGACAAGCTGTCACTCCCCTTCAATGAAAATGGAAATGCTCTCAATTTGATTTGATCATCAGTAACTCCAGGGGGTTTCATGCTTGAACATACTACATCAAATTCCTGAAGATGCTTGTGGCGCTCTTCACCTGCATGACCATTAATTCAGGCAACAAATGAATCAATCCAGATTTTAATTCAAAGGGAGTTTCATCATCAATTGTAGGAAATGTAATGCATAAGGGTTGCTGTGTTAAGTCAGGAGCAGCCATGTAACGTCCCAGTCACACCCGCTTGTAGATATTGTCCGCTTTGGCCCAACCCGCCCTCACGGCTTTAAAACGCGTCTACAAGGGAGAGGTGTCCACACCTTTATAAGGCATGCTTCGTTTCCCTCTCCAACCGATGTGGGATGTTACAAGCCAACTCCCTCAATGTGCGATTATGTTCAGCCATGACAATGTTTTTCTCTTCTAAAGATTCTGTATCACTTCCTTCACCACTTGAACTAGAAGTGTCTAGCTCTGTAGCCAATGATAAACCAGAAGTTGATGTAGAAACTTTAGATTCTTTTCTTAACTTGGCTTCCCTTGTCAATCTACGAGCTGTCTTTTCAATCTCTGGATCAAATATCAACTCACCTGTACGAGAAGAACGAGGCATAAACAAGGAAAATACCAATTACAACTAAAAAGATAGAAAATATCACAGAATTTAGTGGTTGAACGCCAATCCCCGGCAACGGCGCCAAAATTTGACAGCTTGCCGTATAGCTGCAAAATAAAAATTGATTCCAATGTCACCAAGTACAAAATAGATATAGTATAGCAGTGACAAGGGTCGAGTCCTCAGGGATTGGATTGCAACATTTTCATAATATATACAATAGTTGAAAAGGGGGGTTTTAGCATTATCACAAGATTATGATAACAATATTAAGAAAATAAAGTATTACACAAGCAAGTAAATACCAAAGGGAATTCAAGAGCATAGGAATTAAACAAGATTGGATTAACTTATGGAATTAAAGGCCTCTAGTTCAAAGAAAGATTTGGAATGGCGTTTGGGATAGATCATTGATGCATAAACATGATACAAGTTAATAAACCGGTTATAGTTGTCAGGTCCGCTTAGACAACCAACTTTTCCTTACAAATTAGACAATTAAGGTACGCCCGTTAATTATCCCTAATCGAATCAACATTCCTAGGTACGCCTATAGAAAATATTGTTCAATTGCATTAGAATTTAGAAAAGCCCGATTCAAACCAATTACTACCTACGCGGAGTAATTCCCAATTTGATTACACAATTCCCCGGGAAGGAACTAATCAACCCGGTTACCACCTATTCAATTCAAGTACAATTACGGATACCCAAATTAAATTGCCATTCAACTATTAATCTAGATAAATATTTGGATCCAAAAACATTCATCCAAACTAATAATCATAAACCCTAGATATAGGAATTGCATAAATATTAACAAACATCAAGTTTTCATAGTCAAAATTACATCATCTCCCATAGTCCCAAAAGCCCTTCTCAATCAAGCCTTTAAACTAGAGAAAAGGAGAATCTACTCAAAACCCATGGAAAAGAAAACAAAATAGAGAAGATTACAACCAATCTCCAAGGATTGTTGAATAAAAAAAGATTCTGCAATGGCATGCTCTTCTCGTCCCTGTCTGCTCTCCTGGACGTTCTTCTCTTCTTTTTTGATGTCCAAAGAATTAAATCCAAAAGTGCCCAGATCCCCCTCTTCAAAAGTGGTTCTAATTTTAGTAAATGAAAAAGTGGTCCGTCAAAAAGTGTCCTCCCCATTCCATCTGTGTTCAGCTTTTCATGTTTCCTTGAGTAGTGTAATGGGCTTGACAGTAATATGGGCTTGGGCTTGTAGTTGGGCTTGATTTCTTTTTAATTTCAGCTTCCCTCATCCTTGCTAGTCATGGCCATGACTAGGGAAGTCATGGTTGCCTGTTCTTTCTTTATTTCTTCCATTTTGCTCCAATTTTTCCATTCTCATGTCATCCTCCTATACACAACAAAACAAGCACAACAAGAGTAAATTGCTACCAAAACCACCTCAAAAGTATCCACAATATATCATTATCAAGCATAAAATTCACACTATCATTAGTGATTTTTGGGCTTTTAGCTATTTAACGGTAAATAAAATTTCATAATATATGATTGGTTTTAAAAAATTATTTTTTGTTCAAAAGTATGATACCTGAGTGGATGTCTTGCCTAATAAGATGAGGAAGCATGATTGATTTTTTATATCTAAATCCTATCACCTAATCTGACCATTTTGTACTCAAATTTTGTAGTATAAATACATGCTACTGAAGACATGAATATAGATCAACATTCAATACATTATTTCATTCTTTCTCTTTCATTATTATTTCTCTACCCACTGCTCTATATTGCACAAAACACGTGATCACACTTTTATATTTACATAGTCATCTAAGTATTACTTATATACGTACACACATACCAAGTTATAAGGCCATCAAGTTGTAAAATTCACAACACGTTATCAGCACGATGAGACTCTGTCCGGGTTACCAGAATTTGAGGTATAATTTCTTATTCTAAAACTTTCAATAATATTATGGCCAATATTGCGAAGCAGAAATTTGCTCTCTTAACCGTTGAAGGAAGTAATTTTATGTCCTGGGCCCGAGAAGTTACAATGCATCTTGCTTCAATGGGTCTGGAAGATACTATTGCTGAAGGCAAAAATCCCAGCCATCAAAATCAGGCAAAAGCCATGATTTTCTTGTGCCATCATATCAAAGAGGCACTGAAAATGGAGTATGTGACTCTGGAATTCCCACTGACATTGTGGGAAAAGTTGAAAGAAATATATGATAATCTTAAAAAGACAGTGCTTCCAAAAGCCCGTGATGACTGGCAAAACTGGAAGCCCGTGATGACTGAAGAACCTGAGGCTTCAGAACTTCAAAACAGTCCGGGAATATAATTCCGTTGTGTTCAAAATTACAGCTCAATTGCAATTATGTGGGCAGAAGATATCTGAAGAAGAAATGCTTGAAAAAACATATTCTATGTTTCATGCTAAAAACTCAGTAGAGTGAGCAATACCGTCAAAAAGGTCTTCAAAGATATTATGATCTTATCACCTGCTTATTATTGGCTTAACAAAACAGCTGTTGAGAAATCATGAATCTAGGCCCTCAGGTGCAAAACCGTTCCCCGAGGTGAACGCGGCTCAATCAGCGAAATATGTGCGTGATCGTGGGAATTTTAAAAATCAAAATGATGATCGTGGCCAAAATCGGCATCACAATCGAGGTAGAGGTGAATCATATCGTCAAAATAATTATCGAAATAAGCCTCGATTTGAGCAAAATTGCAGATATGATACCAGAAGGCCTTACAAACCAAAACAAAGAAATTATGTAAGAAAACACAAATAAAATGATGAAATTTGTGATCGTTGTGGAATTAAAGGCTATCTGGCTCAAACATGCCAACAACTAAACACTTAGCTGAACTGTATCAGGCCTTGAAACGAAAAAAAGACCAGATGTTGAAGCACACCATAATGCCCATGATGATACATATATGATGATATATTAAAAGATAAGGATGATGTTTGGGAGTCAGCGGATCCACTAGCAGATAACAGATTCAGAGAGAGAATTGTGAGAGAATATGTATGCTCCCAAATATGTCGGCTTCCAAACAAACCCAAGATCACGCACCTGGATGCTGATGATTTTGTGCAGCCAGATATTGTTGCAAAATAATCTATAATATATTAAACCTATTGATCTTATGAATAGTGATGGGCCACTAATGGGCTTAAAAAATAATGAGTTTAATTGTTAGTTTTGAGATATAGTTGGGCTTTAAGGAATAACTTCTATTTTACTATTATTTTTTAATTTATAATTTAGTGCTTTAAATTTAAAAAAAAAATTATGTAAACATTGACACTCATGTGTCAGCAACGGTGTGTCGTTATAAAATATATTTTAATAAATATATAGGAAAGAATACATATTTATTGTTTAAAATGGAATAATGAAATAATGCGAATTGATTTTTTTAATTAATTAAAATTAAATATCACATTTTACAATTAAAATTTAACTAAAAATAATTTGAAAGATGTTTAAGAAAAACTATTTTCATTATGTGGCATGAGTTCCTATCCCTCCCATTTGTCCATTTGTAATTTGTCTGACATGAGCTCTCACAATCCCATTTCCGGATATATGCATTGAAACAAAGAAAAAAAAATTATTTAAATTTGAATAATGCACATATTGTTTAAACTATTAAGATTGATAATCTAAATTTGAGCAATTAGTATTTCATGTTTTTTGGTGAATTAATTATTGTTGAATAAAAAAAATACTACTATTAAATTTTAATATATATTTTATTATTCAAACTATATTAATCCATCGTTATCATATTCCAGCCCATTTGGGCCGGGAAATACTAGCATATAGCTACATATATCTTGTAGTTCTCTTTTATTACCTATATAATATAAATTTTTATATATTGTACTTCTCTTTTATTACCCATGTATAATATAAATGTGGTTTGCATTAATCATATCTATATTGCTGATATTTAATTACCTTCTTATATTCTTGTAAAGAAATGGATGGTGGAAATTCAAAAGTCGGAGATGATATCTGCCTCATTGATAGTGCAACAATGCACAACATTTTGAAAAGCAAAAGTTATTTCTTCAATTTAAAATTGAAAAAGACCGCAGTGAAAACTATAAGTGGTAATGCAAAATACATTGAAGGCTCCGGTAGAGCTGTTATATTTCTCCATGAAGGGACAAAAATGGCGATTGAAAACGCCTTGTTCTCACACAAAGCTCGAAGAAATTTACTTAGCTTCAATGATATTCGAAAAAATAGATATCACATTGAAACTTCAAAAGAGGCAGATCACGAGTATCTTTTGATAACTCGAATTGAAAATGGCAAAAAAATTGTGAATAAAAATTTGCCATGTTACTCCTTTGGCTTATACTATACAAAAATATATGCCGCAGAAATACATAACCTTGTAGGCTTGAAAGCTACTAGTGAATTTATTACCTGGCACAATGGACTTGGGCATCCTGGCAGTGTAATGCTTAAGCGAATTATTGAAAATTCAAATGGCCACACATTGAAAAAGCAAATGATATTGAACCCAAATGAGTTCAATTGTGCTGCTTGTTCACAAGGGAAATTGATAACCAGACCATCTCCAGTAAAAGTGGGAATTGAATCCCCTACATTCATAGAAAGAATTCAATGCGATATATGTGAACCTATTGATCTACCGTGTGGACCTTTAAAGTACTTTATGGTACTAATTGATGCGTCATTACGCTGGTCACATGTTTGTCTATTATCAACTTGCAATTTGGCCTTCGCAATGTTACTTGCACAAATTATAAAATTATGAGCACAGTTTCCAGATCATCCGATAAAGAAAATACGCCTTGATAATTCTGGAGAATATACATCACATGCATTTGATGATTTCTGCATGTCGATTGGAATTACTGTTGAACATCCCGTGCCTCATGTGCACACGCAAAATGATCATGCAGAATCATTTATTAAACAATTGCAATTAATTGCAAGACCATTGTTAGTGAAATCAAAACTCCCTGTTTCTGCTTGGGGACATGCTATATTGCATGCAGCAACACTTGTGAAAATAAGGCCGACAAGCTATCATAGCAACTCCCCTACATAAATTGTGTTTGGAAAGGAGCCCAACATATCTCACTTGCCAATTTTTGGGTGTGCGGTTTATGTACCAATTGCGCCACCACAACGTACAAAAATGGGACCTCAAAGAAGGTTGCTCATATATGTCGGGTATGAATCACCCTCGATTTTTAATTATATTGAGCAAAAAACAGATGATTTATTTACTACAAGATTTGCAGACTGTCATTTTGATAAAACTCAATTCCTGACATTAGGGGGAGGAAATGATCAACTGAAAAATAAAATATCTTGGCAAAGTCCATTTGATTTCCTTGATCCTCGTACAAGGCAATGCGAACTTGAAGCTCAAAGAATTGTGCATTTGCAGAGAATTGCAAATCAATTACCCGATGCTTTTAATGATGCTGCTAAAATCACAAAATCATATATTGCAGCAGCAACTGCACCAGCTAATATAAATGTCCCAGAAGGGCAAATTTCGAGTGCAAATGAACCTACTGCACACCTGAAGCGTGGCTTTGGGTTCCAATGATAAAAATCCACGAAAGAGGAAAATTATCCATATATGTGATAAATCAATCACCGATGATACTCTCGAAGGAGAATTGATTCAACCACTGAAAATTTTGAACCTGAAAATATTCACCCAGATGAAAATGAAGTTATTGAAAATTCTTTCAATTATATCAATACTAGGAAATGTTGCAAAATGCTTTTGCATACAATGTTGCACTCGATGTAATATAAAATAACGAAGATCCTGAACCAATATCAGTTGAAGAATGTCGGAAAAGAAATGATTAGCCAAAATGGAAAGATGCAATTTAGTCTGAATTAGATTCACTAAATAAACGAAAAGTATTCGGCCCTATTGTCCAAACACCGAAAAATATGAAGCACGCTGGCTACAGATGGGTGTTTGTGAAAAAAAAGAAAGAAATGAAAACAATGAAATTGCCAAATATAAGGCAAGGCTTGTAGCCCAAGGTTTTTCCCAACGACTGAGAATTGATTTTGAGGAAATATATTCTCCAGTTATGGATGGAATAACATTCAGGTATCTCATGAGCATAGCAGTACGAGAAAATCTTAAAATGAGATTAATGGATGTTGTTACTGCATATTTATATGGCTCTTGGAAAATGATATTTATATGAAAATACCTGAAGAATTTAAGTTACCTGAGTCTTGCAACTCAAAACCCAGAGAAACTATTCCATCAAATTGCAAAAATCGTTGTATGGGCTCAAACAATCTGGCCGAATGTTGTATAACCGCCTTAGTGAAAGTTTGATAAATGAAGGTTATACAAATAACCCTATCAGTCTTTGTGTATTTATAAAGAAAAATGGGTCAGAATTTGTGATCGTCGCAGTCTATGTTGACGATTTAAATCTAATTGGAACTCCTGAAGAGTTGACAAAGGCATTTGGATATCTGAAAAAGGAGTTTGAAATCAAGGATTTCGGGAAAACAAAATTTTGCCTTGCCCTACAAATTGAGCATTTGGAAAAACGCATATTCGTTCATCAATCAGCTTATACCCAGAATGTATTAAAACAATTTCGAATGGATTATGCTCATCCGCTAAATAATCAAATGGTCGTTCGGGCACTTGATCCTGCAAATGATCCATTTAGGCCAAAAGAAGATGGTGAAGTTCAACTTGGCCCAGAAATGCCATATTTAAGCGCAATTGATGCTTTAATGTATCTTGCAAATAGCACGCAACCTGATATCGCGTTTGCAGTAAATTTACTCGCAAGATTCAGTTCTTACCCTACTTAACGACATTTGAAGGGCATAAAGCACATTTTTCGTTATCTCCAGGGAATAGTTGACATTGGGTTATTTTACCCAAAAGACTCTCAATATGAGTTAATCGGCTATGCCGATGCAGGTTATTTGTCAGACTCACACAAAGCCAAATCTCAAATAGCCTTTATCTTCACGTGTGGTGGAACTGCTATCTCTTGAAGGTCAACGAAGCAGACTCTAACTGATACTTCTTCCAATCAAGCCGAAATATTAGCAATTCATAAGGCAAGTCGAGAGTGTGTTTGGTTGAGGTCAATGTCTCAACATATATTGTAAAGTTGTGGTTTAATCACTGAACCACGAATGCCCCCAACATTTTTATTTGAAGATAATTCGGCTTGTATAGCCTAGTTGAAAGGGGGTTATATCAAAGGAGATAGAATGAAACATATTCTACCAAAGTTCTTCTACACTCATGATCTTTAAAAGAATGGTAAAATTGATGTGCAGAAAATTCGATCAGAATATAATTTAGCAGATCTATTTACCAAGGCATTGCCGAGTGCAACATTCAAGAAGCTCGTGAAGAAAATTGGAATGCGACAGCTTTGAGATATAAAATGATGTCCAAATCAGGGGAGCAATGGATACAAGAATATTGTACTCTTTTTCCTTCACTAGGTTTTTTCCACATGGTTTTTTTCCTAGTAAGATTTTAACGAGACATATTCGTTGTATTGACGACATTCAAGGGGGAGTGTTGAATAGTATGATACGTGATTGAATGTCTTGCCTAATAAGACAAAAGATGAGGAAGCATGATTGATTTTTTCTATCTAAATCCTATCTCCCAATATGTCCATTTTGTACTCAAATTTTGTAGTATGAGTACATGCTACTGAAGACATGAATATAGATCAATATTCACTGTATTATTTCATTCTCTGTCTTTCATTATTATTTCTCTACCCACTGCTCTATATTGCACAAAACACGTGATTTCACTTTTATATTTACATAGTCATCTAAGTACTACTTATATATGTACACACATACCAAATTATAAGGCCATCAAGTTGTAAAATTCACAACAATTTTGAAAATGTTTTTTTTTTTTAAAGTTTTGGTTTTAATGGTTAGCTTTTACATTTTTATTCATACATTTTTTAATAAACTAGATTTTTCTCCCGCAGTCCGCGGACGTGTTAATTTTTTAATAAAAACTAATATTAATTCAATTAATTTAAATTAATAGATGATATTATTTTTTGGTGAAATCTGGTATCCCCATGCCACATTGGACCCAAGACTAATCCCTCGAGGATCTGCAAGGGCAATTAAAAGCGTTTCTCCCAAATATATTATTTTAGTATATTTATATAAAAATAATAGATGATATTATTTTAGTATATTTATGTAAAAAATTATAAAATATAATTTCTATTATGATTTTCTTTTTCAAAATGATAGAAAAAACAAATTTTTAAATTCTTTTCATAATACATACTAAAGCATAAATTCAAATTCTTATGCAAAGAAAATATATAGAGAAAAATTAATTCATCACCCTTCCTAATTATAAATATTATATATATAATTAAAATGATTAAATACATTAAAACTTTCGACTTTGTAACTCACTCTTAATCACCCGCAAAAATTATGATGATTGTATATAATAATATAAATATTGAAATATAATATGATATGATATCAATATTAATAATATGATATTTATATATATATATATATATTAATGACTATAAAAAATAAATTATCATGATACTAATTTTTAGAGGTAATGAATATTTTAGGTCATTACAAGTCACCATTTCCACATTTGAGCCATGATAAAATCAATTTCCAATTTTAGGCCATTAGAAACCATCTTTGACCAAATTAAGGCCATTTAGACTATTTTCACTTTTTCAAACTTCAATTAACCCTACCAACTTTTTCTTTATTACATTTTGACCCCAAATTTTAGTTTCTTCATTACCTTTAGTCCAATAACAGCCCATCATGCTTCCGATAATAAAATGTACTAAACTCCATACCTTGGGTTTGACCGCCTTGCTGCCAGGTTTCTCAAGCTCCGGGATTTTACGGACTTCTTCCAACCACGCAGCCGCGACCAATGGTTCACCGATTCTTGTCTCCTTCAGCAGCAAACAGCACAATTCTATTTCGTTTCTTACCTTAGGATGTATCAAGGTTTGGGGTAAAGGGTTTTAACTATATATCGGAGTATTTGGAATATTTGAAATCCTGGAGTTTATTGAAGAAATATTAAAAATATTATTCAAACATAATTTCCCCTAATGGAGAAGACAGACCTTTAGCTCCTCATGGAGGAAGCAAGACTCTTGGAGATGCATCCCATACTATTACAAACACAAAGAAAATTTGCAGAAAGAGAAATATTACAAATGTTTTGAAGAGTTGGGAGGATTTTCGATGCCTTCCATCTGCTTCAAACTCCTTTATTTATAGGCGTCCGTGGACTTCAATTCCGGATTCCAATCTTCCTATAAATCCTTGTGACATCACTGCGTTCGTCACTTGGCCTTAACTTCCACTGGCTATATTATTGTCCTTTTGGAATTATTGCGTTAGGTGGCTTCTTTGTCAACTTCTCCACCTTCTCTTGTCGGCCACTTACTTCAAACTACTCTACCCTTCTTTGTCAGCTTTTAATTATGGGTGTTGCCGACACCTCTTTTTCTTTTACATCTAGCTAATCTTACTTTGGCTTGTGAATTGTTTTTGGACGTTTCTTTCCCTTGTCCGGTTCGGGTCTGGATTTTTTATCGGTTACCCGGATCTTTGTACCGAATAGGTGTTTTTCCTGTTCTGCACAATATGGGCATATGTGGTTATCCCATTGGCCAACATGTATCATGTTGCATGCCTTCTTTCTGGTAGACTCGGTTGCTGGCAACTTGTTTTCCCAGATGAGTAACCTCTTCTTTTCAAAAGAGGTTTCCACAAACTCTGTGCTTTTCCCTGTTAAAGAATTAATCAGGAACGATCCATTTCAATTTTTGAGAATATTTTAAACGGATATTTAACCTTTTTCATCTCGGTGAGACAGACCCAGAATCCCCATGCTCGTCGGGCGGAGATTTCATCTTCGCTGATTGAAGATACCAATGGTGCCTTCTCATCCATAGACTTGACTCTGTTAAAGGCAATCATATTAAGTCTTTGTAATTTAATAAAATGAAAGACCGGATAAGAACTTTTCCCGATATTTCTGGTGTTGCTAAAATGAACTTAAGCTCCAGAATATCTCCTCTTTGCAGGTGCGGGTTGTTCTGCCATGATTCGTGCACTGCGCTACTTATCCATCCCGGAAGTTTTTCGATTTTCGGAAACCCTGGTGATGTAGTATGAACAGATGCTAATGCTCCAAAGTCATACCACTTTCGAACCTCTTCTGGCTTCGATCCTTCGAGCATCCATACCCTGTTGTATCTCCAAGATGTCTCGATTACTGTTTTGCTCGGGTTAATTCCCCTTTTGGAAACCAGTTGTTCCCATTTTCCTTGGTAGTCCAGTCAGACTGTAGATAGGACATTCTCGTATGAATTAACCTTAGAGGTGCATGTCATTGGCCTAAGGTTAATTTCTTCCTCTTTTACCCCAGAGGCAGTGGGCTGACTTGAACTTTTGGAAATGTGACTTTCCTCTTGCTTAACATTTTTGTCGGTATCCGATAATGATTTCTTTGAACCAGTGCTTGAATCCACTTCTTCATATGTGACCACTTTAGCTTTTTTGGCACATTTCTCTTTGTTCACCAGGGAAGCTGACGCTTTCCTGATTGGTTCTAATACTATTTCCCATAGTGTTGTTATAGCTATATGGGAAACTCGTATATTGTTGCGGACCATATCCACATCGCTCTGTTGTATTTGGCCAGCTGCTCGTGCATTGATCTGGAGCTTTCCAAAGTGCTTTGATAGCTCCTTTAGGTTTTCTCTGAGGTGCCCGAATCTCGTAATGATGGAATCAGCTTCAAATGCTTCCATCTCTCGTCAATAAATCTGCAAGAACATTTCATTAGAATTTATATCAATATCATAAGTATAATATTGACATTCAGCTTGCCATACTGCAAAGAATAAAGGCCATTTTTAAAATGTTTTCCATACTGCAAAGAATTCTTTCTCGTTAATAAGCCAAAGTTTGGCTTGTTGTTCAGTGAACAACCCTCCTGTGTATCTACAAGGTTCTTGACCCGTAGTTATTTTTCTCATGAGCACTCCTGCCCATCGAAAATCATTGGCGTCTGTGTAGACTACCAGCTCAACCTCATCTTGAGGTATCGCGAGTTTTGGCAAGCTATTGCAGACTTGCTTTAGTTTACGAATTCTCTTGGTATGGATTTCTTCCCATTTCCATCTAGAGCTTCCAGTCTCTTTCAGGATTGGTCTAAAATCTTTTCTATATTTTGCAAGGTCTTTTATAAACATACCTGCAAAATTTACAACTCCCAATAAACTCTGGAGTTATTTCTTGTCTTTTAATATGTCAGGTAAATTGCAGATTTTCTCCACAATGTGTTCCTGTAACTCTAGCATTGCTTCATCAATTTGAACTCCTAAGAATTCAATTTTATTAGCAGCGATAGTAGCCCATTTCTCAGAGAGAACAAGACCTTCCCTGTGACATGCATCTGAAAATATTTCAAGATGTTTAATATGTTCTTTAATATTTCGAGATGCAATCAGAATGTCATCTATGTAGACAAACATGAACTCTAGATAATCATTACATAGATTATCCATCTTTCTTTGGAATATCTGAGGGGCATTAAAAAGCCTCATTGGCATAACATTCCAAATATATTACCCTTGTGGGGGTGGAGAATGCTGTGAATTTCTTCGACTCATTCTCCATCTTAATCTGGTAGAACCAGATTTGCAATCAAATTTAGAAAACACTTTAGCACTTTTGATGCAATCAATTAAGTGTTCTCTACTCGGAATGTAATAACAATCAAACTGTAGTATTTTATTAATACATTGATAGTTTATTACCAACCTAGGTTTACCTCTTTTTATTTCACCGTGGTTTCTTACCAAGAATCCAGGGCTACTATAAGCTGATACTCCAGCCTCGATGAGTTTAAGATCGATATGCTCCTTGATAATTTGTTGCACATCTTTCTTATCATGTATATTCATTAAGATGGGTTTGTATCGAACATACTCATATTTATATTGTTCTTTTACCTGTAGAGTAGCTTCGATCTTGTTTTTATCCCACCATGCCAGAGGATCCTCATTAAAGTTTCTCTGGATAAGTCTTTTGACATTTTCGAGGGACAATTTAGTTTCCCCATCAATGTGTAGTGAAGTTATATTTAATGACATCATTTCCTGCATTGCTTCTTTGAGGTTTATAATTTCCTCAATAGAAGCTTCATCGAATCCCTGCTGTCTAAAAAACAACAAAGCCTTACCAAACTTTCTTTTATCCTGCATTTTTTATGTGTTAGTTTGGCATCATTATCACCACGTTTGCTGCGAAATAATATAGGCATTAACCTGTTGAATGCATTTTCTCTGTGCAACACCTGTATTTCATTTCCACAACTTGTGGTAAATATTAACAAATTTCTTTTATTATCTTGAACATATTTTGTAAAGGATTGTATAAAATTATTCCCTAACAAAATATCCGCTCATGTGTCATGAAAGTAAATAGTAGGCATTTTTACATTATACCAAGGTGTACCAAATGCTCCTCCAATCATGATATTGGCCTGTTGAATACTCTTATTTAGTACTAAGATTTTTGGGAAAAATCTCTTCCTGCAATAATGGGTAATGATTCCATAGCTTCGCTAGGGAAAACTCCTGGTTTTGTCGTGCAAATACCTGATACTGAATCAATATAAGCTGCAAAATATTCTGACTTATATTGTTCATATATTATCCCTACTGAGATATAAATAGAAAATAGACTTGTCATTTAATTCTGATAGTGTGACCCTTCAAATTAAATTATATACCATTATCCTTTCTTATCCATGGTTTATGATTTTCGAGAAAACTTAACCCCAAAATCACGACCCCGTTGTCTTTTTCCGGCGGTGCCTAAGACTCTGATCTCGTGTCCTGCAATTTCAATTGTTCCTTCATAGGTTCCAATTGATGGCTGCTGGAAGTAGTATAAGTCATCACATGGAAAACGGTTAATCTTTTCAGTGATGTCAAATATTACTCGTATTTCTTTCTATCCTTCAGGGCATTTAATCTTTATATTATCTACCCCAATGGATTGAGGATTTAGATATTTGATGAACTCATTCCCTTTATATGCCATAATTCTGTCTTCCAAAAAAGACATACGACTTGCGTACTCGATTCTAGCACTCGTTGATCTGTCTAGAATTGGATGATCTCTTATCTGTATGTCTAGTCATCCTAACCTTGGAATCTGGGTAGGATTTGGAGTCATGACTTTAGCAAATTCCTTAAAAATTCTAGGAATTTCTATATATTCTTTCCTGATAAATAAGTCAGAATGATGACTATTGGAAAGTGCATAAGAGATTCTATAAGTTATAGAATATGGCATGTTCCCTTCTGTCATCAGATCTTTTCTTTTAAAATCCTAATGAAGGGTTAGAACTCTACTAAAATCTTGGTCAGCTAAGTTATAGGAAATTCTGGGATGTATGTCAAACATTAACTTCCTAGCATATAAATTTCCTACCATAGTCCCAATGAGACCATCTCTAAGGTTATCGATTCTTCTATCAATGATTGATAGATGTCATTCAGAATCAATGTCTTCTTTGAAGGTTGCCTTAATTACTACTTCAATGGCTCCTAAGTGAATCCATTTCATAGTAATGGCGATTTCCTCCTTCATTCTGCTTAATTCCTCAAGAATTTATTCTTTAGGAATTAATTGGATATCCATAACATTACAAGTAAGTTCCATGTGAATTGTAAAGTCACCACAACTTACCTTGTAGATGATGTTATGTCTTCTCTGGTTGAGTCCCATCTAGTTAAGAACTCGTCCAATCCCGCCAATTATGAATCCGTCATATGGGCTGAGGTTTGAATCTTGTCGCATTATTCTTTCCATGGTTTGATTCGAGATCATCATCCTTGAAAAGAATCCAGACAGGTTTTCAGTGGTCTGAGTCATGTCCTCTTCAGTCAGACTCGGTTGAAGATCCATCTGAATATGAGTCCGAGTCACTTCTTAATTATTCTTTGTTGATGTTTTCATCTGAGGGAATGTCTTCAAACTGATAGACTAGTATCAGCTTTCCATGGTAGACCACTTCCACGATATCCTCTGTGGCTTCGTACATTCGTATCTCACGATTCTGGGAGCAATCGGGTGAGATATGACCTCTGGCTCCACACTTCCAACAGTTGCAGTCCTTGAAGCTTTCATTGGCTCGGGTATGGGCTCGTCTGAACGTTCTCTTGGACGTCGTTCTCCCCGTGCTCCTTGCTGCTGAGCTAGTTGAGCCTTGGGATGAACTCTTCGTCGTTCCCATTCTTTGTCCAGTTTTGTATGTTTTGGCCTTGCTCTTGGACCACTATGCTCTACTTCTTCGGAAATGGAGGTCTTCTGAAACTCTTACTGTATGAGCCTCGTCTCTTCTTCTTTCTTCTCTTTTCTTCTGATTCTCCTATAATTGTTGGAAAATCGTTATTTTCACAGCAAAGAAGGGGTTCTTTTTATTTTACCTCTTAGTCTCTTGATGTTCTTTTGGGATGCTGTCTGTTGACACCATTCTCTGAGCTTATTCTTTAAGAAGGACATTATTCGGGCTATTGAGTCCACTGTACCAGGGGGTACTGTGTACGACTGGATCAACATCTCTCTCCATGGGCTGCAGATTTTTGCAAAGAACATGGGACAAGCTACTTCAGCTGTCATTTTACTCCGAAAATAGTATTTACGAAACCAGTAGATATATTCGTCTACTGCGCAAATACTTCTTAACTCCATACCCAATAGTGCTTGGGTATAGACCTTGTTTTTTTCGGTTCTCTGTTCTTCAAAATAACCATCTCCTACAAAATGGGTTTTGAATAAGAGGCCAAACCTTTCACATATTGTGCTTTTGGATTCTCCTTCGAGTATTTGCTCCTTTAAAGCCGCCGTGGAGTTTTTCCAGCCCAGCTTTGCCAATCCTTCGAGACTTAGCTCTATTAATCTGACAAAGTTTTCTTTATCGAGATCCAGGGTGGTTGCTGTAATCTTCATTGAAGCTACCAATTCGTCAATCAGATATTCGATGTTTCGGAAGTCGATAACATCGAGGTTTAGTGTTATGCCATATAGATTTAATGGTTGTAACATCGTCTTAGCCCACGGTGTGGATTCTGTGCTCTACTTGGGTTCCGTCCTGGGTTTCGTCTTGCATTGAGATGTACCTCAGGATACCTGTTCATGTGCAAATCTGTACTTTCTCTTATTGGGACATCGGGCGGTCCATCGTGGGTTACGTTGGATCATGATTCTTCCACATAACCCAATTGAAGAACTTCATTCGGTTTTACATTAACCAGATCCATAATCCCAAGTTGGGAAAATGATTCTGCTAATTCTTGTAGATCTGATAGATCTGCCCTGAAAACACTCATTCGACTGTTTTCAGTAGATCGATCATAAGTTCTTCTTGTGATTTCTGCTTTGGAACCATAGTTGCTTTACCTTTTTTATATAAAGCTTGTACGGGTCCGAATGCATCTCTAATATTGGCTTGGTTATTCTTGAAAGATCCATGAATATCCTTATGTCTTTTCTTGATATCGAAATATCAAATTTCAGATTTAAAATCTCTTTTTTTAGATCTTGAAATAATTTCAAGATCTCCTCTGTTGATTTATTCAAGTTATCTATTTTTTCAGGTAAAATTAATACCCGTATACCATAATCTTGAATCGTCTTTTGGATTTCTCTTAAGTCTTGTGAGAACTTAGAGCTATCCGGATCAATTTCTTTGCAGTCAGTTCTTATCATTTTCATGAAAGAAATTACTTTTAATAAAATCTTGTTTTATGGACAAGTTCAAGATTTGAAAATTTGAAAATAACTCGTTGGTTTCAAATTAATTGAATCCATTAAATTATTAAATCTTCTCCATTAAGAAACAAAATATTATAAATAATATAATTAATATGTTCTTCAATAAAACATATGCTCTGATACCAATTTTCATGCGCTTGGGGTCTCATTTGTATAGAAACTTTTGGAATAAGACTAAAGTATATAAAGTCAAACTTTTGGGGTTTTAAAGAAAATAAAGGAAAAGTTGTTGGGTTATTAATTAATTTTAAATTGGTCCTTATGGCTTAATTTCATTCAACATGTGTTTGTAATGGCCTAATTCTGGAAATTCAACTTATAATGGCCTAAAAGTGGAATATGCTCCTTGTAATGGCCCTTTTTATTCATTTCCCCTAATTTTTATGTACATAAAATAGTACTTCATATTGGAATTTTATTACTGATGGAGTGTTTATTTTTTTTCCATATTATGTAGTTTTTTTTAATTTTTTTCAATAAAAAGTTAAATTTTAGTACTCATAAATATTTTTAGTGCAAATAATATATGATTTTACTTTGTTATGTATTTTATGATAGATATGCATATCTTTAAAATAAAATTATTGTTTGAACCCATAATATATAATTCTTATAAAGAGATTAATTATAAATATCCTAATTATAACTTAAACGCTTAATATAGACAGCACAATAAAAATATTATTGTAGGATTTAGATAAAGATCAATATATTGCAATCCAACGGTCATTGGATTTTATGATGAAATGATTTTACCTTCTAGACCTTTGATATGTATCTTTATAATAGGTATGCATATCTTTGTTGTAAATTACTGTTTGAATCCACAATATATAATTTTTAAATATATTAATTATAACTTAAAAGGGTAATATAGCCAACACAATAAAAATATGATTTCAGAATTTATTATAGTATAGATAGATACATAGATAGATAGATAGATAGATAGATATATCATCAAATCTGGTGGGCACAGAAAGAATTGTCTCTCCCAAAATAGTTCTGCATATATTTGCTTAAATTACCAAAGCTTCATACCACTCAAACTACTATGTTTGGTTGTCAAATAGACTATTAACATTTGAAATCTAAAAATTAATATAAATAATAATTTTTTTATTCTGGTGGCGGAGCTTCATGGTATTTTGAATGGCTTGCAGCGGCTCATAGCTTTGGGTCTGGAAGATGTAATTTGCTATTCGGATTCCATGGATGCTTTGCGGATCCTTCGACGAGGTACTAGTGAGGGTCATTGGATGCAGCCTATGTACCTTCGTATTGCTGAGCTTCTGTCTCAGCTTCCGAGGATTCATTGGTTCCACATTCTGCGAGAAGGGAATATGGTTGCTGATTCGTTGGCGAAGATGGGAGCTAGAATGGAAGAATTCTTTACGACGTGGGCTTTTCCTCCGAATGAGGCGGTTTCAGCTTTGGCTGTGGATAGAGCGGGGGTGTGGCTCCCGCGGTTTTGAAGTAGTGGTAGCTTGTTTTTATTTTCTTCTCTCTTGAACCCCCCTTCAGTAGCTTTTTTAGTTTTTTATGGTTCTCCTTTGCCGACGCTTGGCGTCATGTTCACCGAAAAAAAAAATAATTTTTTTATTCTTATTGTTAAATAAACTCTAAAATCTACCCCAAACTCTAAACTATATTCCTCTCCAACTTTTATTTTTTCAAACTTTAATTTCTAAACTATAATTTTAATCTCTAACATCAAAGAATATTATTCAAAACTGTATAAATTTTAAACTATTTTGTGGTCAAGTCCCATGTCTCATACCTTTATGATTCGGAGTTCGATTCCCCACCCGACCTCATATTCCTCTTTATTCAAAACTAGTATATTATATACTATAGTAACCTAAATTATTTTTCCACATCTTTTTCTCTTTTGTAATAAAAATTGTGAAGTTTTACTTTTCTTAAAAAAATATGTAACAAGTTTATTGTATATTGTATATTATAACAATAACAACAACAACAATAATAATTATTTTGTTGGATACATGAACAAAAAAAAGCGCATGTTTGGGAGAGACAACAAATCCACGAATTCCCTAGCGGATAGTGTATTTAGAGAGAAAATAAGAGCAAGCTATTAACTAACGGATCAACTAACTCATTAACATACCAAATACTGTAATTCAAATTAATAACAATTTTGTTGGATCCGTAAACATTAACCCCAAAAAAATGAATAAAGGCTGGAATTTGAATCACCAACCTAAAGTGAGAAGGTAGTCTTCAAGGTGCAATTTTATTTTATGTCCCAATCTTCAAGGTACAATCTTCAAGTTAATAACCAAACTATACAAATTTAAAAGTTTAAGATTAATTATAAGGTGGTGTTTGGAAAAAAAAACTAGGTTTACCGTCTAGCTTTAAAATGTATAGTTAAAATAACTTTAAATCCTATATATAATAAACATTATTTTTACCAACCGCCAAATTTTAATATTTAAACTCTAAACTTTATATCCGGACTTATAACTTTTCAAACTCGAAACTCCGAACTCTAAATTTTAACTATATCATTAAACACAATAATTTAAAATTATATCAATCAAAATTTATTTTTCATCAGACCCAAACTCTAAAGTCTAAATCCAAACTTTAAGCTCTAATTATTTTCAAACATAATGATACAAAATTTTTTTGGGTAGAGACATAACGATATATGACGATACAAAATTGAAACTCCATTGGAGATAAAATCCACGAATTACATGGAAGTACGAAAGCACGCTCTATCTTCAAACACGCTTTTAAGGTTAATTCCTAGTGTGGAGTTTTTTTTTTTGGGTAAGCCCTAGAGGTGTTGAAACGGGCCCGCGGAGCGAAACGGACCGGCCCGTGCGGGCCCCGTATTTTTGCAGGCTTTGAACGGGGCGGGCCTAAATGGGGCGGACACGCGGGCCGCGGGTTATGTGGGCTGGCCCGCGGGCTTTTTATTTAAATAATAGTATTATTTTTTATTTGTAAAAAAATAAAATTCGAATATATTTTTTAATGTATATATTAAAAATGAAATAAAAAGATTTATGATTAGTATTTGTGATTATAAATAAGTAAGTGTATATTTATTGGCACAATTATTTACTTTAATGTGGGTTTTTGTTGAATAATTATTTAAAAGGATTTATGATTATTCCATTTTTAATACTAAAGGAGTATATTATATTTTGCAAAATATAATATGTGTGACAAAATTTTTATAATTAATGATTGAACTCGTTAAAATTTTAGATCTCATAGATGAAGTCTTTGCTAGAGTTGTATTAGGTAAAACTGTTTGAGCATAATTCATTAATTCTATATTTTAGTAGGTAAGGCTCCGTGGACATAATTCACTAAATTTTGTATTTTATTAAGTAAGATTGTATGGGCATAATTTATTAATTTATATTTTTAAAATAAATTGTCTACACTAATAATTTTTAATAAATAGAATAATAAGAAATTTTAAACTGAAAAACTTGATACCCATAAAATTAATGAACATGAAAATATTAGAAGAGACAGATAATTTATATTAAGATAAATAAATATGCAATCAATTTAATAATTTAAATGTTTGATGATATTATGTTAAACATTCATACTAAAAAATAATAAATTCAATCGATGCACAACGTAAATTTAAAAAATGAAAGCCCGCGTGTAGGTCCGCCCCGCCGCGGGCCTAACCCGTAAAAACCCGCCCCACCGCGGGTTGGGCCCGTTGAAGCCCGCATTTAAACGGAACTCTGAAAATTGAGCTCGCCCCGCATTTTTTGTCTTACGGGTCGGGCGGCCCAACGGGCTGAGCCCGTTACAGGTCTAGTAAGCCCCAATGTGGAGTTGTGGACGTATGATAAAACCCCAAAACCCTACTAAAACCACCTCCTCCGACCTTCTAGAACCTACACGCTTCCTTCCTTCCCCCATTTTAATACGCACAATTCCTCACTTCATCATCCACATCAATTTTGCTTCCGCTGTTTGCTCCTCAGCATCCTTGGGCTGCAAGCATCATTTTTAATCTGTTTTATTCGTCCACGTTTGAGTAATATGTACCGTTTCGCTGCAAATCTTGCTTCCAAGGCCAGGTAATCACGATTGAAGTGCATTTTTGCAACTCTGTTGTTTGATTGTGCATTTAGTGATTCTGAGAAATGTTTATTGTGTTGGTTGTGCAGGTTGGCAAGAAACAGCAGTCAACAGGTAAGATTGTTTTCCCCGTTTGGGATTTGTTTCGGAGTATTGTATTTATCGGTATGAGTGATGGTGTTACTTATGGGCGTTTGATATAGGTTGGTAGTAGATTAGGTTGGAGCAGAAATTATGCAGCTAAAGATATTAGATTTGGAGTTGAAGCTAGGGCTTTGATGCTTAAGGGTGTTGAAGAGCTCGCCGATGCTGTTAAAGTTACCATGGGTCCAAAGGTACTGCTCTTTTATTTTATCCACTTCATTGCTTGTTCTTTATTCAATTATTTTCCGATTCCGATTAGTGATTCTTTGAGGGTGTATCCTGTAGAGGCCTAACTTACGTAGTGCATTGGTAGCAAAGAAACCGCTCTGGTTAGGCAGTCTCATATACTCCCTCCGTTTTTTTTTTTTTTTTTTTTAAAATTCTTGCTATATTGCAAGAACTGTTTTCAAGTGGCTGACTTTGGATCGTTTTATATATGATTCGTTACGAGGCTAAATAAAAATAGTAAATTGATAGTGAAATTAGAGATTACAAAGTACAAAACTTGTGTTGAGCTTCAGCTTACCTTCAAATTCATTGTCCAACTTAATAAAATAAGGCTCCAAAGTTAGCTAGTTTAAAACACTACTTGCAATGGTGCAAGAAAAAAAGAAAAAACAGAGGGAGTATTTGAGTTCTGCTTTCAATTCTGGCAGGATTGTGATCTGTAGACTATAGTACATTGGTTTACCTGATGCGAATTTTATTTTTGATTATCTTTTCTGCAACAAAATAATATTTTTTAAACCCTATTGGTTTGATTGAAACTTAATATAATGATGGCTGTGCTGTACTTGGATTTTAGGGCCGTAATGTAGTGATTGAACAAAGTTGGGGCGCCCCGAAAGTGACCAAAGATGGGGTGACAGTTGCAAAGAGCATTGAATTTAAGGACAAAGTTAAGAACATTGGTGCAAGTCTTGTGAAGCAGGTTGCAAATGCTACAAATGATGTTGCTGGTGATGGTAAGTATTTCTTGTTTTCTCATTTTATAACTTCATTTCGTTTTATGAGATGAAAGTCACTTCCATTCCTAATGTGATGGATTGTAAAAATTAGAAGTCTGTGTTTTGTGCTTCAGGTACTACCTGTGCAACTGTCCTCACTCGAGCAATATTCACGGAAGGCTGCAAGTCGGTGGCAGCAGGTATGAATGCCATGGATCTCAGAAGGGGGATTACAATGGCAGTTGATGCTGTAGTTACAAACTTGAAAAGCAGGGCGAGAATGATTAGCACATCAGAAGAAATTGCCCAGGTTTGTCACTGATATCAGGCTTTATTTGATTAGGATTAACAGAGGTAATTAATGTACATTATAATGCATTTTGCTGAAAGTTATCTATAGATCAAATGAAGAGATAATATCTATCAAATGGAATGATATTTGTTTTTGCCTATTTTATCACTTGCAGCTTGTAATATGTTAATGCTTTTGTAGGTTGGCACAATTTCTGCTAATGGAGAAAGAGAAATTGGTGAACTGATTGCAAAGGCAATGGAAAAAGTTGGCAAAGAGGGTGTCATCACAATCCAAGTATGGTTTTGAACCTGAACCTGTTAATTTATCATTTTGCCCAGTGAAATTTTCTTGTCTCATGGAAGCGTGAAAATTTGCTTCTGTTCTTGTCAGAAAAAAATTATGCTTCTGATCTGGGGGGAATGCTCCTCATAGACATTAAGGTTAACTAAAATGAGGAACCCTCATTGTCCATTTTTTTTCATACAAACCCATAGGAGTGGTTGGATTAGGTCATCTCTATTACCTTTTTAACATTTTAGGATTCTTTGTCACATTTTTCCTTGAAGTGTGTATTGGGAAAAAAAGACAGATACGTAAAATCTGATTCTGTGCATTGATTGCAGTGTTTCACTCTGTCATTATTCATTTATTGCATTTGCATGGATGGAAAAAGGTGAACTATTGTTTCCGAATTATATTTCTGTAGAATTAAAGTTACACCACGTCTTCATGAACCATAAATTTATGTTATGATCTCATATTTTTTTGTGCACCTATCCTATTTATAATGCAAGCTGTTTGTAATGTTTTATCCTATTTTTGACTTTTGCATTTCCTTATTGTTTATGATGTGTATAGATATTTTGCTCATTATTTGTAGGATGGCAAGACCTTGTTCAACGAGTTGGAAGTTGTTGAGGGAATGAAGCTGGACAGAGGCTATATCTCCCCGTACTTCATCACAAACCAGAAGAACCAGAAATGTGTATGTGTTTTAGTTGGTATTGCATGATGAAGGTCACGTGACAGTGGCCCCTTTCTCCTTTTAAGTTTTCTTAACAAGGTTGACTGCTATCAGGAGTTGGAAGATCCTCTAATTCTGATTCATGAGAAGAAAATTTCAAGCATAAATGCAATTGTTAGAGTTCTAGAATTGGCTTTGAAGGTGAATATTTTGCCTCTCTCTCTCTCTCACACACACACGCACACAGACATCTCATAGGCTGTTTACACCATGTTGATCACATGATTTGCATGTCATGTCTATGTAGAGGCAAAGGCCCCTACTGATAGTTGCTGAAGATGTGGAGAGTGATGCCCTTGCAACTCTTATCCTTAACAAACTTCGAGCTGGAATAAAGGTATCGAAAGCTCTTTTATAATGTAATATACCGTTCGTGAGCAGTTGTACTGACTCCTTAGTGGCTAAACTCCAATTCACATTTATACCCAATATTACAGGTTTGTGCTGTAAAAGCTCCTGGATTTGGTGAAAACAGGAAGTCTAATTTGCAGGATCTTGCTATCCTGACTGGAGGCGAGGTAACTGCATTAAAAAAAAAAATTATTTTATTATTATTATTATTATTATTATTATTATTATTTTTAATTTATAATAAATCTCCTTGAAGTAGTGAAACTGTGCTTATTATTCCTCTTTGGCGTTTTTCATACTAGGTGATAACAGAGGAACTTGGAATGAACCTTGATGATGTGCATGTTGATATGTTGGGGTCATGTAAGAAGGTAGGTCTACCTTCACTTTATTCATTTCTGGACCTTTTATGTTGCTATATCACTCTGTATGTATTTTTCCCAGCTATTTTAGATGTAAACAAGTTTTTTTGCTACAGGTCACTGTATCTAAAGATGATACTGTTATTCTTGATGGAGCTGGCCAAAAGAAATCCATAGAAGAAAGATGCGAGCAGGTTTGTTGCTCCTGCATTCTGCAGCATATTTATCTCTAGATTTTAAATGTCTATAGGTCTCACATGATCATACTTTACATCACTGCTTTATTCATAATGCAGATTAGATCATCAATTGAATTGAGCTCTTCAGATTATGACAAGGAGAAGTTGCAAGAAAGACTTGCTAAACTTTCTGGTGGTGTTGCTGTACTGAAGGTCTGTTTCTTGTTCATTGCCAGTAATGTAGTAATATATTTTTGCATTTGTGCACAACATTTTCGGATGCGACTGACTGTGATATATATGGTAATTTATTCCGCTTACCAGATTGGTGGAGCTAGTGAAACGGAAGTTGGTGAGAAAAAAGATCGAGTAACAGATGCTTTAAATGCCACAAAAGCTGCTGTGGAAGAAGGAATTGTGCCTGGTATGCTGGTTTCATTCACATCTCTGGAGTTTTCCACTTATTGATCAGCAAACTAGATGCTAAAGTCTTTGTAATAATTCAGGTGGAGGAGTTGCTCTACTCTATGCTTCGAAAGAGTTGGATAAGTTGCCGACGGCTAACTTTGATCAAAAGATTGGTGTTCAAATTATCCAAAATGCATTGAAGGTAGACTTCAGCCTAATATTTGCAGCAATGTGATATTGATTCACAATCAACAATACTCCATACATGATTATTGCATCATAGTTATTAATTTTTTACCCTTTTCCTAATTACAGACACCGGTCCACACAATTGCATCAAATGCTGGAGTGGAAGGTGCCGTGGTTGTTGGGAAGTTGATGGAATCTGATAATCCAGATCTTGGTTATGATGCAGCTAAAGGTTTTTTAGAGAAACGTTTGTGTTTTTCAAATAATAGTTGCAGCATTTTTTTTTTATCCTATAGCTTACAGTATACATATGCATTTGTGTTATGAATAGGGGAATATGTGGATATGGTCAAATCGGGAATCATTGATCCGTTGAAGGTTATCAGAACTGCACTTGTTGATGCTGCTAGGTACATATCATGCTTCCTTTTCCCTGGAATAGTCTCTTTGCCCTTTTTTTTTTTAAAAAAAAATCATGAGACACGAAAATGTCCAAAGTAGCGATAGCAATTGATGGTTACCTCGCTTGTTGGCAGTGTGTCTTCATTGATGACAACTACAGAAGCAATTGTAGTTGAACAGCCCAAGGAGGAGGCTCCTGCCCCTGCAATGAGTGGTGGCGGTGGCATGGGAGACATGGGTTTCTGAGCAATGTTTAATAATTGCGAAGTGTGGTAAGTCTTCTCTGACACATTGTTTTAACATAAATTAAGGCTTGCCATTTCAATGAGGGTGTTACAATTACAGTTGTGCGGGACTCTGAGGATTCCCTTACCCTTTGTAAACGTAAATGAGAATACCAGACAATTTTGATGGCGTAGGCTTCTTACAATGATTTATTGTTTGGAAACGGGGGATCCAACTTCATTTAGTAAATGGTTTTGTATTTGCTTTATGATTTTGCTTTTGCCTTTCTGTGGTGTTTTGTGTTTTTTTGCCACCTATTATTGTATAATTATTGTAGGACATGTATTTAATAATTTAACGTAGGATATAATTATGGGCTCGTTGGTAATGCCGAGATACGAGTAATAAAGAAAATGGGGACTGGACGACTACTTTTCGCTAGGATGGAACTATCGAATGAAGGGAATAATTTGGAAGTGCCATATGGAAATTTCAAATCTGGATAAGTACTCAAGTAGTGTGAGCCGTGAGGGTTATTATACTGTTAAATTGGGAAATTTTCTTTCCGAATCCTTTAATTTGTGATCCAGACACAGCAATGAATGCCAAATTGATCCTTTTTGTGGATTGGTGATCGTTGAAGTTTGTTGAAATTTGTGATGCTGTGATGTAGAAGTAGTATATATCTTTCCCTTAACATAGCAGCATGTGAAAAGTCTATACGCGCTGATTCAATGAATCCTACGGGAGGCGGAGAAAAAAAATATACCTAACCTGCTGGATGCAATTTGTAAACAGGAATAATTTTCAAATAAGTCCTTTTTCTTGTCGTTTTTTCCGAATCCATCCTATTCGAATTTTTGGCCCCTATTAGTCCGCTTCTTTTGCTAATTAAAATCAAATCCGTCCGAAACTCACTAATTTAAGTCAATTAGAGAATTAATCAGAAAATTGCCAAAAACGTCCATTTTCTTGTTGTTTTGTCTGAATCCGTCATTTACAACCCTTGCAAATAATTGGCTCTAACTGTTGTGATCATTGCATTCGATATAATTTACTTTTGTGCATTATATTTTATTCTTTTTTTTTTTACTGTCACAACTATAAATAAAAGTTTTTTCAATGCATATCATATTCGCATGTCAACAATCAAGAAACCTAATTAGATGCATTACATATTCACATTGTAATGACATCAAATTCGAAATTACATATTCCAATGGCGTCTTCCTATAAAATAAAAATGAACATGTAACCATTTACACAACCAATGAGGGCTCAATGACAAACTAGTGGGGTCGCCAGCCAAGCAAAGAAGGAATTAGTTATGGAAATTGTCAATGTGAATGAGGCATTTTAGAGAGCGAGTGAATTTGTGGAGCACTCAAATGTTGAAACAAATGAAGTAGAGAGATTGAAAACTTACTTGCTTGGAGTTGATTATTGCCCTTTTTTTATATTATTGAAATGAAGTATAATTTCTAACGTCTTAATATGCCATCCGGATTCCAGTATGGTTGGTTTGTTTGTTTTGTTTTGTTTTTTTTTTAAGAAGGTTGTGATTAGTAAAAGTGGTAATGAATAAGAATTAGCGTCATTGGTTTGCCATCTATTTTTATTTTGAAGAAAGGCGCCGATGAAATACTTTCGAACCCAATTTTTGATGGTATTGTAATGAGAGTATGTAATGCATATAATTAGGTTTATTCATGTTTGGCACGCGAATATGATATGCATTGAAAACATGTTACTTGTAGTTGTGATGGTATAATGCACAAAAGTATATTATATTTAATGCAATGATTACAACGGTTGGAGCCAATTATTTGCGAGGGTTGTAGAGGACGGATTCGGACAAAACGACAAGAAAATGAACGTTTTTTGCAATTTTTCTGATTAAATCTTTAATTGACTTGGATTAGTGAGTTTAGAACGGATTTGGTTTTAATTAGCAAACGAAGCGGACTAATATGGATCAAAAATTCGAATAGGACGAATTCGGAAAAAAAAATGACAAGAGAAATGACTTATTTGGCAATTATTGCTTTGTAAACATGACATTGTAAAACTTGGTTCACTAGACATTTTCTACTCGCATGCCTTGATTGGCTTCGCCCCAGGGTTGTGACTACTACTAGGGCCACCATATTTTTAAGAATGCTCCTAGGGGCTAGGGCCACCATGATTTTAAGAATGCTCAAGGTTCCAATCAATTTCATTACATTTTTTTTTTCTTTCGAAATATGTCAACTTTATTAAGGGTTTTTGATTTGGCACAATTCTACTATATAATACTCAATCCGTATCACTAATTCCGTCTTCCTAAAAAAAACATTAATAAATACAAGTAATTTAGAAATCCATCTCTTAAATCGTGTATCACTAATTCCGTCTTCGTAAAAAAATTAATAAATACGAGTAATTCAGAAACCCATATCTTAAATCGAAGCCATGCAACAATGTATATATGTTGTATGATGCGTTCGTGTTGCCCCCTTAACTAGCTAGCTTGTGCATATTCATAATTTTAAGAATGCCCAAGGTTCCAATTAATTTCATTGGGCATGTTTGGGAATTAGTTGTTAGCTGTTAACTGATTGTGTGAGTAATTTGAGTAATAAATGAGTTAAAATTAGTTGTTTGGCAGTTTTGAGGCAATTTTTTCACCTAGAATAAGCTAATTCAAAAATGCTGCTACTTGCTGCGGTTTAAAAAAAATTGTTTGAACACTATTTTAAATTATTTTATCTTTTTAAATAAGCTAATTTATCTTAAATTGACTATAATAAGCTAATTCTATTTATCTTAAAAAAAATTAGCTGTTTTATTTATCTTAAAATAATAATAAGCTAATTTTAAATAATAAGCTATTTTAAATTTTTCACTCAAAAAAAATAATAAGCTAATTTTATTTATCTTAAAATTAGCTGTTTGACAGTCTTTTTTTTTTTCTTTCAAAATGTGCCAACTTTATTAAGTGTTATGATTTAGTACAATTCTACTATCTAATACTCCCTCTGTCCCAACTGAAATGTCCTACTTACTATTTTTGGATGTTCGATCACAAATGTCTTCTTTCTATAAATAAAAATAATTTTTCCCTAACAATTATGTGGATCCCATTATATACTCACAAATCAACTCTACCTTAATTCTCGTGCCCAACATTAATATGACGTTACTAATGAGACGAAGGGAGTAGTAGTATATTTAAGGGAATGATGACATGGTATATTAGTCATTTTCAACATTATAATTAGGGGTTCGATTCCTATCTGCCTTTCCATATATTTTGTGATAATATACACCCTTTTGTATTTTTGCTTTTTGTGAAGAACCAGCACACCATAAATGGTGGAGTTTTCTGTCTCATAATCTGATTTTATGGTCAGGGGTTTGTAATAGAAAAAAATAAAATAAAATAAATAATTTAATACGATTGTCCGCTTAATCATGGGAGGTGCTCAGCCTCGCCACTCACTCTGGCCAGTGATCAAGGAAGTACAGGGGTTTCTTCGTGCCATGGAGGGATGCTCGCTTCGTCATGTCCTCCGGGAAGGAAACAAGGTTGCAGACTGGATGGCTCGTTCTGGAGCAAATTTGGAAGAGTTCTACACCACCTGGGCTTTCCCTCCCGATGGTGTTAAAGATTTACTTGCAAGTGATGCTTGTGGAGTAGTAGTCTATATGCGTGTTTTGCTTTTTTTTTTTTTTTTTTTTTCACCAAAAAAGAAAATGGGACTGGGCTGGCGGGCAAATTTTCATGGATGCTGTTATTTAGACTGAGACTAATGGATACATATTTTTGGAAGATATATTACTGCATGAGGTGAATCAATGTTTCGTATAGTCCAAAGCCCAAATATGAGCGAGAGAATATTTGATTATAGCCCATTATATTAGTATTTGAAAGGAAAATGAAAACTGTAGTCCAGTACTATACCAGTCCACACAAAGGGCAATGGAAGGATGGATTTCGCTTGCTCAACGGCCCAAGCCAACGCCACTGCCGTCTGCCGGCACCGGAAGGACACTCAATAGTAGAGCTGTAAACGAGCCGAACCGAACCGAACTTCAAGTGTTTGAGCTCTGTTCGTTAAACTTAACGAACGAACACGAACCGAGCCAAAAATCTTAACGAGCCAATTTTCATGTTTGAGCTCTGTTCGTTTAACCTTACGAACGAGCTAATAACGAACGAACACGAGCCTAGTCGAGCTTAGTTAACGAACCATTTATTTTATTAATAAATTTATTTGTTTTAAAATTAAATTAGGTGTGAAAATGTAATGTATATTATAATTATAATTTATGGGAGAAATGTGAAATTAATAAAAATGGAAAATGGAAAGAATAATTAGATAAAATTTTTATTTTTTATAATATATATTCCATAAAAAAGAATTCCGAACTGTTCGCGAACTTAACGAACGAACACACAAACCAAATTATGTGTTTGAGCTCGGTTCGTTTAACTTACTGAACGAGCTATTAACGAACGAACATGTGTCGAACCGAGCTCAGCTCACGAACTGTTTGTTCTATTTACAGCTCTACTCAATAGTCAATACTGAAGAGAAGAGGGAACCCTCGCCCATCGCCCATCACACCACAGGGAACCTATCATCATCATCATCATTCATCAATTGCACTACATGTCAAATTCATTCGCCCAAGTCCAACAATCTGAAAATGAAGCTCAAGAACAGGAATTTCACCCTGCTCCTGCTCCTGCCCCTTCTCATCACCCTTCTGCCCCTCCCCACCAGGTCAGGCCATCACTTCTCACCTCGCAGCTGCTCTACACTGTTTACTAGTTTCTTTCCTTTCTTTCTTGCAGTTATTCGACATTTCCACCACCGTTGATCCTACTCATGTCATATCTATGATAAGAAAACTTGTACCTTCACACGGATTAGGAATACAAGAGGGACAACAACATGGACCACAAACTCGACCAACGGAATGCGATACATGGGAAGACTCTGGTTGTATATTATGGGATCTCGCCGCAACTGAAGATCATGCTCAATTTATGGTAATGTCAAAAATTTTCATCTTCATCATATGTTTCTATTTATTCTATTTCAGATTGAAATATTACTGCATGTGTACTGTGTGACTTTGTGAAGGTTCAAAATCTTATCCTTGAGGTCCTTTTGGCTAATCTTATGGTTTCTCAATCCTCGCGGATCATCGTAAGTCATATTTTGGATTTATGTTAAATAGTACTTTGTTGGAGCCTGGCGACTTCTGAAACCCTCTCATATTCTGTTGCCTTATTTATTACTTTTGGTTGCAGGAGATTAGTCTTGGAATAATTGGAAACCTCGCTTGCCATGAAACCCCCCGTAAACAAATACTGTCTGCGAATGGATTGGTTAAGGTCATTGTGGAACAATTGTTTTTAGATGATGTGCCATGCCTCTGTGAAGCCTGTGAGTCATTTTCCCTTTTGAGATTTGTAGCACTTGCAATTATACTAATGGAATTAAATATCCTGCAAATGAATTGTTAATCAAAGTGGAGAATGCTTCTGTATGCTAGTATATCTTAACTCTGAAACCTCCAGTTAATTTTTATCTAAGTGGTTGTCTTTTCTATTTCGAAATGGAGATTGTGGATTCTTTGGTGGATATTGTAAATGGAGCTATCACTTTATAGTGTTTTATCTTTGTATTGGATATTATAAATCGGAACCTAATAATACATGGAGAATTGTGGACAAGGGCTAATTTATATCCAAGTATTTAGACATGCAGGTGGATTGTTATGATATAATTACTAATTATGCTCTACTCATTGATGTATCCGAGTATCTCCCTGTCACCTGTTTTTTGTTTTCTATTTATATGGGTCAGAAATGTATCAGTCCTATCACAGTTCAATTTCATTATCACCATTATTAGAAATAAATACCCAATTGCTAGATATGATTGAAAGACACTGTTTATATGTGAGGGAATTTGTTGGAGTAATTGCTATTTAATTTCAATATAAAACACGGTGCTCAAATCCACTTTAACTTTTAGGTGAGGTGATCACTTAACAACCTCAAGACAAATGTTTACCCATTGTAGAAAGCTTAGCTTTCTTTACTGGTTATAGCATAAACATTTTCACCTGTTTGCTCATTTGATATGAGAGCAGGAAAGGAGTTTAATGCCCTTAATCATGGTAAATAAGAATGTGATGTGAACTTTTATAGTTGGTTTGGCCAAGACTTCATTGCCTTTACCATTGCAGTAAACTCAACACAATTGCATTGTGGAAGATCGTTAAGCTGTGTCATGTGACTGCTGGTTGGTTAAGTGTTGACTTTGTTTATTAACCTCAATGTTGGTTAATGTGTCTAGGTAGGGTGTTAACATTGTGTCTTCAAGGCAATGAAGGTTGTCTTTGTGCCGAAGCATTGCAAACTGAACAAATCCTCTCTCGAATCTTCTGGATTGCTGAAAATACTTTGAATCCACAGCTCAGTGAAAAGGTAGAAACTGTTTCTTGAAGTTCTTCATATTCTACAAACTCATTACATGCACTGCATGCCAGCCCAAATGATTTGATTTTCAGTGAGTTTGCTGGGGACACATGTTTGGACAGCGTCATAAAAATGTTGAGATCAATCAGTTTAATAGTATTTAGCCTTTTGATTTGAGTAAGCTTTATACCTAAGAGAACATTTGTGTATCAACGTCTCAGACACTCTTATGGTCTTATTCTGATTTCAGATTGTAGGTTTACTCTTGGCAATGTTGGAGAGTCAACAGGAAGTGACATCTCTTCTTCCGTCTCTAATGAAAATGGATCTTTCAAGTTTTCTGATCAGACTCTTTGCTTTTGAAATGAACAAATTGAAAGGAGAACGAATGCCTGATAGGTACATTTTCTTTAACCTAAGAGTGTTCCATTGCTGCCAAGTTTTATTTCCGATGCTCCCATGAGAGTCATCACCATTTTTTTGAATTTCCAAATCGTAGGAACATCTGGTAAAGCTGTTCTTTAGCAATTCTAAGTTCGTTAAGCATGATATCTATGATTAAAAATATGGACAGGTTTTCTTCAACTCGAGTGCTTACGAAATTAAAATTTGAACTGATGATTATATTGTACCTGGTCCCCCTATTGTGGTGTGCTTGAAGTTTGAAGGGTTTTTTATTTATTTATTTATTTTTTATTTATTTATTTATTTATTTATTATTTTTTTTATTTTTTTTCCTGTTGTGTCTCTGTTCACTTTTTTACTGATATGTTTGCATGTAAGTACTCTATGTGTCTCCACAAGCTCACTGTAGCCACCTCTTCTGGTTATAAAAGAAATACTATACAACTTTTTTCTCCTGGAATTGAGGATTCAGTTAAACTTTTTGCTGTAGTAAGTGAATGGATATCTGTGTTACCACTAAATGAATTTAATAAACTATATGTCTCCTATTCCATTAAAAAACTATATCAAGTTATTCAATGCATCCTGTTCATTGTAATTCAGCACAACACTCAAATAAGAGTTGAAATTTTGCATACATCTACACCATGGTTATGAGTATAGTGTTTATGATCGAGTAGGTCATGACACAATTATTAGTTAGACGTCCTTTGAGTGAGAAAATATTTTATCATTTTTTGTTGTGGGATGTTATAATTGAGATTCAAAGAGGTATTAGCATTACATTCTGGGCGTGGCAATGCTGTGTATTTAGGTGTATATCTTTTAATATAATTATCAGTAGGCCATATGTTGTTCATAACTTTTGATCAAGACATCAGGTATCCTGTGCTGGATGTGATTGTTCGGGCAATAGAAGCTATCTCCGCCATGGACAAGTATTCACAGGAAATCTGTCTAAATAAAGAGCTCCTACAATTAGGAAAACAGCTGATTGAACTGCCAGATAAGTTTGAGGTATGCTGTGCTTGCCAAGGCATTTCATGCAATGAACATGCTGATCTTGTGTTATACTTTATGTGCTTAGTTGGGGATTTTATATCTCACAAAACATCATAGAGGTGTAACTTTGAGTTATAATTATATAATTTTTCGTCCATAGATTAGTCGCTTCTAATTGCCAGTGAACACAATACTGTGCAACATTGTTCAATGCAATTAATAAACTCAAGGAATTTTGGAGAGTGTAGAACTCACAAAGGCTTGTCTGCCTTCATTACCGATATAGTAAAGAATGCATTTGAAACACCACATGTTTAGGTTTCTCAAATGAAAGTTCATTTCAATTTGTTTTTGGGAGTTCTAACTGTGGTATATTGTCTTTAATAAAATAGAGTTGGTCTGGTTGGTTGGATTAATTTTATGGTTTCCATTGATCGCAGACTTCTCCTACGAAACTTGCTGCTCCCCGAAATTTATGCCACAAATGTTTGAGGGTTCTGTATTGTGAATGAAAATAGACGAGCATTATCTTGCCAATAGTTTTTGCCTGGACTCATGCTATACATGCAAAATCCTTAACTTATGTGTTTCTTTATTCAATTGAAATTTGGTTTTACTTCTAACCAAATTTACTGCTTCAGCTTTCCAGCTCTTGTGTGACAGCAGCAGTCTTGATAGCAAATATGCTTACTGATGCACCTGAACTAGCTTCTGATTTGTCCCAAGGTAACTATCATCTTATTTATTAGAAGTCCTTTTTTATGACCGATAAACATAAACAGAAATGGTGCTGATAACTTTTTTTCTTCTTCCACCTCCCACATTAGAGTTGAATTTCTTGCAGGGTCTATTTGATGTGTTGCCATTTGCTTCTGATGACATAGAAGCTCAAAGTGCAATTTGGAGCGTAATTGCAAGATTATTAAAGCTGGTTCATGGAAGCGAGATGAACCCATTGAAGTTTCATGTTCTTGTTTCCATAATTGCAAGTAAGATGGATCTCATCGAAGATGAACTCCTGGCTTGTCCATTGGATCATGGAGTTTGTGGTACTGCTGATATCTCTGGCACAAAAGTTGATGCAAGACTGATAGCTGTATCCTTTAAGGCATTCAAATAAGAAAAGCTTTGACTTCAACAAAGTATTTCAGTTTCATATTTTTCTTATTATACAGTACTAGGTATGTGTGTATCTGTGTGTGAAATCTCTCTCACTTTATTTCCCTTCACTCACTTGATAGATCAAAAGAATCTCTGATATTTTGAACCAATGGAAGTTATCAAATGATGATGTAAAGAACACATCTTCCATGGATGATCACCACATCAATGAAGACGATGTTGATAAATTGTTGGATCTCTGTTCGAAGGCCGTGAGGTAGGAAGAAAATGCAGCTCTTTTACATTAATTCAATTTGAATGCATGCCTATGTTCTTGATTAAGTTTCAATTACCGAGTGGTGCTTTCATGCTTCTAAGTTCTAAGGACGTTTGGGCTTGTGAGCATATCTGAACATAATTTGTTTCAAATCTCTTGCAGGAAAGAGTGTTCTGTCTTAGATTTTTATTTCCGCAGTTTGTCATTTGTTTGTATATTTTGATTGGCATCATATTAGAGAAAAATCTTCCATAAGCTGAAGAGTTAATGTGTTATTAACCTAGGAAAAATCTTTAGCTGTTAGATAAATACTAGTATAACATAATACTACATATATACATGTAATGTGTATATATGTATGTCATGAAATTTCACAGGTCAAATTTTGATTCATATGAGTTGATCATCCTGCCATATTTATAAAGCTCATAGAAGACCAATAGCAGATTTGTTTGGCTATCGATATACTGTGACATGGAAAAGCAAACTTCATAGTTATCTGAATAGATGTGTCGTAGGGCAAACAAAAGGGTTTCCTGACAGAGGTTTCAACCCTTTCCCAAGTGAGGTGCTTCTGTTGATCTTGTTCAATGTGTGATCCTTCTGAAGTGAGTTTTTGCCTCCATTGCAGATAGGTTCCAGGCTAATAAGCATGGAATAGAATGTCACCGGGATTCAGGATTGAAACCACGAGATGTGCTACAGGTAGGCCTGGCTATCTTGGTGGATTACAGATGCTGAATAGAACAATTAGTGTAATATTCTGAAAGCATGTATGGTTGGTTATCTGTGTTTCACTTTTTTGTTAAGAATTCCTAGTAGTAGATTTATGACAACAATGAGAAAATTACTAGTATTATAGTAGTAAGTTGTATGCAGGGTGTTTTTTACTTGTCCAAATAACTTTAAAACGGTATTATGTTGAAGTACTAAAGTAGTAGTATTATTATAAAACGGATCTCGTTTAGAGAATTCATATCAGGATAGGAAAGGATAGGATAGTCCAGCGCCTAGTCTGGTCTGTGTTCTAGTGGTAGGCTCGTTATCTTTGTATACTTTCTACTCTAGTCTTGCTTAAGGCTAACAATATCTACTATCCATACATACAATTATACAGACAAAATGAAGAAGAATTCAAAGGGACGGAGGGATGTTTATTTCTCGTCACATGATGACACCAATACAGTCTACAGTTTACACACCCGCCTATGCTGGCAATCCACAATTCCCAACCTTTCTGGTGGATGTTCATGAACCCCAACCCTTCTCCCCATCCATTACAATCCTCCCTTCCTACCAGCATTTGCCAATCCCCCTTTTATTGTTCTCTTTCGAAATTGTCTGGATTTCACAGTCGAATGTTTATTTTGTGAGACATTTTCATAATATCTGAATAGACCCTGTTCCCAAGTGCTGATTCCCCAGCCGCTACACGCAGCACATCCTCAATCACCCCAAGGTTTCCCATTATGTCCACATGTGAGCCACTCTCCACGCCCCAACCCTCTAGTAGGCTTGCAGGTGCCTTGTGCTTGTACTCCCTTACGTAGGTAGCTATACCTGAAGGGTTGAACCGTGTCTTTCCTCGCCATGCTTTGGCACACATGAAGCCGGCACTCAACACTGGTATGCTGTCATCTCCATCCACAAAGTAAACTCCTCTCTTCAAGCAGCTATGCCCATCTCCATTAGCAGAGCTATCTATTTGGAGGGGGATACTTCTGCATTTTCCCAAGGGCAATGTTTTGTATATGTAGGATCGTTCTGTGGGGATTCCTACTCCGTATAGGCAGTAAATTTCCATATCTGGCGCATGAGGTAGCCTGGCCAAATGTATAATTGTATCATACTACTACTACTACTATAGATAAGTATAATCTTGCCTGAAATTCTGTGCGAGAACTTACACGGTCTCTAGCGGATTTGACCAGTATTTGTAATGTCTGTATTTTGGATCATCAAGGTTGTCTGCAATGCCATGAGAGAAATGGGCTTCGGCCCTTTTCATCATTTTGGGAGCAATACTCCGGAGGAGATCCAACACAGTTTCTGCAGTGTAAGCCTTGTTATCTGAAGCTCCCAAGATGCTTGCTCGACTCACCTCGTCATACTCGGTCCAAACTTTCCCACACGATGCAGAGGTCGGCAAAGGACCATCGGCATCAGCACCAGCACCAGCACCATTGTATGCTGATGATACCCGAGAACTAAGACTAGGGAGCTCTGAAGACCGCAATTCGGATGCCTTCTTCCCAAATGAGATAATCCTACCATAGTTTGTAGACACGGGTACTTGGAAACATTGCCTCCCACCGGTGCTATTGACCTCTGTATGTTGGTACTTTTGCGTTGGTGACCTACAAACATGATCTTCCTCTGGAGACCAATCTAAGTTGCCCCAAATGGTCTCTCCCCCTTTAGGAAACAAAGAAACAATTGAGTCCCATGTTCGTGAAACCCGCATCACATGTTCCAGCATTTGAAGGCCGAGAATCTCACTGTTCAAAAAACCAGGCGCCATTGCTCTGCATTGAACACAAAGCCAGGGTGAGGGCAATGCCAATACGCCATATCCTTCCTATGTTACCTCTTCTAACTAGAGTTAAGAGTTTATTACAGTCAGAGATGCTCAAAAGTAGTAACCTTATGAAAGCAATGTCTTTGCTCTCAGCCGATAATAGGTTGCCAACAGCCTTGGGAACGCCAAGAAAAGCTGGAGCAATGTTCATGACGGACTTAATGTACTTGGCGCACCATCCTGGCCCGCCGCCGCCTCCCATCGGTGGAGAGGCCTCTACCCATTTCATGAAGTGGAGAAAGTAGATTACGCCCATGGAATGAGGCACCACCACCACCTTCTTAAAACCATTTGTGGCGTACATGAGCTCGATTTTGCTCTTCAAACTGCTTAGAGTATTGTCCCTTATCTGTCATCGATGATCATTTTCGAAATTAGAAAGCACACCAACACATATTACTATGAACATTTTGCATCTATCAATCACACAAAGGATTAACGAAACAGTCTGATTGAGATTGATCTGCTTTATCGAAATATATACTTCCTCCATATTCAAATAGTATTTTTTACTCAAATATTTTTATTACGGACCAACTTTTCACGTAGTTCCATATACATTATAAATTATTAATAACTCAAGTTTGGTAAATGATAGTTAAAACTAAACGAGACGAACCTAACAAGATCTCATCTGACTATATTTTAACTTATATAACTATGATAAAAGTTTAAGTAAAAATATTTGTATCAATAGTGGCACATTACTAAATTACTAAATGTAGTAAACGTTCAAGAACGGAGGTAGTATATCAAAAGCTTCAATAGTAATAATACCTCTGTGTTCTGGAAGGATAATCTCCAGTCGTAAGCAGCCATGTACATATTCTTGTCCTCATAGCCAATGCGTGCCAAATTCTCAATGAGTATCGCCCAAACATAGTAGCCGGGAGCAAAATAGTCGGCCGCGGCAAGGCCCGGGACGGGGCGGACCCGAATCCCCGGGGGGTCGAGGCCGGTTTGATTGTCGAGGGAAAGATGGTCCAACCAACACATGGGTCTCTTGAATATCTGAGCAAAGGAAAACCCGCCGCCCCACAGGCGCTGGCGGAAGAGGCCGCGGGAGCAGGGGCGGCCCTCCCAAAGCTCGAGGCCTCCGGTGACAATGCCGGGCACGAGGACGACGGGGTGGAGCGCCGCCAGGCCCTGGTCGCGTCCGAGCCTGGTCTGGTGCGGGCGGTGGAAATGCAGTAGTCCAGGGAGGAGCGGGGGGAGGCAATGGGAGAGAAACAAGAGCAGCCACCAAGTGGTGCATAAGTAGCCAATCATCCAGCAGCAGGAATTCAAGCACCGCCATTTCTTGTTTCCATCCCGGGCGGCGGCGGCGGGGGGCTTGTGTATGTCTTGTTGCAAGAAAGCTGCAAATGCAGGAGCAGGAGGAGGATGGTGATTGCATTTGCAGCAGGTTTTGGTTTTGGTTTTGGATTTGGATTTGGTTTGGGGGTTGGGAATGGAATTATGAAGGCCATCCTTTTCCTTTTCCTTTTCCTTTAGATGAGAGTAGAGAAAAGAGAGAGAGAGGTTGAGAAAGCGAAGAATAGAGGACATTGGGAAAATTGAAACCTTAGCCCAGTAGTACTGGAGGGTAGAATAGCATTTTCCGAAATTGGGAGGAGAAGCTGGAAGGCCAAAAAATGGAGAAATTGGGGGAAGGTGGTACGAAGGAGAAAAGGGAAATAAAACCACGTGGTGGAGTAGGAGATATGGAGGTGCCCCCGTGTCTCACTGTCTGTGTGTGTGTGTGTGTGTGTGTGTTGGGAAAAGTGTGTGTCTCATCACTCATCATCACCATCAGTCAGGTGGGCCCACACACACACACACACCCACTTATGGCATATTGGGAGGAAAATTGACAAAATTGGGAAACAGACTACGCTCCTACAACAGCGGAGGAGGCGGCGGCGGCCATTCATTCATTTATGTCAATACTCCTCTCCTTGTCATGCCATCGACAGACAAGCCAAAAGAAGAAATGGCAAATGCAAGTATGCAACGGAGTCTTAGATTCGGAATGACGCTGAGACTCCATTCCATAAAGGCTAAAGCAATAATGAATTGTCATTGTTCTTTTAATACCACACCAACAAGCAAGAAGCAAGAATTTAAACTTATTTCATGAATTTGCTAGGTGGGAATTGGGATTTAATCTACAACAAATCTTCAATCCTATCAAATCAAATACTGTACTAATGAATCCTCTCCTCTAATTGTTCAATACTCTTATAGAAAACCCTCTAAAGGCTAAAAGCTACTTTGGTGGGGGGAAACAAAACATACGATTAAATATTGCAAATTAGCATTGCCAAATTTTTTGCCATTGCTTTCTTCTCATCGATAAATCAAATGACGAAAATGTTCATCCCCTCTCTCCCGGACACTTCACATCGTCTTCAAACTTGGATCGAATTTAGACACCAAATCATCAATCATCACTGTTGTCTATTGGACTCCGCTCCATTTAGCCCAATCTACAAACTGCATTCCACCGTATATATTATTGGCAAACCGAATGCCCACCGTAAATGCCATGGCAACAGGTGGGACTTGCTTGGCCAAGGGCGAGCTTTCAACAACTCGCTCCAGACCATTCACAATTTGGTAACGGGTGTTTGAAGACACCGCAAGAAAAACTCCTGCAAGCAAAGGAAAGTCATGATGCAATGTGTAAAAATGAGAACCGAACACGACAATACACACGCATTCTAGGCCAAGAAATTATTAGCATACCCCACAGCGCCGCACTCTTTACTAATGGTGGCACAGGTATGTCTTCCTCAGATTTATGGATGCTCCTGTCCAGAATTCCAGATATGACTTATAACTATCATTAACATAAAGTTATCGCATATCTCCCAAGGCCAAATGGAGATAAATTGAGATTAGCCAACAATTACACAACGTAACTGAAATTCTCCTACGCATTTTGCTTCTAAGGATGTAAGCCTAGTTTTCCAAGTCTAGTATGAAACCTTCTCATAACTAAATTTCATTTCTATACACATATAGAGTTTCGTATTTGCTTCCAAGCATGCCATTGGAGAGTTGTTAAACTTAAAAGTTCAAACTTTAACTATGGGCAGAAAACTGAATTAGGAGGACAACAGTGGATGCATGAAGATGAAAAGGTCACACTCATTTCATGGAAACAAAAACAATAATTTCTAAAAAGTGCACCTCTTAGCAGTCATGATTATATTTGCAATGCCTTGGCCAATAATACCACACACAAACCCAACGGAACCATACAGTACACCCTACAATGAACAATGGTACAGCAGTCATCAGATGCTAATTTCATTTGATTATTAGAGTTGTGCTAACAAAATATCATCAAAAATGGTAGCCCACATGTGGTACCTTGTAAAAATATGTGGCAATGCGCTGTTGTACGGAAAATCGAACACCTGGTCTCTCTGCTTCAAAAACACTGTTGAGTGTGTACAGTATATGTTAGAGAACTACAAAGGCATCAGAGGTACATGACTAGACAATAGACACCACAGAATTGCAAAATCTTTTATCAAATAGGATATGGATGCCTGCAATGAACTAGTGAAGCAAGGCATTTTGCATACTTAACACTTGCGCTCGCAAACAATTGAATGCTTTTTTTTTTTCTTTTTTTTTTTGCAAAAATGCCTTGAGCCTCGGCAAAGTTAGTTCAAACTCCCGAATTAAGTGCTTCTACACCTATTTATCATGTAAATACAAATGTGTTGAACTTTTATAAGTATTTAATCGGCAGTCAAAAGGCAAAAGATAAGCTCTCAAGGAAATAATAGAAAGAAGAATCAAGGAAGTAAAGGATTTTAAACTCCCACCCATTCAAATATGATTAACGAAATATCTCTTCTTACACCTCTCTCTTATGTGTTGGCAATAAGCTGAATCACAATTAAACACACTCCAGATTCTGCTCTAGTAGAGTAGGCGCTTATAACCCAAGTCAAGCCATGGCTTTATCTTATTATCTAAGATTTGTATTTTGTAGTAAAGTGGGACAAGCATGCAAAATTTGAAGCTTCAAATGCCTTCTCTAATTCTGTAAACTACCTACATTTTATTTTTGAGCAACAAAGTACATTACAGAGTTACATGCCAGTCGAAGTTCAACTTTTTCGGACACAAATTAAGATCACTCCATTAGGTAAAATTTGATCCGGTCACGTATGCAACGCTAATAAATGGGGGGGAAAAAAGTTTTAGCAGAAGAATTAATAGAAATATAGTTGCATACTTTAGGTGAAGGACTATTCAACATCATTGATTTAAGTCATCAGGGGTCATCAGGAACAGGAAGTGATTGGGAAAAGCATAAAGTAATAGTTTTTCAACAAGTAATATTGTTAGAAACATAAAACTCACAGCTAACCTGCTGGGAAGAGCTATGGTAAATTGTTGTAGGCCACCAAGAAAGCCTTTAGATACAGATTGCCTACCTATACGAGCATAAGGTGCCAACATACCAACCAAAGCAATGTCTACAACAATACCCACCAACAAATCTGCTGCATACAATTCGAACTCAGCCCAAAAATCTTTTCCTCTTTTATTGACTTCAGCAAATGTTGCACAACAAGAATCAATAACAATCTGCAACAAATCATACAAAACAAAAAAAAATCTCAGAACCAAAAAAAAAGGTACTGAGTAACAAATTGGGACGGTCCACAGCACACATGATTATAGCATAAACCCCAAATCCCAACTCACTTCTGTTCCAACTTTAAACAAAAAAGAAGGATCAGCCAACATTCTGTTCCGAAGCATAGAGCAATATCTCATCAAGAATCCTAAAGGCCAAGCAGAAGCCTGCATTGTGATAAATCCAAATTTCAAGAAAAGGAATTAGGAGGTATCTTTGGCAAAATTGAATCTTGATGTCAACCAGCATCCAATTCAAAAGGCAACTTCACCTGTAAATCCAAGTACCGAGTAAGGATCAATCTGCGAAGGCCCAAGGATTTGGCCGCCTCCAGCATATCGTCAGGTAGAAGCGCACCTCGGCTTTCGGCTTCCATCAAAACCTCTTGGTACTTTATTATAGGGCCGAATTCGTCTTCGTCCGCATCACTCTCATCTCCCTCCCCGCCGCCGCCGCCGCCGCCTCCATTGCTCCAATCGCCTCCGCCACCGCCGGTAGCATTAACTTTGGATTCCTCACAGGGTGTCCGAAGCGTCCTCGGGGCAGTAGAAATTAGAATAAGCGAGTGGGGCGAAAGTGTGGCGGAGAAGTTGAAGTGGGTTTTTGTGCAGGTAGAGTGAAGTGGTAGGTCGAGGGGTGTCAATGGAGAAGAAAGGGAAGCGGAAACGGAAGACATCCTTGGAATGAGGAAATGGGGGTGGAGACGTGGAGTGGAAAAACTGATCGCCGCCGGCAGTGGAGTGGGCTCTGTCTGGGGAGGGAGAGTGAATGAATACGAGGAGAAAAATCACTCTCCCTTGAGGCCTCCTTGCCCTAGTCGGCGGCTTGTCCCTACAATTTAGGATGATGATTATTTTTATGTCGAGCCCTCGACTAAAAAATACTAAAAAATAGTTGTCCTTTTGAGTATTTCTATTCATATTAGGTATTTCTATAATTGTCATTTTGAGTATTTCTATTCATTTTGAGTATTTCTATGAAAGTATTTCAATATAATACTTTACTTCAAACAAAGGTATTTCTTGGTTTGTATAATAATTCCTCCGTTCTCCTATAAATGTTTAATTTTTGTATTTTACGCAGTCCAAGACATATTTTTAAATGTTTATAACTCAAATTGTATATAAGTAAAAATTATAAAAATTTAATACTCTGAAACTACGTAATTAGAACGAATCTAACAAAATCTCATTTGACTATGTTTTATATTATAGAACTATGTTAAAAAATTGAATCAAAGTTGTTCAATGAATAGTAATTACTATGCATGCAAATGGAGCACATGGAGCACTTAAAAGAGAACGGAGTATTTGATAGAAAGACAACTAAAAATAAACTGAGGGAGTAGTAAAGGACTATGAGAGTTTCTTAATATATAGTAGGAGTATTTCCATACCACTCAGACTCATTTCAACAAGACTTGTTTCAGTGGCCTTGTAAATGACCTTTACAAATTACTACTACGTACAAGAGTGGGAGTGCAGGTTCAGGTTATGCTCGCTATTCAAGAGTGGGACCTGGGTTGGGTTGACACTTAACATGGTACATACTGTATGTTGAATCTGAATGTGGATGCAAAGTTGTGAGTGTCGGGATTTTGGAATTGTGACCACGCCGAATTGATGACATGCATTTGATGCTTGCTACCGAGTATTAGTACTATTGACCCTTACTTTTTGCATTTAAAAAAGAGAGACACGCACACAATAATAACCCACAAGGCCACAAGCAAAGCAGATTAGTAGAACTAAGCAGAAGCATATATATATATTCATACCTGGAAACTCTTAAGTATAAGTAGTACAGTCCCCATGGGATTAAGAAGTACTAGTAGTATCTCACTTCTGAATTGCTTGCCCACACTCAAAACTTTCTTCCTTGACACAAATACTCCAAATATACCCAAAATACTCCAAATAATGTTGAAAATATTTGGCAGAGGGAGACCACCGTACACTGAACAATTAATTCATTATTCCTAAATTCTCCCCTGCAACTGGTATGCAACGCAATAAGTATAGGGAGACTGTATAGGGTATATATAGGGGAATTTTTTTATATTGAATACTCCAAATCCCCAAATACAAAATGAACTTGATGACCACTTTAACAACAAACATATCATCTTTAATACTATATGATAATTTTTTCCACGCATCACTGAGGATAGATAAAGCATTTCTGTCACAAACTTTAGCAATGAACTGCACATATGTACACACAAATTTCTAACTTCACAGCAGAGAGAGAAGGCACCAAATCACAAGTCTCAGAAAAAATACTCTTCAGCAAACACACGTAGTATTTATTTCGCCCTCCTCCATTTTCAAGATTACACTAGTATTGCAATCTAGACAGTTAAAATTCCCATCCTTGAAGACGGGATGGTAATTGTAGATAGTTCCTTTTTTTTTTTTTCCATGGGTGGGGTAATCTAGATGATTTCTGGTGATTGAAAAATAATGGGTGTGAAAAAATCTCAAAAAGACACAAAAACAAACGTTGAAGAATAGCATCATATCATGCCTCTGAGGAAGCTAATTATCAATCCCAGCAACACAGTAGATGCCAATATATCATGTAAACATGACTGAAGCAAGCAAAAGTCGACAAAAGCAAGTGATTCAATTACCCATTTATTAGAAATAGTAAAAGGAAAATCATGATATGTACATTAGGTTGGAAGATGATCATTTGCACTACTGGCTGCACTGACTGCGAACAGTGGTTGATTAGCTGTTACTTTCAACATAAGATATTACAGTAACTTATGGAAATCTATGTGACTATGTGAGGTGATATAAAACTTGTGAAATATTCAATTGCCAGAAGTCTATGCATTTCTTTCCGACGACACCACCCGCCAAGGCATCATGATTAAGAATGATTGTTGCTTTAGTGAAGAGCAGGTAAAACTTACCAAACAGCTTGACTAGAACAAGAATTGAGGATTCAGGGTAGAGTGCCAAGAATATATTGCATCATTCAAAGGCCATCCTTAATGCTCAGCTTTATACTTTGGACTTCAATGGATAGACGTTGTTTATGGTCCTCAATATCTTTCAAAAGTGAAAGGAGGTTCATCCGATATACCTCACATTTGCGGTTGTTGCGCCCCAGTTCGGTGGTCAGATCATTAATCTTCTGATCCATGTCATCCTTCATGAATAATATGACTTTAGATAATTGAAGATTCTTATATCATGATATTATACTACTCAAACAACTCAACAATTCTGAATCATGAAAAATCCCAAATTATCAAGTTTAGAATCAATAAAATGATATCTGAGTATATGGAACTAAAAGGTTTTGCAATTACAGTAACTAAATAAATTCATAGTTATGCATAAGGCCAACATTCGCAACAAACGTTGAACTTCTTTCTATGAGAAACTCAATGATAAGTTTTTCAAAAGAAAATATTGATGAAACTTCCAAGAATTACACAGCAAAAAAAATAATAAACATGAGCTACGTTATTAAGATTGTATTCATTAATGTGTAAAACAGAATACAAAAGCTGGAACAGTTTATGGCGTGTAGGTGAAGAAAGGACAAATTCATCCATATAAATAAAATCTCTTAAATATAGATGTATAAAGTAACTTCGAAAATAAAAAAATGTGATTTCTTCCTGCATTTCAAGAAGTTTTATTTACATATAAAGAGGAGGATAGTCTTCATTTGTTTGGTTGCACTTTCACATGGAACAAAAGCATAAGAGGACGAATGAACATGACTCCCACAAACATTAATATTTGATTTGCCAAGAAACTGATGTGTGTTAAATAGCAGCACAAACCGATAGATGAAATAGCAATCATTTAAGTTCTACACATCTGGCAAACTTTGAATCAAAATCAACCACATATTTCATATCTCACAAAAGTATGCATTGGAATTCAGATAGGCAGAAAAAAAAAAAAAAAAAAAAAAAAAAAAAGTTAGAGAAATAAGAAACCTCAGATAGTTGATGAACTGTGCTTGTTTGACCTTCCCCAGAACAGTGATTTGACCATATTCCATCCCTTCCTGAGGTATCCCTCAATGGACCATTGTTTATAGATGCCTTTCCCTCACTTTTTATTGCGAGAGTAACTTTCTTTGAAGCTTCCGCCAAAGCAGCCATAGCGACATTATAAGATTCAACGGACTCTGCTGCTTCATCAACAAATTTAAAGGCCTCATGCCGAAGGGTATTATATCGAACAGTATGAGATTCCAAATAACTGTTAAAAGGATCTGCAACTCTATCTTCCAACATAACGCTGCTTCTAGCATTTCTCGTCCAACGCTTCAAAATATAATGAGATGGGAGTGTGAGAACATTAGCAACTCTAAAAACTGCCAGTACATGTCTGCATAGAAGCCCTGAAAACTCGAACATATGGCAGCTACAAGTAGCCCGCATTTCGAGAACATTGAACCTCACATGATAAGCTCGGTGGTCTTCCCCAAATTTTGCTACTTTAAATGTCGTGACTTCTCCATCATCCTCCACTTTAGTTGCCATAAATGTTAGAGTGCTTACCAACTCCTCCTGAAATCTTGCAAATATCTTTCTTGTGTAAAACTCGGACACCTGTTTCTCCATGGGAGAGGGAGTCTTCAGAACTTGAGGCGTATTCATTGTATCAAAGTCTGCCTTAACTTCTTTCTCATGCCGACTCTCTAAAGCTTTTTCATACAACTTAAAGAACTGATTTAGATGGGTAGATGCATTAACATATCCATCAAAGTATGAATTCATACTGTCACTTCGTTGAGTGATGGACATTTCTGCAAAGAAAGTGTGGCGAAGATATGCAGGCACCCATTGTTTGCGGTCAGCATAAATAGCTTCAACCCACTTATGATCCCTGATATCGTATTTATCAAGAAGAGATTGCCAGCAAGATTCAAATTCTTCAGCGCTCTCAGATAAGTTCACACACTTGTGGAAGGCAGCTTCAAAATAAGGATGCTGCTGCAACACATTGGACAACTTCTCCTGGCATTGTTTAAATATATGCCATTTGCAGAAACGGTGGCGAGAATTGGGGAAAACCTGCATGATGGCAGCACGAATGATAGAATCATGTTCTGTAGTGATTGATACAGGAGCACGGCCAGACATTGCAGTCATCCAAGTTTTGAATAACCATACAAAGGACGATTCTGATTCATTAATTAGGAAAGCGCATCCAAACAGCACTGGTTGCCCGTGATGATTCAATCCTGTGAATGGCACAAAAGGCAATCTATACCTGTTTGACCTGTATGTGGTGTCAAATGAAACTGTGTCTCCAAAATGGTTGTAGTCAGCTATGGCCTTCGGATCAGCCCAAAAAACATTACCAATGCACTGATCGTCATCCCCCTGCACTGCATAGAAAAAGGCAGGATCTTCAGCGTGTTTCTGTTTCAAATAATCTAAAAGCAATTGAATGTCACCCTCCATGCTCCTCTGCCGATTGTTTCGCATATAATTTCTACAATCCACTTCCGTAAAACCAACTTTGTTAATCCCTCCGTACTCCTTAATTAGGACAGACATAATCCTCCGAGGACCCATTCCAGCAGCCTGCAAAGTATCAATTAAAGTCTTGGCAGACCCGGAGATTTGGCGGTGGGACCGGAGGCAATGCACCTGATCAGGAGGAACCAACTCATGATTATGCTCCTTAACAAAACCTGATACAACCCATTTCCCAGAATCTTGTATCTTTACCGATAAAGACGCCTTACATCCCACACGAGTCACCGTCCGTGGTCGCTTAACTTCCCTATCCTTGGTTCTTTTCTCATTCATATTCCTGAACCCCTCCTTGGCACATACAAAAGACCTCTGTATGATGGCTCCATCCTTCCTAGACCGGCGTGAGGAGCTAACACGAGTACTAAATCCAACACGCCTAGCATATGAATTATAGAATGCCTTGGCAGCCTCCTCGGACTCGAATTCCATACCCTCGTAAGGCTCAAGATCAATTTCCCCCTCAGAATTGTAAAATTGGATAGCAGAAGCAGTGCCGAGACTGCTACTGCCCACGGAATTAGCATCATGAGGAGAACCATCAGGCATTTCTCCATCGTCATTTGGGGGTTCAATATCAATCCCATCATCGCCTCCCCCTAAACCAATATCAAATTCTATCACACCGTTATCCATGCTCAGGGTCAGGGACACAAAAATTGCAACACCTAAAAATTGACCCCACTAAAATTCAGTACTAATAAATAGGTGCTCCTGCAGACTGCAGTGTATGTATAACGATAGCATAGACAAGAAGGAAAAAGGCCCAGATTTAATCAACAAACAGAATGAAGATTTTTTTTTTTTTCAGTAATCAAATCGCGTATACTGAAACTAAACATCTACACCCGGTAAGAAATTCGTATGAATCGAGGCGGGAGTGCAGATGATAGAGAATCACATACCCGAATCTAGAGATTGTCTTTATCCAGGAAATGGAAAATATTTCGAGAATCGTTTGCGGAATTCAATGGGCAAAGGTAGCAGCGACAGCGAGTGAGGAATGCAGGGGTCGTGGGTGCGGTGTAGGTAATCAGAGCCCTAATACTACCTATTCCAATCGGGATCGATTTGAAATTTTGGATTGTGCGGGGGCCATTCTGGGAATTGAACTTGTTAAATAAATTTTCTTTCATAGGATAGGACAATACATAGTCAAATCGGAGCACACAGGCTGCGTCCTTTGGTTTGGTCTCCTCCCCTCTAGAGTCTTTTTAAAGTTAATGTTGATGCTGGTTTCCCATATATGGTTCTAAAAATTCGTATTTTCAACCATCTTTATATATAATTGTATTGTTAATATATAATTAATTCTCTTCTCAATTTTTTGTTTTAGATGTATACTATATTGATATTCAGTGGTTCATGAAGAAAATCCTAGTTTGCCGAGGAAAGTAGCTCACATAGAAGGCTTATACACGATTTCAAATTTCAATATCAAAACAGGTCACAAATGGCATGATGCTATGTAGACTACAACCAATTTCCATGGATAATAATTTAGTTATTCATGATTTTGGCCCAAACCAAGTAGCCCAAAATCAAATTTTACCTATTTTCCTTTTTGATCTTCCTTGGCTCAATTGCATATGCATGCCCAGCTCCTGTCCATACGTGAAACATCAATTTCGTTAGGGTGCAATCACCCTTTTTGACTTGATGTGCTGTGGGCATTTACAGCCGTTGATTGTCTTTAAAAATCGACGATTGAGATTAACTCTAAGGGTAGAAAAGTAATTTCATATATTTGCCATATTGTTCGCCGTTGGACGTCGTCTTCTTTGGATTTCCGAGTTCTCTTCTGTTTTTTTTTTTTTGGTGACAAGTTCTCTTCTGTGTTTTGTTTGCTGTGTACGTGTTGCGGCGGTGTGAGGAAGTTGTTGGCAATTATGAATGCGATTAGCATGTCGTTGAATGCGTCGGCAACGTTTTCAGATTCGAGTTCTGCGTCCAATGGTACTTTTTAGCATTTTGGAATTTTGAGTATTTTTATCGCAGATCGTCGTTTTTGATTTTATGTATGTTTTTTGAGTTTTGAGTTCTTCTTTTGATATGTTTCTCTTTTTTTGTGTTTTCTGAAGTTTCATATCTATATGTTCATTTAAGCGTCAAAACGTTTGCACATGTGATTATGAGGGACTGAACCATTATATTTTCAGCGATGAACGCTTAGCATTTTCAGCGATGCATCACTAGCATTTTCAGCGATAACTGTCTAGCGTTTTTGAGTTCTTCTTTGATATGTTTCTTTTTTTTTTTTTTTGTGTTTTCTGAAGTTTCATATCTATATGTTCATTTAAGCGTCAAAACGTTTGTACATGTGATTATGAGGGATAGAACCATTATATTTTCATCGATGCATGCCTAGTATTTTCAGCGATGTATTTCTAGCTTTTTCAGCGAGAACTGTCTAGCATTTTCAGCGACGGACGTTAAGCATTTTAAGCGATGGTTTATGTCAGCTACGTGTATTTATTATTTTAATGGGAATTCTTTGTTTATTTCTTCACAGGCAACATAAATTGGAGTGAGTTAAGTTTTGTTACAGCTGATGATGCGTTTAGGTTTTATTGTGATTATGCTCATAGTTTAGGTTTCTCGGTAAGGAAAATGTATGAGAGACCAAAGCCACATGAAGTTGATAGATTGTTCTATTTACAATATGCGTGCAATAAGGAAGGTTTTCGTCGTGGTTGTTTGTTGGATAGTGATTCATCTTGTCGTTCTAAGAGTCTGAAATTTCGTAGGAGTGATGAAACCCGAACTGGTTGTGAAGCAAAGGTGAGGTTACATTATAAAACTGATGAAAAAGTTTATAGAGTTGTGTTTTTCTGTGGTGATCATAATCATGATCTGCATGGACCATCAAGGAAGCATATGTTGAAATCGAATAGAAGAGTTGATGAGTTACACAGTGTTGTTGCTGGTATACATGAAGAAGTTGGATTGTCATTGAAGTCATCGTATGACTTGTTGAGTATGGGTGCTGGAGGTAGTGGACTTGTAGGATTTTTAAAGGACGATTTGAAGAATGCACTTGTTAGAAGGCGGCAAAGAAATTTAAAAGTAGGGGATGCTGGTGTTGTATTGAAGTATTTCTCTGAGAAATGTGTCAGTAATCCATTTTTCTTCCATGAGTATGATCTGGATGATGATGAGAGAATTACAAATATCTTTTGGTCAGATGCTGAAATGAGGATGGATTATCAAGCTTTTGGTGATAGTGTGACCTTTGATACAACGTATCGGACAAATAAAAATTACAGACCATTAGCTGTTTTTGTTGGATTCAATCATCACCGACAGACTTCTATTTTTGGAGCTGCATTGATGCTTGATGAAACTCAAAGATCATTTGAGTGGCTATTTAAAACATTTTTGAAGTGTATGGGGGATAAGGCACCTCAAACGATTTTCACAGATCAAGATTGTGCGATGGCACCGGCAATTAGGAAAATTTTGCCTAATACCTATCATGCTTTATGCAGTTGGCACATTATAGAAAATGCGAAAAAAAATTTGAGTCAACTGTACACACCAAGGTAAATATTTAGTTATTTTTACTTTCAATTGTTTTTTCGATTTTGGATATTGATATGTACATGTTGAACTCATTTTTTTAGGTTTGATAAGCTATTTCATCATTTGGTATATGATGTGAGGACAGAGATGGAATTTGAGGTGGAATGGGAATACATGCTATCAACTTGTTTCTCACAATCTGAACATAGGTGGTTGTCGACTACTTATAATTTGAGAAGTCAATGGTCCGCTGCTTGGGTTAAAAATCATTTTACTGCAGGAATGAGGACTACTCAGCTAAGTGAATCTTTTAACTCAGTTGTGAAACGGTATGAATAAATTTCGTTTTCAGCGATAGTTGAATAGTTATTTTCAGCGAGACGATACTGTTTTGATCAGCGAGAGTGTTCTATTTATTTCAGCGATGTGTGTTTGCTCTATGTAGTTGAGAATTTGATTTTCACATCCCCATATTGTGTTGACATTTCACAGGTTCTTAAGGCCAGTTGATAACTATGTTGAGTTCTTTGCACATTTTGAAAGGGTTGTGGAGTCAAGGAGGGATAATGAACGGATGGAAGATTTTAAGGCAGATGATAGACAAGTTTCTGCCAGGTTTATTATGAATCCACTATTGAAATATATAGCTGAGAAGTACACACCAAATGTGTTCAATATTTTCAACAATGAGTATGATTTGTCATTTGGGTATGTGGTTGAGCTTCAACCAGATGCATTAATTTATCGTGTTTGCAAGAGAGAAGATGCAGATTCAAAGTTGATTGGTGATCATGTGAATGTTAACATTGATGATGGTACAATTGGATGCAGTTGCAATATGTTTGAGAATATGGGGATTTTATGTTGTCATGCTCTGAGGGTGATGGATATTCTGTCAGGAAGTGGAGCAAAAGTGTTTCATACTATTCCAGATAAATATATTTTGCGGCGGTGGTCAAGGAATGCAAAATGTGATCTTAGTTATGTTGATGTTGGTGTTGGAAAAGAAACAAATGTGGTCAATGCAGCATCTAGATACCGGAAATTGTGTGGCTTGTTTTTGAAATCAGCAATTGTGTTGTCACGAAATGAGGATGCTTGTGAATCGTTTATGTATGACTTTGAGACATTGATGAAAACAAAGTATGACAACATTGATATTAACAAAGAGTCGGGTAATTTCTAATCAAAGACATATTTATGTTTTTGCTTTTTTTGAAATTAGTGTTTCTCAATGTTTTTGTTTTTTTTTTTGCAGAGATTGGAAGTACATCAGATTACTCAAATTTGCATTTAAGGGAAAGAGAAACTTGTAAAGGGCGGAAGAAATCGAACAAGAGAATGGTCTCTATTTCTGAAGCTGTTCGGAAAAAGAAAGAGTTAGAACATCGTAAACGGATGCAGAAATGAAGTTTTTTGTTTTTTTAGAAATGACATGAAGATATGTCTTATTTAAAAGAAGCCCTGGAAAGAGACATGGTGTCCGCCATGATGGAGCGTTACAGAATTTCTTATCTCGAACTCCTCATGGAAATGGATCAGAAGGCCCTGGATTATTGTAACACAGGAAATAAAAAGAAGATCATGCATTATGATTACAAATTGTAGATGAAAACAGTTTTGTGAAAACGTTTGTAGATGTGATTATCAATTTTTCAGCGATGAGTTGTAAGCATTTTAAGCGATGGTTGAATATTCTTTTCAGCGATGAAATTGTATTCTTTTCAGCGATGTGTATATAGCATTTTAAACGGATGCAGAAATGAAGTTTTTTGTTTTTTTAGAAATGACATGAAGTGTATTGTTTATTAATATTGTATTGATCGACTTAGTTCAGTGATAACTAATGCAATTCAGCGATGATTACTTATATATAAAAGCGATGATCGTTATGCAATTCAGCGATGAAAGTTAGTTTTAATAAAAAAAATAACCGTGTAGTATTTAATAAGAAAATGTTACAATGTCTCAGAAAATCGCGTAAAGAATGCAATTCAGCGATGATAAGAAATGATAAAAAGCGATCGTCACAGTGCAATTCAGCGATGGAGATGAGTTAATAAAAAATAACAGTGTAGTAGTTAATAAAAATTTTACAATGTTTTTTCAGAATTCGCGTAATTAATAAAAAATAACCGTCTAAGTAATTAATAAGAAATAACCGTCGAGATTTCACCGTGTAGTATTTAATGTCAATTTAACCGCCAATTTTCAATTTATCACTGTCGATACTTTCTCTAGGGCTTTTCAGCGATTTTAGCGATTCTCTGCGTCTACGGCGAACGGCGATTGTTTTTCTACGGCGAACGGCGAACGGTGATACTTTACTTTTTGTTTATCAAGAATGGCTGAAAAAGTGCATACTCAGGTGTGTTGCGTCCCATCTAGCATTTGTCTTTTAAATAATATCCTGAACGAGACTGACGGAGATGGGAAGAAAGAGTTTATTCACGATACTTGCTTCAGTTGTCTGCTCATGTTCAAAATGTGCATGCTCAAGGTTGATCCTGTTATAACTTTGATTAATCAGTGGAGCATTCAGGAGGAATGCTTTATTATTGATAAAAACCGTCGATGGAGGTTTACAGATGAAGACATTCATAAAGTATATGGTTTGCCATGGGGAGTTGATAAGTTTATAATAGATTTGAAGAATAATGAAATTGGTTATGATTTTGCTGATGAATTTTGTGAAAAGTATTCTCTTATTACGAATAAGAAGGAGCCTAATCGGATACCTGTTAAGGATCTTAGAGCTATTTTAGAGAATACGGAGAATAATGAAATTCCATTGGATGACTACTGGAGGATGTATGTTTTGTTTGCTCTGCAGAAAGTCTTTACTCCTAACTCAGGGAGGGTTGTAAACAAGAGGTATCTTCAGTTTCTTAGATCTCCGGAAGAAGCTTTAAGGTACAATTGGTGTCTTCATATTAGACAATTTCTTATCAAATCTCTGAATGAGTATAAGGCAAAATTGGATAAGGGAACCAGTGCTCAAGCACGCCCCTGTGGAGACCTGTTTTGCTTAATGGTAATTTTTAATTTTGTGTTTTTTATGCAATTTATATTTGTTATGTGATATATATTGTTGATTATGGTAATTGTTTGTTGATTATGTATCTTGTTTGTTTTTGTTTTTTTCAGCACATGTTTTTTGATTTCTATGAGCGTGAAGAGCTTCATTTGGTTGGATTTACTTGTAAAAAGGATCGATACTTGGAGATGGTTGATATCTGGAAGGTTTTCCCTAATGCAAAGTATCCAGATATTGACTTTAAGAAGAAATCGAGGGTTACGAAAAGGACTGTGGAGGAAGATGACGATCGACTTAGCACTTTTGTTTCTGGTCTAAAGAAGAAAAGGAGGGGTGGGAAAGAAGTGGAAGATGAGGGTTTGAATTCTACTGCAAATGAACCAACTGCCAATCTTTCTAGGAGTGTGGATGGAGGAGGGGATGAGCAGTTAGGAGAAAATGTGGATTTGAATGCTAGTGGAAATGAAGAAGCTGCCAATCTTTCTAGCTTGCAGCCTATGCATTCACCTGTTGTCCATGAAGCTAATGCAAATGAGACAACTGATTCTGAACCAGTTGTTCATCTTTCTGATCACACAATGGACTCTATTTTGAAGATTGCTTGCCAATATATGGATGCTGATGCTTCAGGCAATGTTGATCCTCTCATAGAAGCATCCAGAAATGATGTTGAACCTTCCCCACACCCCCCTTGTGATCAAGATGCAGGTGAACTGTTGATTAATGTGGGTCGACGTCGTGAAGGAGAACAGTCAACTAATCTTGATATAACTGCAAGCGAAGGAGAAATCTTGATGGGTATATTAGCAGGAGCAGGAAATGTTGTGATGAGTCAAGGGGGTCCGGAGGTGACAAGTTTGCTGGAAGGAGGTGATGCAGATGTTGGGAATGTAAAAGACAAAACTGAAGAGAGAGTTGCCCCGGACACTGAAAATTTACCTGAAAATGTACCGAAGGTAGTTTAATAAATTTTGTACTTCATAATATTTTTTGAAGGTAGTTTCTGACATTCTTTTTTCTTTTTTGCTTTTTCTGTGTTGTTTATTTTTGTTGCAGAGATCTTTATTTCGATTCCGAATCCCTTTCAGTTTCGATTCCTTGAATGTATGTACAGTGACAAAATGTTTGCTATAGGGGTTATTGTAACAAACTGTTTTGATATATTTTTCTTGTGTGATTTTTAGTTAGCACATGATGGGGCAAAGAAAGATACAGCACATGACGGGGCTGAGAAAGATGCTTCACATGATGCGGCTGAGAATGCAGAGGTATTGTACTAGTTTTCAGCGATGGTCTCTGTGTTTTTCAGCGATGATATCGACCACATTTCAGCGATTGGATATGATTTGATATATTTTCTTTTGTGACTTTAGTTTTTAATAGTTTTTAGCTATATCAATTGTGATGTAACAAAATGTTTTGATATATTTTCCTTGTGTGATTTTTTAGTTAGCACATGATGGGGCTAAGAAAGATGTAGGACATGATGGGGCTGATAAAGATGCAGCACATGATGTGGCTGAGAATCCAGAGGTACTTTAATAGTTTTCAGCGATGGTTTCTGTGTTTTTCAGCGATTAATTCTTTCACATTTCAGCGATTTGGACATGGTGAATGATATATTTTCTTGTGTGACTTTAGGTTTTAATAGTTTTTAGCTATATCAATTGTGATGTAAATAGAGGTATTTTCTCTAATTTACTCTAGTATGTGTATAGATGCATGGAGAAGATGTGCCAACCTTTTCTTTGGGCTTATCCGAGAATGAGAATGTTGTAAGAGATGAGAATCCAGAGGTATGTCAATAGTTTTCAGCGATAATTTAAGTGTTTTTCAGCGATGACCCTTTTCATATTTCAGCGATCATTGATATATCATCTGTAATTTTCAGGAACAAGCTAAGACAGTTCATAGAGCTAAGACAATTGAGAAATTGAAGGAGAAGTATATGCCTCCTAGAGTGATGATGATTGATCTCCAGCCTATTGAAAAATGCAACAAGTTTACATTCATGGATATGACTTATACCCGATTTAAAGAATATCCAGAATTTAAGGCGTCATATACCTGTACTCCAGAAGAGTTGAATGTGGCTGTTTGGGCAATCATTACAAATATTCTAGGAAAGGTTGAAGCGAAGAACACAATTGTTTATGATGATCAAGAAATGAACTTGTCGAAGCTTGACATCGAAACACTGAGGGTTGATAGTGATATTGCGGATATTGTTATAAACTGTTACGCGAAAGTGATCAACCGTCGTGAATTCGAAAGAGCCAATGGGAAACCAATTCTGAAATATTGTTTTTCATCATTATTTGCTGTGAGTCTGATATATATATACATACATAGATATATATATATTTAACTTCTTTTTGATGCATGATATGTTGTATCTTTTGAAACAGACATTTTCAGAGGCAGAGGTGGATGCAGATTTACCATTAAAAGATGGTGCAGAACTTGTTGATGCATTCGTGAAAGATTTCAAGTTTTTTCCTGAAGAAATGATTGATGTAGTGTTGAATGCAGAGAGTGTAAGATACATTTTTGTTTTGATAATTTTGTTTATATTGTTGATCATTTTTAGATTCTAATTATATGTTTTCTCAATGTTCCAGTTCTTCTTCCCATATTGTCGACAAAACCACTGGGTTGCTTTTTCTGTTGATATGAGAAAGAGAAGAATTTTTTACTTCAACAGCAAGAATGCTGAAGGCGGGTGGACAGCTGATTATAATGTTTTGAATAGGATATGGTATAACTTGAGGATGCTGGGAAATACACTGATGAAATCTGAAAAATGGTTTGCATCATATCGCATGCTTTTCTCGCCGCTTGCAGAGCAGAAAGATGAGCACAGCTGCGGTGTTTTTGTCTTGTCTTATATGGATTATTGGGAAGGATTAATTATGGATGACATGTTGGCAGAAATGAAGAACAAGAGGTATAATCTGGCAAAAAGAGCCAAGGTCTGCGCTGAAATATTGATGTCAGATGTCAATCAAAAGAAAGATTTTGTGCTAGGAGAAGTGAGTAGAGAGATGCAGTTGGTTGCCCAGCATAGTCAGTCATTTGAGGTAAAGAAACCAGCACCACCTAAGCCAAAAAAGAGTCGGAAAAAGAAACAATGATGAAATGAAGTGTTTTTGATGAATGAATGAGCTGTTTTTTTTATGCGATGGATGACATCGCTTAAATGTATATGTAAATTTTTCGTTGCTGAAATGTACATTGTTTCATCTGTTAAATGTCTATTGTTTAATCGGTTATATATATTGCACTTTTTGTGATCGCTTAAATGTACATCTCTTTATTCTTACATGGGCATTGTAAATTATGGAGTATTATTCTCTATTTGGCTGATTTGGAGCGATTCGGTCAGGTTGGGATAGCTGAAAAAGGAACTGATGTGGATCCTGAGGTTGGGATAGCTGAAAAAGGAACTGATGTGGATCCTGAACATGCTGAGCACATCAGACTTCTAAGGGAAAAAGTGTTACATGAGATAACGCGTAAGAACTGGCCAGTGCTGAGAAAGAATGCAAGACAGTACAGATTGATGAACAAGGCTGAGGCAGAGGAGTATCTGAAATATGATCTGGCACAAGATATGTCTTATTTAAAAGAAGCCCTGGAAAGAGACATGGTGTCCGCCATGATGGAGCGTTACAGAATTTCTTATCTCGAACTCCTCATGGAAATGGATCAGAAGGCCCTGGATTATTGTAACACAGGAAATAAAAAGAAGATCATGCATTATGATTACAAATTCAGAAGTCTAATCTGCAAACGTATAAAAGGAGCATGGGAACTGATGCTGGTGAGGATCACCAATCCACAATTTGTGAGAGATTACTTGAGGTTTGTAGATAAACAGTTTGGCCAAAAGTAGAAGAAAACAGTTTTGTGAAAACGTTTGTAGATGTGATTATCAATTTTTCAGCGATGAGTTGTAAGCATTTTAAGCGATGGTTGAATATTCTTTTCAGCGATGAAATTGTATTCTTTTCAGCGATGTGTATATAGCATTTTTCAGCGATTTGTATATGAGCATTTTATGCGATTTTATGTATGTGTTGTGATATGTTTATCTTTTTATGAGTTTTCTGAAATTTCACATTTATACATTCATTTAAGTGAGTTCTGAGTTATGTTTGTACATGTGATTATCAGCGATGTCAAGAGCAACTTTTTCAGCGATGAGTAAATGGCATTTTAAGCGATGTTTTTGTATGTTTTTCAGCGACATAGAGCAAGCATTTTAAACGATGGTGATAGATCGTCGTTTTTTGATTTTGTATGTATGTTTCTGAGTTCTGAGTTATGTTGAGCGATGGACATCAAGCATTTTGGGATATGTTTTCTCTTTTCTGAGTTTTCTGAAAATTTCATATTTATACATTCATTTAAGCAACAAAATGTTTGTAAATGTGAATATAGCATTTTTAAGCTATGGTTCTATATTGTTTTCGGCGATGATTGGTAAGTCTTTTAAGCGATGGGTCTATGTTGTTTTCAGCGATGGGTCTAAGTTGTTTTCAGCGATGGGTCTATGTTGTTTTCAGCGATGGTTCTATATTTCGTTTTTATGGAGTGGCCTAAATGAAATGGGCCTAAATAAAATTAAATGGGCCTCGGAAAATTTTTTAAATTGTGAGCCTTATAAAAGGAATCACATTCATTTCTCGAATCTTCATTTCTAAACCGTTTCTCAAAACCCTAATTTCTCAAAACCGTAATCGGAATCACCTTCATTTCTCAAAAATGTCGTCCAAAAGAAGATGCACCGAAGAGAGTTCCAGTCGCACATCCGACTTGTTCACACAATGCTGGGAGATGTTCGGCAATTATCTGAAGGACACACATCCCACGTGTGACAATGCGCGCGGACTGAATGATTTGATAGAAAAAATGTTAAACGCTGGGTATGTGCCGAAGAAGCATCAGGATATTCTTATTGAAACACAGGTATTTCTTATTGAAATTACAACTGAGTTTGCTTAGGAACCTTTTGGTTGGAATTGTTTTGAACTGATTTATGGTTTTTAATGCTTTTTTGAACTGATTATAGTTGTTCTAGGGTTACGAATTGTTTCAGTGTTTTATGTTTGAACTGTTTGAACTGATTATGGTTGTTCTAGGGTTATGAGTTGTTTTTAAGTGTTTTATGGTTGTTTTAGTTATTAATTGTTTTTTTACTGATTATTGTTGTTTTAATGATTTTTGTTTTGAACTGATTATGGTTGTTTTTTAGTGATATGAATTGTTTTTGTACTGATTATGGTTGTTTTAGTGATTGTTTTGAACTGATTATGTTTGCTTTTTGTACTGATTATGGTTTTCTTTCTTATATTTACTTTGTTCTCTCAATTGTACTTATTGTTTCAGTGCTATGAATTGCTTTGTATCTTATATTTACATCTTATATATTAATAAGCTATCTTTCTTATATGTTGAAACACAGGATTTTCTGTTGAAAATTATAACTGAGTATCCTGATATTGAGGCTGCTGAAAGATCTTATAACATCATGTATCCCCACTTTGAAGCTCTGGACATTCATATTGGTGTCCTCCAAAATGAAGGCAGATCTAATGGTGCTGATGTCAACAGACGTTCATTTGATCCCACACAGCTGCGTGAAATGTCAAATCACTATCGCAGCGTGAAAGTCTCATTTGCAAATACTCCAGCACAGTTGAGAGAACGCAAAGAGGCTTTTACAAATATGTGGGGAGATCTGATTCATAGGCTTAGGGCGATGCATGAAGCCATCTCTGATCCAGCTCATATCCCGGCTGTTTAATATGTTTTTGGAATGTGTTTTGAATGACTCTTGAATTTGTGATGTTTTTGGAATGACTTGTTCTTTGTGAAGTTTTTGGATGTTTTTATGACTTTTTTTGAATGGTGGTGTTGAACATGTTTTTGGATTGTTTTTGGATGTGTTATGACTGTGATTTTGAATGGAATGTGATTTTGATTTATGGTTTGATTTTATGGTGTTCAATGTTTTATAACTTTGAATGGATTTAACTGGTTTTAGTGTCTACGAATTGTTTCAGTGATTTGCGGTTTTTATGCTCTATCGCTGAAAAGTACATAGTGAACTCGCTGAAAAGAATAGTTGTTCATCGCTGAAAAGTTATAACATCTCTGCAAAGTGTATTCGGTTAAAGGAATCTCAATCATCGCTGAAAATAATAGAACAATCTCGATGAAATGAAGCACATACCATCGCTGAAAAGTATAATGTTATATCGCTGAAAATAATGATACAAATTAATATGTTTTAATTAGGAATCAATAATTTCGTTAAAAATAGTATCTTAAAGAAAACAGTTGCACTTCATCAATAGTGTACCATTATTTTTCAAGTCATCGCTGAAAATAATGGCACACTCTCGCTGAAATGAAGTAAGTTGTATCGCTGAAAAGAATAACAATGTATCGCTGAAAATAATGATACAAATTAATATAATTTGTGTCAGTAATATGTTGTAATTAGGAATTAATAATTTCGTTAAAAATAAAAACATATGATGTATCGCTGAAAAGTACAAAGTGAAATCGCTGAAAGAGTTTAGCAATCATCGCTGAAAAGAGTAGTAAACATCGCTGAAAAGATATAATATCTCTGCAAAGTGTAGTATCTCGACGAAAACAATTGCACTTCATCGAGAGTGTACAATTATTTTTCAAAAGTCATCGCTGAAAATAATGACGCACTCTCGCTGAAATGAAGGGACTGCCATCGCTGAAAAGAATAATGTTGTATCGCTGAAAATAATGATACAAATTAATATAATTTGTGACAGTAATATGTTGTAATTACGAATTAATAATTTCGTTAAAAATAAAAACATATGATGCATCCTGCATTCTGCATCGCTGAAAAGATATAATATCTCTGCAAAGTGTATTAGATGCAAATCTCGGAGAAAGGAATTTGAAGTCATCGCTGAAAATAATGTGGCATTCTCGCTGAAATGAATAACATTCCCTCGCTGAAAAGAATTACGTTGTATCGCTGAAAATAATGTTACACTCTCGATGAAATGAAGCATAGTGATGTATCGCTGAAAAGAATAATGTTTTAATTAGGAATTAATAATTTCGCTAAAAATAAAAGCATAGTGATTTTTAGTGATTTTTTCTGTTGTAAGATATTTTAGGATACAAATCCGTTTAAGATATGCAATAAATCCGTTAAAGATACGTACTAATCCGTTAATTTCGTAATTAATAAAACCGTTACATATTTTAATTGGACAACTTTACCCTTTTGCATTTACAACCCTTGGATTTTAATTGGACGATCAAGATTTTCGCCTTGATGTGCTGCGGATTTGTTCAATCGCACCATAACCGGACCCGTGAAACATAACATCCTTACCTTACGTTTACCAAATATCGAGTAAAACATGAAATTAAAATTTCTGAAACATGTTAACTTTGGTAGATTAATTTTAATAGGTTATTTTATCAAAATTGACTATACCTTTATCATTAGAACTTCTGATTAATCAAGAATGAAGAATCCGTTATAGTTATACTAAAGTAATTGATAAATAAAATCATATCTAATTACGCGGACTTAATTTATGTATCATATGTGTAATTAATGAATCAATCGCATACTACAAACCAAGTGATCCCAAGAGTATTTATTGTACACTTACTGGGTGGAATAGAATGCTTGGAAGAACCAAGTCACTCCCCATACAAAAAGATCAAATAAGTAGACGGGATGCTTGCTTATTCTCTCTTTTATTCCTTCCTTTATTTTCTTTTCTCGGGTTTTTATGTTGCACTCCTGGAATTTCATTTGCCAAATAAGCATACCTTTCAAAACGTAGGTTGAATGATTCATTCAACAAGAAACTGAGAAAACAAAAGATAAACAATGATGAACAAACCATTTCATCATTCATGATCCATCCTCCATCACTCT